>JACDOX010000066.1:1977889-2097885 GCA_014549065.1 Cardinalis cardinalis
AAAAAAAAAAAAAATACCCAAACAGAATGGTAAGGAAATGCAATGCAATGAACAAGAAAGGTAATACAGATGAGAGGCTAAGTGGATCAAATCAWAAAGACTAGTGGAAAGGATGAAGAAAGACAGAAAAAGAAAAGGGAAGATGATCTGCATAGGCATTCTATGAACCAATTGTGGAGAACAGCAAATCCAGCAGCTCTGGGCYACCATCTCTGGACTCAGCTCTGTCATTCTTCATTAATGGATTCTGAGATCTGAGTTTCTGCTGTAAGTAATTGCTGTGTATTTCCAAAATTATAACAGCCAGAGCTAATTCTCTCTCTAGTGAAGGTAACTATTGCCCTTGAGCATGGAATGATCTGGGAAATGAGTTATCATTCAAATGCTCAGAAGAGAGGATATGATGCTAGTAGAGAAACAGACACTGGCATGTGCAGCAGTCATGGGATGGGTAATGCTTCATTTACTTCAATAGCTCTCTTTTTCCCTCCCTCTCCTTCCAAACTCCTTCCCAGTTACTGATTATTGCTGCACTGAGGTGAAATAGTGGTGCTTTAAAAAGAAGGGAAAAACAGCATAGTAAAACATCCAGAATGCAAAATATGAGGGAAACATACAGCATTGAAAAATAAAATTGCTAAATTATTAAATTAAAAGCATGAACCTATAATATTACCACTTACTCTTCTGCTACATCTGTGACTTAACAGTATTAGCAGTACATAGTACAGTCTTTCTTTCAAATGAAAAATTTAATTAATTACTAATTTTAAAAAGCTTGTGAAAACTCTATATGCATACATACAAAGAGATGAAGAGAGAGAAGTTAAAAAAAAATTCTTTAACATAACCCCAGTTAAAATTTAAATTTATAAAATTTAAATTTTATGCCTGTATCAGGGTGGCATCTCTGCCCTCAGCAGGGGGATGGAAAATAAAAAAATTAAGGTCCCTTCCAGCCCATCATCCTATGAGTCTATAAATGTTTGCATTTATGTAATACCTATTATGTATTAATATTTTCTTTGGGGTAGAATAGACACATGGAGAAAAATCAAATATTGAATATAAATTCTTTGAAGTTGGAGTTATAACTGGGCATACCTTGTGGTATATGAACAACAGATATACTTTTATTAATTTATTAAGCAATTCTTCTACTGTCATTTGTTCTAGAGCAAAACATGGAATTTAGCTCAGAGTAGCTTCAGTCACTGTAAAGCTGATTTCTTTAACAGAAATCTAAATTAAAATGGTGGCTTGATGTATGGATCAAATGTACCCTCCTGTCATGACCAACAAAAGGATGTGACAGAGTGATTGGTCCTTTTGACTACTTTGAGCCATACACAGAGCTGATATGTTCAGTCAAGGAAATCATGTTAAATCCAGTGTAGAGCTAAAACTCCGGATTTCATGTATGGCAGACATAAATGCCAACATGTCCTGCTTTGATCTGCTGATCCTTCCCTACTGAATTGAACTATTTACTAATGTAAATTTAGCCCATAATTTCTGTTACTTTACATTCAAATTCCAGCCATTGATGGATTTTTTTGTAACAAGGACTGTTCCAACTAAAATTCTTACTATGCACAAATTACCCTATTTTTTTGTCCCCCAAATCAACTGTTTAACACCTCAGACCCACTCTAGAATTTATCTCTGAAGAAACACACCTCTCGATCTTTTTGTGTCGGTAGGAGCTGAATACCTCGTGATCCTCTTAATGCTCCAATGTTCAACTCAATGTATCTTCATTGGTCCAAACTGATTTTGACCAGTCTCATCTCTCAACATGTTCTAGAAGATATATCCATTTTTCATACTAAATGAAAGTGAATTCATTCATTATTTTTGACACACATCCTTGACGGCAGACCCCTTCAGTGTGGGATGGAATCAGAGAACCTGTGCAGTAGGAGCCAGAGCATGGCRGAGGAATACTGCCCCCAGTTTAGACAGCTTTGTAAGACTAAACTTTGATTTCCTTGCTCTATTAAATCTCCTAGAACTATCAAGCTGGATTTGCTGTGTCTGTATACTTCTCCCTAATCTTCTTTGACACAATTCTCTTTCTCTTCATATCTATTCACTGTTATTCCCATCCTTGCTCATATTGTCACCAACAGGTGGACAAATCAAGTAAACCTCGGAAACGTGCTCACTGTAGCAGAAAACAAAAGCATCCACATCAAAAAAATAAAAGCAGAAAAGAAAAAAAATGTACATTGAATCGCAGTTTCATTAATGCACTCAGCCTTTAGCTGAGATTTCGTGAGGTAAATGGCCCAAATCAGGCTACAAAGACATTTGAAAATGCATATATATCTTAAGGCTCTATATGGTATTTGGCTTTAGAACAATTATTGGAGAATTCAATTAATTTTGCAGAGTACTTTATGCTGATCTGTACATGTCATAAAAGAGAACTTCAGGCAAAAATAATGCTGTCTTTTGGCATGAACATTGCAAAGCAAAGCAAGGTCTCCTGGGACAATCTCCGCTGCTAGCATTTCCTGTAGCACCTTGGGGGATGGGAGGGGAGGCAAAGGTGGGAGGGATTGTGTTTTTAGCACTGAATAGCTTTCAACTCTACAATTACCTTTGAGTAATGGCTCTTGAGTAGCCATTTTGGGGTGGGATCCTTCAGCATAAAGACAGATTGTATATGGTCAACTGAAAAAAACAAAGAACTGTGTGGGTGCATTGACAAGTTAAAATCAATTAAGTTGTCATCAATGCTTTGTAATTCAATATTGTAATGTTCTGAATTAGACAAAGTAAAATAACTTTATATAAAATTCCTTTTTGCATGATCTTAGGGGAAGTTCTGAACACAGTGCTATTCAAATAATCTGAAGAGAGAGATAACCTAAACAAGACTGGTATTTCTTAATTACTAGTTTGGTCCARTGAATGCAGTGAAAGGGCAGGAGATGTGAGATCTTAGAAAAGAGATATTTTAAACCTCGCTTGTACCCACTGAGTAAAATACAGAGAAGTCCAGGTGCATCAGTAAATCTGCCTTAACAAATCCAAGCTGGATGAAGCCATGTYATGGCAAACTACCAGAACCCAATAGTGTCTCTCTCTGAATTAAATTAACAACTTTTTTTTTATAAAAAAAACCCAAACCTACAAGGCGCTAATGAGCAGARAGAAGATATGTGCTCAATRTTTTTGYCTCYTTCTATAAACCTTCTTCATTTCAGTGTGAGGACAAAGGAACATTTTGCTGCACAGTTATCAGCATCTCTAATATATGTCTTCATCCACTCAAGGAATCCATTTAGGATTTTGGGAAGGATTCAGTTGCCTAAACATTAATGTCTAATGACTCTTGAGGCACTCCAAGGAAGTAAAGACATATCCRTAAGGGCCACAGATACCACACTGGACTTAAAAGGGAATTGCATCTTACAGTAACAGCTGGGAGCCAGGCAGGACAGCCTACTGCCTCTCATGAGCAAAAGCTTATACACAGAACTCAAGTGCATAAAGCTATCAAGGTATTTATATCTAGCCTGACTCTGTCAGACACACAGAGCATAATGACAGGTCTGATGAGTAAAGTCTGAAGGACAGTAAGCATGAAATCATCTCGAAGAAGGAATTTCCTTCCCATCCTCCTTTGTCCTTCARCGAAGGGCTGTTGGCACCGTTAAATTCTGTTGATATTTAATAAAAGCTAACATCTGTGCCTTGCTTGCCTGCAATTACAGAGCTTCATCCTAAGGCCACTTTGGAGCTTCTTACAAGCGYTGATGCTTGAAGCACAGCTATAACAAAAGAATGGACTGACAGTGTTTTTCTGCCTCCAGCTACCTTCATTTGTTCTTTTTTATTTTTATCTGCCTCATATTTGCTTTATATTTTGGTTAGCCACCCTAAATGACCAGCCTGAAGCAATGGCACCCCTGTAGGAGACCATTTGATCAATCTTCTTTTTATGCAAGGCCTCCCAGGAGCAAAAAATATCAGTGAAGGATGTTTCCATGCCCCAATTATATGCAAAAACACATCATCACAGCTACAACACTGTCAGATCTGCTGAATTGGCTGGAGAGAATTATAGGGATTCTTTGTCTATAAACCATGATAGATAATGTGGAAGTACAGCTTAGAATTGTTAACAATGAACTCATTATGAGAAGGTTATCTCACAATTTCTCTATAAAACTTCTGTAGGGTTAAAATTCACTTCAGATCATGTTCAACATCTGTCAGCAAGAGGCAGAAGCTGGAGAAAAAAAACATCCAATTTTAGCCATTCTTACCTCTCTAAGAGTATTGTGGAACTGCTAGATGACTAAGAATAACTGATTTAGAACCTCACATTTAGAAAGAAGACAATATGAAATAAGATAATAGAGGGAGGAAGAGAAAGTGCAAAAGGAAAATAAAACAGCTCAACTGACATTTGAGTTTTATTGAATGAGGCATGCTTTCACTATCTAGCAAGCATTTCTTACTCACTTAAATTCAAATGTTTCTTGATTTTCCAGCTCTAAATATTCCAGTTTCTGCATTTCAAATGTTGGCCTTTCCTGAATCATCATTGTTAGTGCTGATCATTTTTATAGATCATTATTAAATTAGACTTCATGTTAACAAAATATTGAAGCCTATTTTGCTACATAATCAACTGTAGATAAAACAGAATTTCTTAAAACTGCTGTACATTAAAGCAGTTGATATGTGTCTAGTTCTACACCTTTTATGTGCAATTTTTTAACATGCCTGTATATTCACTTATGCTATGCTTTTTTTTGCAGACATTATGTAGGAAATAGTGAAGTTGGCATAAATTAAAATGAACTTTGGGAGATAAGTTTCTTAAGTTATGTTGGACTGTATTAATATAAATTAAAGAACTTGGTTTTCTCTATTTTGTCCCATAGTCATCCATGACACAATGGTCATAATGCTGTGAAAATTCATCTTTTCAAAACAAGGCCTTTAAAAAGTATCCGGGCAGAAAAATGGTAGTACATTTGACAATTCTGAAATTTTTGGTTTTGGATTCTATTCCATAAACTAGCATGTACAATATCAGGAAGCATTATTGATCCAGCTCAGAAATGTATATAGAATTTTCTGTGCAAACAGACAAATAACTGCTTTTTTTTTCTGCTGTATTGCAAGATGTTACTCTGGGGAAAYGTCTGATATTCCCATCACACTAGTCAAAGCCAGGCTTAACGTAAGTTATTGCAAGCAAGAGAAATAGGCTACTTGCATGCCAAGAATTCAAGTTAGATCCAACACTCTCTGAAACACAGCAGATTTTTCCCCTTTTCCCCTAAGGACCTCCAGGTTATTCAGCAAATGGAGCTGAACCACTCTACCATTTTTCAGTCAGTGTGAAATAGGCCCTAAATGGAAAAGCAGTCAGGCTGTGACACACAACTTCAGACACTGATTTGTCATCCAGCTCAATGAAATGCTTTACTGAAGAGCACTGAGAAAGTAAATTTCTTTTTATATTCATATCTGCAAATAATTACACATTCAGTCTCACCACCAAAAAAAACCCCAGAACAGACAATCACTACTGATGAGCACTGGGTCAAAGAAAAACTGAGCACACAATACATCTGAATTATTCTCTTTAATTGAACTTACTTCTTAATAGCAACAAATAAAATCTCCTTTCTCTGYTCATAAAAAGCATTTATGTCTGCATGTTCAAACCCTAGTTTCACTCAAGACTACATAAGTAGGTCCATTTTTTGTAAATATGAATTTGATTATAATATAATTTATATATATTTTATGAGTAATTAATATAATTTTTATGACCTAGACACCCTCTTATAGAAGTCATAACTATAGAATACCTGTAAAAAACCAGTAAGGACATTTCTTCTTATTATTTTTAATTAAATAGAACACCAAGTCACTCATTCTAACCCTTCTTAAATCCATAATTCTTCCTCAGAAAATAGGGCTTCCTAATATACAGGATGAGCTGGACTCACAAAACCTTTTTTATATCTAAAATGTCAGAAGGTAGGTCCATTTCTTTGAATAGTTGTAAGGCTAGAAACTAGAGCTCTATGCCACTGGAAAGGATCAGTTTCCCAGTTTCTAACTTTGGAGCATCCCAAGATACTGGATGTTAATGTCATGACATTTTAGATATAGAGAAACTCTTTTAAGCTATATTTAGAAATTTCAAAGGCTCTCTCTGTAACCTTCACACAAGTGGACTCCAGTAAACAGGGAATCTAACTTTACCTTAACAGTATGAGATAATCCATAAAGATACTTTAATGCTTTGATATGCACCTACAATATTTCATTTCAAACATATGTGGCATGTACAGAAAATATGATTATATGATTATACATGAAAGGTTTTACCACCATAAATGTAGGTCATCCAGAACAAATCAAACTGATGGCAAAAATTTTCAGAAAAGGTAGCCTAAAGTGAAAATTTTCAGTCCAGGCTTAGAGTACTCAAGAACAAGTCAGCTTTTTTACTTGTTTGTTTGGTTTTTTGTTTACCATAGAGCTAATTTTTCTCTTTACAGTTGCAAATTTTTCATTGCAGAGAAACTGTAGAGACTATAATATGGCATTTGTCCCCACCCTCTATGAAACTTTTGTGGTCCTTACTTCAGCACCAGTGGTTCTACACAAAAAAATAACCCAAAAAACCACAAACAAACAAAAAAAAACCCACCAAAAAAAAAACTATTGATGAAGAAATATGGGAGTTTGTATAACATTTTGTATTGTCTTCTGCTGTACAGCTGTGTATTTTTTCAACAGTATATCTTAAACTGAATTCAGAAACACACGATTTTAGAAGGTGGAGAGAGAGGACCCTTGGGCCATTTTGTTTACAATTTTATTTTAAAATAAATTTATGGGCTTTTYAAAGCCCACTCGTGTTGGATTTTATTTGATAGATACTCTTTATCATATCCACCCAWCTTATATAGTACCTCTCACCTAATTATAAAATAAGTTCCATCCACAAAGAATGAAATTCAACAACCTAAGAATAGCCTAATAGTTATTTTGGTTAACAATATTTATAAGGAGATTACATTTAGGTCAGATTCTCCTGTATTCTTCTACTTGTTCCTGGGAACAATCATTTATTCATTTTTCAGGCTAGAAAGAAAAAAATACTATCTTACATATTTCCCTTAGAATAATATTATTTATAGGTGACAAATTCACACCACAAATCTCTTAAGATTTGGYTCTTTATGAATTAAAGAATAAACCATGGTCAAATACCCCACTATGCTACTGGATGAAATGATATGCAAAGCAGCAATGAATTTTCATTAGTTTGAAAGAACAAATCAAGCGTGCTTTATTTCTTCCTTTTCTTCTACAAATATTATAGAGTCATCAATATGCAGGCATATCATAAGGTACATGTTACATTATAAATGCTATTACTCAGCAGAATGCTTAAAATTTAGGAAGCAGACCTCCCAGAAATTCAGCAGTTTAGAGATTTTCTTGAAAACCACTGCAAAAGTAGATGTTCACGCACAACCAGTTTTCCCATAAATGAGGTTAATTTGTGTTAGCAAACTGTCAAAGAACCTGTCATAGTCCATTGTCTTTCCAAGTATAAAAAAAAAATATTACAAGACTGAAATAATACCCCACAGGAATCCTGGGCAGCAAAGAAAATCAACTGGGTTTTAGCTTCATAATTTTAAATTACATTTACATCTGATTTTAAGGAATAACTTTTTTCCTGATTGTACATTTTGAAGAGACATGTTCTGTATTTTTATTTCCATAACATTCTCTTTTAAATAGCTTTAATAATAACAACAGTTCTGTAGAACTATTTGACCCTGTACAAATGTAAGGTCAAACACTTCACTCCAGTACAAACTTGAACTAGTAATTGGATGTTTTTTGTTCCGTACATTTTTAATGGGAAGGAAAAAAACTATCAAAACCAGGTAGAATTTCACACAATTGTGAAAAAAAATACATTGTGCAACCAGTAATAAGTGTTAATTAAAACTCAAATCCTTAGAAAACCAGTATGCACTGGAGGTGCTCAGGAAAGAATGTGTATGTGTTGTAGGTACCACAGGGCTAATACAATTATTGATAGTAGTTTTTGATTTTAAAAGTTTAAAGTATAGACTGTATTTCTAAGAAATTTTAGGAGAAGATGGTAATTGAAAGACATATTCTAGAGAAATATTAAAACTAATCTGACACATTAACACAGGAGAACAGTTAAAAAAGAGCTTAAAGCCCACACTCAAAATTTACTAGGAAATGCCATACTTTGTGTGATAACATGGAATTCAGTGCATCTTAATGTGAGATAAATTGTGGTTTCACACTGCTTTCGACCTGGTTTTCAGAATAATTGCTTTGATTTCCTAGAACTTGAATGAGCACAGAGACAGACAGCAAATATGAAATATGTACCTGTTCTCTCAAAGTTTAACAAAAATATTCAGCAAACAGGTTAAATTTTATAACTATGGCGCTTTATGGCAGATGTATTTACTATCCCAAGTATAAGAAATAGACAGTTTAGCCTATTTTTTCTCCCTTTTTCACCAATATAAATTGTTTAATTAAATGTTTGATGTTATTATAACACGCTGTATAAATACTTGCACATTTTTCCACTAAAACACTTCACAACTGCTTCTTTGTAAGTAACCCCTAAACACAGCAAATGCATGCTAAAATCATTTATATTTGTTTTTGTATCACTGAAAGTAAAAAGATATCCTTACAGTGTAAAACTATTGAATCCAAGTAATGAGTCTCCAGTACATGGGAGGGGAAAATAACATTCGATTCAGATATTACCACAGGGAATAAATTGTCTTATCATGCCTTTGGACTGCATTTTTCAATGACAGGTACATTAAACAATAGTTTAGTTTAGTTCTAGTTTTCCAAAGAGGAATTTGAAAAGCTTAATAAGTACAGTGTCCTTTCAAGACTGAGTCTTCTCATGCATCAAGCACCAGGAAAGTCTTCAAAAATCAGTCTCCTGGTTAGCATTCATTAGAAGCATTTACAATTTCACATGCCCAGGCCTGATTCTTATCATTTCCTACAAAGTTTAAATAACTTGAACTCTTATTGATTACAGACCATTCAGCATTTTTCAAGTCAGACAGGGACACAAACATGCAACCACATGAACCATTTATCTAGACAAAGAAATTGAACCAGTGCAAACTGTGAATTTAAAAGGTCGTAGCTATGCCCGCATAATTCTTATATGTAGAACTGTTTTTCTGAATAAAATGTGTTTATACATGTGTATACATACACACACACATAAATAGCGATATCCAGAGAGTTTGGAATGGGATTAGGATCTGGAATAGGAGACTTGACACAAGTCCTTATATTGACCTGTTTCAGTTTGCTCTGCCACCATTATTAGAGCAATATATCTGGAAATTCTTCAATGAAAACAGATCTTTATAACAAAGCAATATTTCTGGAATATTTCTAAATGATGGAGATGCCACTCACGTGAAAAAAAAAAGGAATATATTAATCCTTTGGTGTAGTTGCTATTAAAAAATAAAACTTTATTTCAGAGGCTGTAAGACTTTGATTTAGAGATAAAAAAAATAGTGGATGAACAAATTCAAATGTATCTTTTATTGAGCTTATATTGGGACATATCCTTTCCTTTTTCCAAAGCAATTTCCTCTATTTACAAACAAAAAGCTGAAACAAGTGTATCYCTTTTTGTGTACAAGAATGCATACTGTCCACAAACAGATACAGACTTATCTTCTAGAAAATATTTTCCCGAAAGTATATTTGTTTCCATTTATTGCATTAAGAGTAAAAGCAAAAGTATTTAAATATCCATTTTTTTCCTTCATTATTGTTTCACAAACTGCTAATTAGAAAAGATACTTCATACAAATTATTAGCTTTYATATCTGCTTTAACACTTGAAAGGTTACAGCAATAGGAAAAGGAAGAGCTTTAATTAAAGAATGAATTATTGAATACTCCATTTTAATTGATGTAGCCTTCTGCTATTATTTTGTGTGTTTATAGATATTTTATGTGATTTTGTAATCAAGATCACACACACAAAGAAGTCTTTAACTACTAARGCTAAAGAATGAAGGGTGCTGATCACATTCAGCCATTTAAGTTCAAAAATCATGTGAAGTATGGTTTCCATGACAACAAGTCACTAATTGCTAGCAGAAAATAAAATAAAAATCAACCTTGACAGAATTTAGAAGTGACATGGCAGGTGAAAAACCTTCCAAATAGTTATATGACAATTTTCATGTATGATGAAGAAATATAAGCAACCCCACCTTCTGAGACATGGTGAAAACACTGGGTTCCAGGGTTATTTTGGATTTGGCAGAGCTGGCTGCATGCAGTAGTCATTGTGCATTACACTTGGTAGTCAACACCTATCTTCAGTAAAAGATAAGAAGAGATGTTTGTCATGAGGTGATGAAGGATTTTTGCATCCTTGGGCTACATATCAACACAGGAAAATGCTGTGGAAAATGTATCAAGAAAAAAATGACACAAACAACAAAATTTTAGCATAAATTCACAGAGTAAGAAGAAAAACATTAAAGGAGAGCAGAGGGGGAAGAAAGGAGCTATAGTCATACATACCACCCATGCTAGCTTATTAGTAAGTGTTTCAGACACCTCCAGCTTGCAGACAGAAAGAGTCTTTTGAGACTAGGGAAAACTACTTGGGAAGTACAATGATGCCATTCAAAATTTACTGACTTATGAACTGCTGCATATCATTTGTAAAAATTGCTTCAGCCTGAGCTACCTTTCACCAGCTCTGTAAGTCGACTCACTGGGTCACTAGGAGTGAACAAGAACATTTTGATAAATTCAGTTTCCATGACAATGAATTAGCCATGGAAAGGGGGAGGTGCTGAAAGATCTGTGTTCTGTAGAATACTCTTCAAATGTTTGCCTGTTTTCATTTTTAGCCATTTAGTTCTCATGGCTCTGTTCCAGGACTCTAATTCACCAGGAGCTGGTTTCCCTCCACAGATTAGAGGCGTAATTCATCAGTGAATGTTTCACTCAGTGGCCCCATCTAATGTAAGAGAATATATAAATGAATTTTTCCAATTATGTTTTTTGTTTGTTTTGAAAGAATGCAGCAGTCTCTTGCTGTTGTTCCACTCTAACCCAGCTACAGAATCTTAATCTTTCCTATTTATTGCCCACAACTGTACTCAGGACTGCAGCTGTAACTTGCAAGATGTTGCAAGTTTGTTCTAAATAGCCATGAACCCCCAAAACAAAACAATGCCTTGGAGTTTGCTTTAAAAGAAACAAGCCTATAAAAATATGTCATATTCCACAGCCTACTACAGCCTACATCAATAGGAACCTCTGAGAATCAGACCTCCAAAAACAAATGGTATTTATTTTTGATAGAAGCRCTTAAAGTTATTTTTCATTCGTCTGCTTTTTGAAAGGCTAAGCCAGTGGGACATTTGTTAGTGTCAGAACTAGAATTCACTCAAATTTGGGAATGCCATTCAGTTGTTTTCAGTGGGTGCCACGTGAGAGCCTCACACTAATGAGATTAAGAATGAGGTTGTTTWACCATTCATGAAGCAGACAAACATTTCAGAACACAAAGTAGCAGGGGATCAGAAGAGCTGTTTCCATGGCTATTGGGAGAGATGGGTTTCCATCCAGAGACAATTGAGAAAAATTTCAATCTTTCAGAAAGTAAATCTGTTCTTAGTACCTCCAGCAATACACTCCCCATTGCCATAAATAAAAACTGAAAAGATTCACACCTTGTTTCCTCTGTCTCTGCTGAACAGCATCGTTTCATGTGCTCCACAAGAAATGGAAGGGTTTTTCAACAAGCTGTTAGAGTCTGTGACAGCCCAGCATGGGCTAAAACATCTGAATGATTTTCAAAAGAAAGAAAATGTTACTAGCAGGAAAAAAAAAAAACAACAACAACCAAAATAACCCAAACCAACCAACCAAACAAAAAAGAAGGCAAGGGAGCGGAAGGGGAGCGGAAGGGGAGCGGAAGGGGAGCGGAAGGGGAGCGGAAGGGGAGCGGAGTTTTGAGTGGCATGCCTGCCTATGGCAGCAGATTTGGGACTAGATCTTTAAGGTTCCTGTCAACACAAAATCTGATTCTGTGATTTAAAACTGCTTTACATGAGAGTCATCTATTCCATCCTAAAAAACTTCTAATTGAAATGGTATGAGAATTTTCCAAAATGCAAATGCCATTAATACTAGAGTATAATGAATACCTTGCAGCCTGGAAATCAAAATAAATTATTTACTCAATGAGACCTAGTTGTTCTGAAGCAGAAAAACAAGACCAAGAGAAGATTATTCCATGTTGATTGATACTCAGRAGCATTGAGTCTCTGTCTTGATTTAAAACAGTGGGGGTTCAGTAGCCATCAGGCACTAGAGCACATGTGGACAAGAATAAGCCTAATGACTTCTTTGGTTTATCTGCCATGTGGAACTGTTTCAACATTCTTAATTCAGAGGTGAATGAGGTGTGTTAATAGCCGCACACTTCCACTCCTGAAGCCGAGGAGCGCATGCCAGTAGCAGGCGTTCAGGACCCATTGATATTAATGGTGAGAAATGGCTCAGCCTGCTGTTCTCAGTGAAGCACAGTGCAAAGCCCACTGCGAGAGACAGATGTCAGGGGCTACATCACTCCATCCATGACCTTCAGCTGGCACCAGACACCGTGGCACGTCACGTCTTGTTAACATTTTAACAGGTGAGAGATGGATAAACAACAGTTCTCTCAGACCTGTAGATTGCTAATAAGTGTCACAAAATACACACTAGAGCTCAGGTGCAGATCATTAAAAAGGAAGCAGGAATGTGAGGAATAATGGCACGTCAATCTACCTCAAATCAAGTTTGACACCCCCGTGATACTAGTTAGCACCATGCTCAGGGAGTTTTGCCTTCTGTTCTTTCAAACTTGAACCAGGAGCACAGCACTGGAACTTATTTCCAGATGCTTTTGGTTAAACTTTGAGCCCCTGCTCAAATTAAGGAAGAAAAGAAGAACATTCAAAATTTCATTTTTTTTCCTAATAAAGGTTTAAGTGATCTAGTCAAGCACCGTGAACTTTAACTAATAGTTTCATGCTACAGTAATGGCACCTATTATTTGAATTCATTTCCCATACTGACAGCACAACTCAGGCATACTCCAGACTATGACATTTTAAGTGACTGGTGATTTTCAGCTGTGCTTTTTACAGTACAYTTGTATGAACTGCAGACTGGAATACTTACACATCTCTGTGTAGAATACAGTTCATGCTACTTTTTCTTTTGCTGCTATATAGAAAAATATCTATTTTTATAAGTGAAGTATGCTCAGGATATGTGTGTTTTCCCGTGCTACATTGAATCAAAAGGAGGAAATACTTAAAGTATAAGACAAACATTTGAAAGTTTTTATTTCCTCAGTCAAGCCCATGCTGTTCTAGTTGTTACCAGTATCACTGAATTTTATAATCTAACAATATAATGCACAGAAAGCAAGAAAAGTAAACCCAGTACAGAGCAGAAAATTAGTCAAACATTTTTAAAGGATCATCTATGTCTCATAGCTAACACATGCTTAGTCACTCAATATGTATGTTTATATTTTATGCATAAAAAACATGTCACCAACTTTCCCCTCCAATGCACTACAAGCAGACCTATAACCACAATTTGGAAAGCTGTACCTATGAATGGGAAGAGACTTATTTTTTGCCACTGCTTATTCAGTGCTATTTGGGGTGCATAAAAATCACATGTTTATCATAGAAAAGTAACAGAAAAATGTGGCAGGAAATAATTCATGCCTCTTCACTTGTTTCAACTCACAAATCCTTAGTTGGAAACTTCATTTCAAACTAGGTTAGGAAAAGAAGTCCAAAATTTTTTTGGGTTCCCCCCGTGCCTTAAGATTCCAGTACTGCATGAGGCAAAACTTGGCTCCTGTATGTGTTATTCTGATGCTTCATTATGCCTTGGCAAGACCATTTCACCATGATGTGTTCACTTTGAGTTAATTTCACTTAAGAGATGAAACCAGAAAATGAAAAGTTGACAGCTTGTTTCTCCTGAACTTAAGATAYGGAATCATGTTAATACTCAAGCATTACCACTGACTTGAAGCTGACCTAGAAACCAAACCATAGACATAATTTATCATCACAGAACAGAGACCAAAGTAGCTCTTTGGAATGACCAATCTAAGTATTCTTCAATCAGTCTCTTGTCTTTTTAATGAGTTTTAGGAAAAATAAAATCCATATATTTTTAAAACAGAATATTTTCTTTTAAAGTCCACATTTGCAGGCAGTATAATATTAGTAATATCTCYATGCATCAGAAGGTGAATTATTATTATTAATCTTTGCTATTTCCAGTCATGTTAGGGTAATAAATTAGAAAATGTGAATAAATTTTCCCCTTTTCTGTCATGTCTGTTATAAACTCCTGTATTTACTCTTCAACATTTGTGGGTGAGATTTTTACTTTAATTTGTGTGGCAGATTGGTAGGTTGATTTGTTTTGTTGTTGTTATTGTTGTTGTTTTGAGAATTAAGGGATTTTCCTGAGAAATACAAATGAAACTTTTACTAGATCTATCTTTACAGAAATCTTGTCAGTATTCAAAATCAGTAAAAGATAAATCAAATCAATGGTATTAGGTTCACAATAGTGCTAAGGTCAYTGCTCTTGTGCTATAGTTTAAGCACTGCTGCAGGCCTATACTAGTCTTGAACATGGAATCAAAGGGATAAAAGTGGAGTGGCAGCATCTCATTCACTTTATATTCCACTACTCTAAGGATCTTTACACGAGTTCGATTCTCAGTGACATTTTGTCATTGATTTTTTTAACATATCTGTTGCATCAATGTTTTTCTAGAAACATCCTTCAAAGAAGATGACATCAGAACAAGTTAAGAGCATGTGTGTCTACTGCATGAAAGACTTCGGAGCATTTACCCACCAGCTCTACTACAGATTTGTAATTGGTGTGCTGGAAGAAAAATCTCAATATCCCATTAACTGAATATTTCTTCATCATCAATTATTAAATGAGACTTTTTTTTAAATTCAAGTACAATGAAACAGTACCGATCAAGGTACAATCCTCAACCAGGTGAATTCAGTGGCAAAACTAATACATTACAACAGACATTGATTTAACCAAACTGTTTAAATGTCTACCACAACATATTACAAGCCACATTTTGAAGTGAGTGGGTGACTCTCATTGTAACTTTTTGTCCAGAGCTGCAAGAAGTACATATTTTTTTTCCCAAAGCTCAGCATATTCACTGCTGAACTCTTCAGAAATCTGGCTATTTTTTTGGTGCGATAAATAAAAGATGAGTTCACTTTAAAAAGCACTTCTTACATGCCATAATAAAAAAAAGTATCAGAACTTGTGCTTTTCGTTCCTTCCAATCTTATGTAGAAGGCTAGGAAACTAAATAACAGTACAGAACTCAATATAAACTGTTGACAAGCCTAAAAAATAAGTTTTTATGAAAAATGCTGATGTTCAACTACTTACTTTTTGCTGTGCTTTAGAAAGGAACTGGAACATAAAAAAACAAAGTCACAAAATATACAGAAAAGTGGCTGGAATGCTGCCCAGCAGAAAAGGAGCTGGGGGTGCTGCTTAACACTCAGTTGGACRTGAGCCAGCAATGTGCCCAGGTGATCAAGAAGGCCAATGGCATCCTGGCTTGTGTCAGCAATAGTGTGGCCAGCAGGGACAAGGCAGGGACTGTTCCCCTGTTCTCGGCACTGGTGATGCCACCACTCAAGTCCTGTGCTCAGTTCTGAGCCCTCAATTCAGGAAGGACATTGAGGTGCTGGAGCAAGTCTGGAGAAGGTCCATCAAGYTGGTAAAGGGTCTAGAGAGAGTGTCCTGTGAGGAGCAGCAGAGGGAGCTGGAGCTGTTTAGCCTGGAGAAAACGAGGCTCAGGGGAGACCTTATAGCTCTCTCTACAACTGCCTGAAAGGAGATTGTGGCCACATGGGGGTCAGTCTCTTCTCGCAGGCAAGTAGTGACAGGAGGAGAGGACATAGCCTCAAGCTCCACCATGGGTGGTCTAGGCTGGACACTAGGAAGAATTTCTTCACAGAAAGAGTAATTAAATATTAGAATGGGCTGCCCCGGGAGATGGTAGAGTCACAGTCTCTGGAGGTGTTTAAGGAAAGACTGGATGTGGCACTTAGTGCCATGGTCTAGTTGACAAGTTGCTATTAGGTCATAGGTTGTGTTTGATGACCTCAAAGTTCTTTTCCAAYGTGATTCATTCTGTGATTCTGCAATATGAAATTTTCTGCTGCCAGGTTGTACATTCATAAATACATTCAGCTTATTTTTATGTAAGCACAAATCCATCCTACCTATCTAGCTATTCAATAATAAGCAAATGATTTCCAGAAAGAAATTTGAACTTTTAGAGAACTCAATGTTCTGTAGTGGATATTTACATCAAAACAGAAAAAATATGAAAATAAAGGACCACTAAATAAGAAATTGGTGGTATAGACATTTTGGTCAAGCACCTAAAATTAAGAACAAATGAAATCTGGACCAGACTGGTTCCCTGAACACTTCCTTATCCACATAAACAATATTTGCAGGAGAAGCCAAGCCTGGCAATAGACTTAGTCTGCAGCTGACTCTTCCATAGTTCAAGTGAAATCTACAGGCACTGAACTGCAGATGATTCAAGAAATTCTCTCCCATGACATAAATTTCCCCCCATATCCTCTGAAATTTAAAAGTAAAATAATTTAAAACTACCTACTTTTACACAAGCTTTTATTTACAGCTAAACGAGATTYGGAAATCACTCCAGATTGAAGACACGTTGTTAAAAAAATCCTGACACTTCTTTCCTTCATTAGATATGCAGCAACTCCAGATAATCAGACCTTGCTATAAAGCTATAGCCAGCAGCCCCATGACTAAAAAAAGGGGATAAAGGTGACACTCTCTGGAAGGATTAAAGTCAGATAAACATCAGAACTGGGTCCCTAAATTGCAATAGAAACACACAGTATGCACAGCAAGTTTGTCTGCACAGTGTTTCCATTCAGCTCTGAAAATGTAGTTTCCTCATCACTTCTTTTTATTATAGAATAAATGTATTTGTGGTAATCAATTCCAGGAAAGTCCTATTTCTTATGGAAAGATAATATACCAACATGTCTCTACAGAAAAATACAAGACCTCTTTACCTCAAAAGCCATTTTTTATTTATTCATTTGAGTTTGTCCTGTACTACTATTTGTATGGTGATGATATCACACAATTTTCTGCATCAGTAGAAGGTTCCTTTGGCACCACAATCCACTATTTTCTTTCAGAAGACAAGCAGAAATATGAAGCAATATAATCATATTTTTTTCAATAAACAAAACATTGACAATATAAGCACACTGCTATATATGCAACCTGCTGTGTAAGCAGACAGCAGAAGTGACTTCTGTGGATCCCAAAAATTTTTTTTTATATGCCTTATTTACAATAAAATTATAAGCAACAGTATCTCAGCTGTGATGGTTTCAGCATGTAAGAGACAAGAGAGTTGGGATTCATGCATTTTAACATACAGAATGTAAACATTTAAGTCTTTAGCCAGGTTTCTTCCCAGTTAAAGGTAAAAAAGGCCTCCAGAARTAACTTCTCTGACCTACCCTAAAAGTCTCCCAAATTCCCCTCCACAGCTGTTTACTTTTTAAACACAATTAAAGAGGCTTATACAGATATGGTAATCTAACCATGAAATCCTTATCAGAAAATTAAGAATTCTTTAAAAACACTAATTGGAAGAAGCAATATATCTCTTACCTTCCAATGAAGTTGGAAAAGGCATCTTACCCAGTAAGTGGACTTTCTGCCTTGAAGTCTACCTGTGTTGTTTTTCACCTCTGGACTGAGAAGAGGTCCTCCTTTTTGTACATTTTGGCTTCACAGACCTTGGTGTTATCTGACAGGATTTCAGTTTCAGAATGCTTTGTTTTCACTGAGTTCCTGGGCTCCTCATTGTGTTGGCCAGGTGACAGGGTTATGGATTTGCAGATATGCAGATTATGGATAGTGTAAGAGTTTTCCTATTAAGCTTAAAGACTACTGGCTTTGCAGAAATTTGCTTTCCTTCAGATATATTGTTTTGCAATGAATAGGATTTTACGATTTTATCTCTTATATTTGCATGTCTTTCCTACCCAAGGAGATTATTGCAGCACAGTTTAGGCATATTTTACTGAAGGATCCAAGACCATTTCTACTGAATCACTTCAGATTTAATATTCAACAATTTTTCTTTTTCTTACTCAACAGAACCAACAGCTTCATTGTATGTTTATGCTAAATGCAAAGTGGGAGATGGGAGGAGGGAACTGAAAATAATTTTCTAGTCCCTTGGATATGTGTGGTTATTACTGCCCTGTGGCAGTCCCTGACAGAAAAGGACACGTGTCAAACCACACTTTGCCTGCCAAACCTAATGCTTCCTCACTAGCTTGTTGTGTTCCAGCATAGCCATCAACGACATCCAGGTACACAAAAACCTGGAACCAGTTTTCTTGCCATCTGCAGAGTGGCAACTGCTCACTCTTATCACAATGAGGCCTGCATGCCAGAAGAATAAATAACATTTATGATCCTTTTCTGACATATTTGTAGCCCCAAACAACAAGGAAAATGAAAAATATTAGTGCAAGAGAAGCAAAGCCATACAGTGAAAAAATGAAAAATACTAGTGTAAGAGAAGCAAAGCCATACAAGATAAAGCACTTGGAAAAAGTTTTACTTGAAGTATGTGTCCTGACATAGTGTCCGAGGAACATTTTTCACCAAGTGAAAGCATGCTAAATTATGCTAGTACTGTCTTCTCTTCCATGTGGTTGCTGACAGATGTTTGGAAAAGAAAATCTTCCTTTCTGCTTGACCTTAAAAGCTGTTTATGGTATATTTATAATGTGAAAGAGTAAAACAGTACAACAAAAAGCAGAGTTCTTCAGTGATAGAAACAAGACACTTTTGCTTTGTTACTTAAATTACACAGAAAAATATTAAAACTGTTTTTCCTAATAATATTAATAACGACAACAACAAAAATAATAATAATACCTATCACTTGCAATGAATAACTAGACTGAAAAAACTCCACTGATTGCAATGTGGTTTGCCATACATCTGCAATAGAAAGTGAATTCGGCAGGCAGGTTGTGGTAAAAATATGTCTATTTTCTTTTATTTATCACTTTCTTCCCAAATAGCTCTGTAAAATGCATACATTTCTAATAGGTGTAATATTCTCTCAGGGTTAGGCTGAGTGACAAACAGCAGTGATAATTTACATGGAAGTGATTCATGTAATGGGGAAAGCTGGAGGAGGTGGGTGTGGGGAAGAGAAGGCATGGAACCATGAAACATAGTGCAGGAAACAAACTGCTTTTTTAAAGACTCGAATGACTGCTTATTTTTGCACTAGGGTAACTGTCTTAAAAAGGAAGAGTGATTAAGTTTTAAACAGTGACTGACAAAAAAATACAAGCAGCCTCAACAGGAAGAGGAGCACCCTGCAATGAAAGACAAGTGCCTCTGGGTTAAGGCCATGGGGAGTTTYATGTCTTGGAGTTGCTGGAGAAGCAGAGTATTTTTCTATAGTTTGTCAAGTTCAAGTGGAAAACTTGAGTTTTCTACATTTTAGGAGAAAATCAGAGATATTTGAATCTTTTTCACTGATTGCTCTAATACATATCGCACAGGCAACACAAGCTTGGATGACAACAACACTAACACAAATAACCAGTAGTGAACTCAGGAAAAGTAGGACTACAGGGTCTGTGGAGTTTTTCAAAATACAAATAATTTCCACTGAAAAAAATTTTCTTTTTGCTTATTTTTTTAATCTAAATTTCAAGGAAAAAKAGCTTCATTATTTTGCCAATGCTCACACCTTTATTAGGAGGGAAAAATTTCTTGGATTTAAGCAGGCTGGAAAGCAATTTCTTCTGRAGGATCCTTAAATAATGTAATTGTATTACAACCAAACAGGGTAGAAAAATTGTATCAAAGTATTTCTACTCCACTGGTTTTGTAGCAAATATTTTATATGGAGGTCAGTAAGTATTACCCTGAGAAGTTATACTGTGACCAAGGAGCGTGCTCCTGATGTAAGCACTGGTAAATTCTGGGAAATTTTGCCCTAGACATTAAGCAAGAAATGAGAGGAAGAAACATCAGCAGAGGAGGAATGAGAGAGCAAAGATCTCTGAAGTTGGACACAGAGTCTTCAAACATGACAAGTTTCATTATATCTAATGAAATTTTATGGCATAAAATGCTGCAGTWACTTAAGAATTTTCTTTTATTATCTTTTCAAAGTCCAAATTTCAGTAGGAAATTAGAATTGGTATTTTTTTCTTTCCTCCTAACAGCAATATTCAAAGACTAGAATGGTTAGCTAGCCTACATAAACAAAATCTGTCATCTTTAAAAATTACCTTGGGTGTTTGATGTATATCTGTCTTTTTAATTAAAAAACTCAGAATTTGTTCTGATACTTTGACTAGGAACCAAAATACTAGGATAAAAATATAATTTGCTTAAAAATATAATGGGAACTTAGCACTGACAATCATCATCTGGGTGAAACAGGGAACTTTGCTCCATGCAACCCTTATTTTTAAAAAATAGGCTACAAATGGGACAGTGTAGGTCCTCTCTCCCTGTTCCCACTCTCCAACTGCCAGCAGCTTACCACTCTGCTGGAAAAGTCACCATGGCCAGCCAGAGCAGCTCTCTAGAATTTTCACTGTTGATGAATTAGCAACACTTCAAAAGGTTTATACATCTTTCAAAGAAAAAAGTTTTTATTATACCAAAAGGTAATTGCATCTTTGCCAAAATTCTTGGCAATCATTACAAAAGCTCTCTTTGAAAACAACATTTGGAATTTTGTAAATCATAAGCCTGCCTGAAAATGCAGCACTGCAGCTGGTTTAGTTGTTGGCCTAGAAACTCCAATGTTAGGAGAGTTAAACAGGTCCATAGTTTAAGTTCCCCAGTAAGCTATGCACTGAAGAAACAGACACAGCATCTCACATGTAGCTTTCTCCCATTAAATCCTGGACTGTGTTGCAGCATTGAGAGACTCCAACACTATACACTGTTGTTGGGCTAGAGTGTATACAGTGATATACTACTTTCCATAGCCTTGGTCAGTCCAGGCAGCTAAAGGTTACTGTGTTTTCTACTGAATCCAGTGATAAAGACAAAAAGAAAAACTGGACTAGGAGCAAAGCTGCTGCAATGCCAATGAAGGGGGCCCAAGCCAACACCCTGTTATGGGCTTTCTTTTCTTACATCATAAATTACTCAAAATGCTATCTAAATCAATCAGACTTGTGTGGTCTTTATCACCTGCAAATGCTCTAGCTGCTCTTCCTTAGCACTGGATCCAGATCTACAAATACACCACACTCTCTGCTGAGTTKCCAGAATACTAAAACACAAGGTAATTACTGGAGACATTGTGACGGCAAAGCAAACTTTAACTGAAGACAAAGGAAACATTACTTTGTTTTTCCCACGATGTTAAAGGTCAGTAGGCAATAACCAGAATAYAATTAACACAGTTACACATTCTCTTTTCATGAGGGCCCAGCTAGATGCGTGTCAGGCAGCAGCCTCAAACAAAAGAATGCTAAATCAACTGTAGTGTGATACAGAGTGTTCTGATTTATAGTTCTTAACAAACTGCTTCCTCCCTCTACTCTGGGTTACAGTGCCATGTGTTGAAGTACAGTATGATTAGAAACYGGCTGAGGCTGTGGCCTTTTGTGAACAATGGAGGCAAATATTTCACTCAAAGATGTTTGGTTTACATCAGCTCAGCAGCTCTCTTGGAGCTTAGTTTTCTAATATCCAACTAGGATTTTTTTCCATAATAGCTCATACAGGACTCAAGATATTTACATTCAGCACTGTGCAGGCTGTCTTTTCATATTTAGGTTAATAACCGAAATATTAATCTTCAATATTTTGAATAAATAAATTAAAATCTGGCTATATGCTGACAAATGTAAATCACTGTATACCAGCTGTCACCAGAGGGAACTATTAATTCATGCAGCAACTTTCAAGGCTGAACTATTATGGACTGGCACATATAGAAATACACAAATGTTTAGAAGACAGAGTACYGGGAGCTGTGTAATGACTAACAACAGGTTAAAAGACAGGCATACGACAAATTCAGCTACCATAGTAATTAAAACTGGACAAAGATTTTATAGATCTTATATATGCACAAAATAGACATGGAATGGCATATTTACCATGTGTGACCCTGATGTATTTAAGAGGTTACTTTTGTTAAAAATAAATAAAATGTGATTCAATAAAGACATGACCACTGTAGGATGATGTCAGTGACCCTTGAGAGATTCACACCAAAAATTCCCAATCTAAAACGTTTTTTTGATATTTCTTTCTTATTCCTACATTTCCTGGCAGAAAGGCTGCTACTGGTTAAGAAGAAAACAAACGCAAAGATATTTTTATCAAAGCTTCTTACAGTCATGGGGTTTGTTAAGAAAAATCAAGGAATTGTTAGCTCTTCAGCAGGGACATTCAAAAGACAAACATGACAATGAATTTAAAAGCAGAGACCACAACTCAGTAATATGCTAGTAAAACAGTAGTAATTCAACAAATTCCACCAAACTTCTCTTTTCCATCCACTCTCAGGGGCCTTGTAGTCCACTCAAATCTGAATGGACCCTACTCACCTTAATTTACAAGACTTACTCTGATTCAGATTAGTCAGAGACAGCAAGCAGTAACAGTGACAAGGGTAATTGAAGTATATTTACCAAGTCAGTGGGTATGGAAACTAAAAGCATGTTAGCAAGAATAATRCTACATGAAAAGTATTGGCTTTGTTGTAAATTAAAGACTAAATACAATCACAATAGAACACTTTAACAAAGACAAGTTTTATGTTGAATTGTGATAATAGGTATGTCACAYGTAAAACTAGCAAGGTAATTATTTTGGTTTTATATAGTTATAGAACGATAGAATGGCTTTGGTTGGAAGGAACCTCAAAGATCATTTAGTTCCAGTCCCCGCAGCCATGGGCAGGGACACTTTTCACTAGACCTGGTTACTCATTGCACCATCCAGCCTGGCCTTGGACRGCACCAGGCATGATGCATCCACAACTTCTCTGGGCAACCTGTTCCAGTGCCTCACCACCCTCACAATAAAGCATTTCTTCCTAATACCTAATAAAACCTACTCTCTTTCTCAAGTAAAACTTTTCCCCTTTGTGTTATCCTCTTATTGCAGAGGTTCCATACTGTTGTCTCCTTATTGCAAAAGTATCATACCTTCTTGGTGTTTCTTGTGGGYAGCTCCYCAGAGCACTRACTCTTTCTCCTTCAYAARGTATCCAACTGACTCCAGTTCCCTTCTCAACCAGCCACCCCACTCTTTTATAGCACTCTTCTTCTCATTGGTCACAGCTGTGGCCTGGTAAAGTCAGGCCTGTTCCTAATCTTTGATAATTAGTCCAGCTGCAGCTCCTTAGGGGTAAGATTACTTTCTACACTATCTTATTTCCTTATATTCTATCCCCCTACACCTTTGTCCTGTCACTACATGCCCTTGTAAATATTCTCTCTCCATCTTTCTTGTGGGCTCCCTTCAGGTGCTGGAAGGCCACAAAGAGATCACACAGAAGTCTTCTCTTTTCCAGGCTGAGCAAACAAAATCCTCCCAGCCTTTCCTCATAGGAGAGGTGCTCCAGCCTTCAAATTAACTTGGTGTCCCTCCCCTGGACTTGCTCCCACAGGTCCATGTCCTTCCCAGGTTGAGAAGCCTGGAGCTTGGTGTAACACTGCAGGTGGGGTCTCGCCAGAGGGGAGTAGAGGAGCAGAATCCCCTCCTTGGCCCTGCTGCCCGCACTGCTTTGGATGCAGCCCAGGACACATTTGGCTTTCTGCTCTGGGCTGTGATCGCACATGGCTGGGTCATGTCCAGCCTCTCATCCAGCAGCACCCCCAAGTCCTTCTCAGCAGGGCTGCTCTCCATCTATGCATCCCCCAGCCTGTGTTGAYACTGGAGGTTAAACCTCATGAGATTCCTTTTGGCACTGTTTTGGAGCTTGTCCAGGTTCCTCTGGATGAAATCCTGTCCTTCAGGTGTGTCAGCTTCACTGCTCAGCTTGGTGTCATCTGCAAATTTGCTGAGGGTGTACTTGGTCCCTTCATCTATGTCATTACTCAAGTTAATAAATACCACTGGTCCCTGAGAGACACCACCCGTCACTGATCTCATTGGGACTCTGAGTTGTTGACTGCTAACCCCTGGATGAAATCATAGTAGATGATGTAGCTCTGGTTAAACCCTCTGGATAACAACTTTCCATCTAACAGTCCACCCATCAAATCAATCTCTCTCCAATTTAGAGGGAAGGATATTCTCAGGGACTGTGTCAAAGGCTTTACAGAAGACCAGATAAATGACATCTGTAGCCCCCTTCCCTTGACCACTGATACAGTCACCCCATCACAGAAGGTCACTGAGTTGGTCAGGCAGGACTTGACCTGCTGGCTGGCTGTCTGAATCACCTTCCTGTCCTCCATGTGCCYCAGCAAAGCTTSTAGGAGGATCTGTCCCATGGYCTTCCCAGGGACAGCTGGGAAGCTGACAGGTCAGTAGTTTCTAGAGACCTCATTTCAATCCATCTTAAAGATAGGTACAATGTTTCTCTTTTTCCAGTCACCTGGAAATTCCCCTGACTACCATGACTTTTTAAATATCACAGGATGCAGGTTGGCAACTACATCAGCCAATTCCCTCAGAACCCTGGAATGCATTTCATTGGGTTCCATAAACTTATTCMGGTTCTCCAGGTGGCCATGAATGTGATCTTTACTTACAGGGSAGGGCCTATGCTCCCCTAGTTGAGTTCCTCAGCCTTCTTCTCATCTGTTATTTCCTGTTCACCAGTACTGTTCATGAAGGGCAGTACACCTTCTTTGACCTTCCCTTTTGGGCTCACATACTGTTGGAAACCCTTCTAGTTTTTCTTTGCTCCCTTGCTGGATTCAGTTCCAGCTTCACCTTGGCCTTTCTCACCCCATCCCTACCCCAACCAAATTTTCTCTCTATACTCTTCCTTTTTTCCAGGTTACCTGTCCCTGTTTTCACTGCCTGTGCATGTTCTTTTCCTTTAGTTTGACCTGCATCTCCCTACCCAGGCATGCCAGTCTCTTGCCTCCTTACCTGATTTATTGTTCCTGGGGATTGCTGGGGATTGCAGTTTTCTTGACACTGATTAAGCCTCTGTTGGGTTACTGTGTTTAGTTTTGGGCACAACATTTTCAAAAAGGCAGACAAATTGGAAAGAGTTCAGAGGAGAGCAACAAAAAAGATAAAAGAAGATCTGTGGGAAAAGGTTAAGKGAACTGGGCATGTTCAGACTAAACAAAAGAACACTGAAGGGAGGCATGACAYGTCTACAAATACACTGAGTTACTATAAAGAGGATAGAGACAAATTATTCTCCTTAGTCAATGAGGACAGAACTAATGAGCTTATGCTGCAGCAGAGAACATMTAGGTTAAGTGTAAAGGAAAAACTTTAACTAATAGAAATAGTTAGAAGCACAACATGCTGCCAAAGCAGCCTGAAAAACTCCCTTTGAGGCTTTGGTTTTAGATTGTTCTTGCTTTGTATCTGGTAGAGGGAGGATCACACTGGTAGAGGTTAGGGCTCTAGCCAGCTTCCCTCTGCACTGCGGGTTTCTGATGTGACCTTGGGAAAGCTGGTTAGCAGCACATTTTAGCTCTCTAGCTGTTAAACAGTGAGAAAAGCAATTCCCTATCTCTCAGAGATGCTGTAAGGATAAATAGTTAAGGATTCTCAGACTCACTATGAGCCAACTAAGCAACTACACAAATTAAACATTGAAACCTTCCACAGTGAAAAGGCACCAACCCCTGATATACCTGTAAGCGCCTTCCCATCCAGAGGGCTTCTGTGAGTGCTGCAATGGGCTTTAGCCAACACATCCAGTCTAGGATTCATTTGGATGATCCAACCTAAGCTGCATCTGAGGAAAGAAAAAACACAGAGTAACAATAAATCAGTGGTTGATATGACAGGCCACCAGCAGCTCAGCCTAACTAAGCTAAGCTGAAGTCAATGGAATCTACTGCCTTAGTAGAAGATCTACRAGGAATCAGTACCAGTCATCAATATGAAAAGAGACCAGTTATCAGGGTTCTGTCATAGCTGTCTGCACAAGTTTTAACACAGTGATGTTGCTGGGATCAACCCTGAAAAGCAGATTAAAACCAAGAAAGGCAGACAAAATTAAAAGTTAAAATGTAAGATGTGAATATAAGAGGAACAGACTTTTTTGTTATATATTTAGTCAAAAGTTTTTTCTTATTTGTTGCTTAATTTCATAAGGGTAGTTTTGATGGCTAGAAAGGAGCTGCATTTCCTATCTAAAATTAATTATCAATAATAAGTCCTTTGAAAAGCTCAAAATAAAGCAGCAGTAGCAATATCCCACTAAGAGAATTGAGGTTTTGCAATATTAAAAGTAGAAGAGAATGTGAAAGAAAATATTGTAAATAAATGTAGTCAGTTTAAATCTGTGATTTTTTTACCCAGCATAGGCTTTGCAAAGAATTTAATTATATCCATTATTATTATTATTATTATTATTATTATTATTATTATTATTATTATTATTATTATTATTTTATTATTACTGCTGTTGTTGCTGTTGCTGTTAATGCTATTGTAATTATAATATTCCTGTATAAAACTAATGCAGTTTCATCTTACTCGATTAGCTTTACAGATGGACAGAACACACATTTCCTCAGCTCTCAGTACAGTCARACTCAAAAAAAAAAATTATGCATTTTCCAACCTATTTTTTTCCACACCTTCTTCAGTCTATTTTACATTCCCCAGCCTACTCCCCATCAGCCCAGCTGATACATCAGACTGGGGTTACCTATAGCAAATGCAGGTGTAAGAATTACTTTTCCAAATACTGCTCACTATCCAGGCTTTACTACTGTAGTAGAAACATTAACTTTGAAGAATTTGTACTTAAACTACACAGCGTAAAAAAAATTAAGCATCCTCTAACTCTTTCATTGCAATAGAAACCCTGAATAGACATCTGAATTAAAGAAAGCTATGAGAAAGCACTGATTTGCTATTAGCATGTAAAGCTCAAGAGGCAACAAAATAAATAATAAAACACTTGCACCTAAAGCATTTACATAAAAATAAACAGAAACCATGTCATATTTCTGCTGCTGAAACATAAAATGGGACACATTTCAATAAAAGAATAAATGTGTCTCCTCATGGGCACAAGTGGTTTCACTTACTAGCAGGTATGCAGAAAAAAAAAAAAAAGAGTCATGCAAATGACAGAATAACTGGAAGGTAAGTCATGAGCCCAGGTGGAGCAAGTGAAAAGCATGACACAAGATCTCAGAAGACCTTGACAGCACACAGGCACAATGAGCAACATTAACCCAAATGCTATTGGCATTTCATCTGGGAAGTTAAATGTTTACTGCATKAGTTATGTGTTATATGCTTATTCATATGCATCTCTACAATCACTACAAAAGCCTTTCAAGTAGAAAAGTAGAATTGTGTGAACTGTGGATGTGTTGGTTTGKTTTTTTTTTAATTCAGTTGAGAAACCAACAACAAAAATTCAGCTTAATATTTGGCTTTATTTTCCAGTTATTTCAGCCATCTTCTAATCCTCTAGGGGGAAAATGTACAGCAAAATGTGAAATGAAAAAGTTTGTTTGAAATAAAGAGCTATAACGTTTCATTTCAGAAAATATAAAGTAGAAACAAGAAAAAGACTGGTAAGGAAGAAAAAATCTCCAAAGGGAAAATAGAGATGCAATACTAACTTTGAACTTAAGACACTTCCCACATTGTAATCAAGTGACTTGCCAGCCAACCACACATGTATACCAGAGAAACAAGTGAGAATGAGACTGTGGGGAGTGTGGTAGCAGTTCTGCACTCGCAGTACTTTATTTCATCTCATACTACATATATCTGTGCGGCTGATACATTTACCAGTTGTATTTTTTACATGTTGCAGGCAACAGTTTTCCCAATAGTTTGCAGATAATGCTTTGCTGGAGACAAAAAAAAAACCCACCAAAACAAAAAACACAACCACAGTAATTAAAGGTTTTAATAATGTGGAAGCAGTTTTTATACATTCACTACACAGAAGATGATCTGTGAGGGTTTCATATGTGTACTCCTCCGTGACTCAGTTTTAGACAAATTATTTTCTGGTTTTAGATCAAAAAAGGAAGTAATTAAATCCTTTCTTCTCCTTTTGAAATGCTCTTGAAAGGTTATTTATCTTAGCTCCTATGGAAATAATACATATATTCTGCTTCAGATTTCAAGGAGCACTGGATGTTATCGAAAAAAATAGGATGTTGCCAAGTATTTCCTGGGATTACTTAGGACCAAATAATGTTGCAGTACATAGAATCAAAGAATCATAGAAATTTTTAGGTTGGAAAAGATTTTAAGATCTTCAGTTTCAACCATAATACTGCCAAGTCCACCACTGAATCATGTCCCTAGGTGACACATCTACATATCTTTTAAATATCTTCAGGGATTCTTGATGTAACCAGCTTCCTGGGAAGTCTGTTCCAGTACTTGACATCCCTTTCAGCGAAGAAATGTTTTTCTTAATATCCAGTCTAAACCTCCTTTGGAGCAACTTGAGGCCATTTCCTCTTGTCCCCTCACTTTTTACCGGGGAGAAGAGACCTACTCCCACCTTGCTACAACCTCTTTCAGATATTTGTAGAGAGCAAGAAGGCCTCCCCTTCTCTCCAGGCTAAACACCCTCAGGTCCCTCAGCTGCTCCTTATAGGACTTGTGTTCCAGACCCCTCCCCAGCTGCATTGGCCTTCTCTGGACTCACTCCAGCTCCTGGATGCCTTTTTTGTAGTGAGGAGCCAAAAACGGAACATGGGACTCAAGGTGTGGACTCAGCGCKGCCAAGTACAGGGGGACAATCACTGCCCTGGTCCTGCTGGCCACACTATTGCTGATACAATCTAGGATGCCACTGGCATTCCTGGCCTCCAGGGCATGCTGCTGGCTCAATTCAGCTGGCTAAAGCCACAAATAAATATTTCAGCAAGTTTCATGTATTTATTTGCATTTGTTTTCCTTCAAGCTTTAGGATTTGAATGATGCCAGTAATGGAGGGGAAATATGTTTGTCTTTCTGAACTGTCATTGATGACACAGATAAGTAAAACGGATGTAGGTGTTTCTGTTTTGTTTCTTACYAATGAGGCTTTTCAAGTGTTTCCATAATGAAGAGTTTGACATTCAAAATCTTTGCATCTATTGCCCTCATCAGGGTATATTATGAGGAAGAATGCCCAAGTTTTGTGCTAATAAGAAGCACAGGGATAATCTAAGGAAGACAACAGCAGCTAGGAAAAAAAAAAACCCAAAAAACAAACAAATGTAATCCATCAGGTCTAGTGCAGTAAAACACTTGTGGAGGATCACTTTGACCTACAAAAGTATATTGCCACCAGTGCAACTAGTGAGTGGCTAGACAGTGGAATGACAATAGAGCCCACAGACCTCTCAAGTGCAAAAATGACAGAAGAAAGAGGCAAAAAATCAGTATTTGCTGGAAACTACTCTTTTCATCTGTGCATTTAGGCCAACGCCAACTATTCTACTCCCCTGTGTACCATTAGATTATTCGATTTGATCAATTAATCTAATTTTACTCTGCTTTGAGGAAGAAAAAATCAACTATAGGAACATATTGATGTTTCAGATATATTTGATTCAACCTTGTCTATCTACAACAAATTGCACATACTGGTTTTTTYGGGCTCAACTGGAATCAGACAAAGCATATCCCTTGCTAAGTGCCTCCAGCTCTTGGTAGGTGTGTGAATCAACAAACACAAGTAACCAAAGGCAACCATCAAACCGCAGCTGAAACACAAAGAGCAGATTTATTTCATTACCCCTCTGACAGCTCCAGGCAGGAGACACACAGGGACACACAGGCTTGCTTAGGCGCAGCTCAACCTGGAGGACAGCAGAGGTGGGTGAGGGGCATTCTGCACCTCACTGTAGCAAAAGCTTTAGTTATGACTTCACTCTCATGTCTGTGAGAGTATGTTCTCTCTCTGCAGGAATTCTACTTCTCAAAACAGGGAGAGGTTGGACAACATTAGACATAAAAAAATAGGGTTTTCCCACAGTGACATTTTTAGCATCCTCAGCTGCAAGGTCACTTTGAGTAAAACTTTTCCCTCCTCTTTGACAAATTTTCCAGTTTTAACCTTCTCCTCCGAACACTAGGTAACATTCAGCTTCAAAAATAACCCGTTCAGATTTTACTCTGTTATCCAGCTACTGAAAACATGTCCTTTTCCTTCCTTGCTAGCCTGTTTTCTCCTCCTTTCTCTGAGCTTCTCTGTCACAAGGTCTCATACCCTTAAAAACACAAAACCTGAGAAAATACCTCCATACTGGTATGTATTTCAAATGTCCTACAGGTGACTGCTATGGTTTCAGTTGTCTGGTTCCACTGGGGTATTTTCACAGATATCCTCACCTTTATCCCAAGTAATACAATGCTGCTTGCATTCCCCAATGAAAACAGAATTCATAACCAACTTTGAACATTTCATGAACAAGTGCTGTGTACTGAGAATCCTGATGGAAAAAAGCACAGCCACAAGCTAAGCTACAAGAAGAGGACTGGTTAGAAATAGYCTTAAATAATAAATCAGAAGATCACTTTTGCTAGGAATGGAAAAGAAATCTGGCATATGAAGACATGGAAAGGTACTGTCAGGAATAACATTGCTTAGACCTCCAACCTAACTATAGCATTGTCTTAAAAAGTTAAGAAAAAAATTTTAAGTGTTGGCTTGTAACCCTTGTGATAAGAGAAATATAGAAGTAGTGCATGGAGAACTGATTTAAAAATTAAAAGAAATCCTAGCTCAGCTTTACTCTCCCTCATTGCTCCAAAATTACTTGAGTTTTAGTATAAAAGTGGTTAGAATGTAAAATTTATTTCTAAGTGGAGAGCCAAAGCCAAAAATTAAACAATTCTCGTCAAAATTTGTTCAGTTGAAATGCATTTGTTCTATCAGAAACTGGATGAAAAATATATAATGAGCTGTATTTGCTCTCTTCCTTCACCACTGGGCAATACTGATATCCCTTCCTGTGCCCCAATAAAAGGGAGATGCAGCAGCTCCTCTAAAACTCCAACCACTGGAAAGCAGAGTGAGACTTGCAAGAGGCAGCCTCCCCTGTGGCAGAGATTGATCTTGAATCAGCAGCACTCATGGAAATTGCTACTATATAAGAGAGTAGATAACAAAATGTTATCACTTTCTTTTAGATGCCTATATTACTTTTAGACTCCTGCTATAACACACATCCCTTTCTGCTGTTCCCCCTTGTCACCTTTCGCAGTCAGTAGGGAGGAACAGGCATTTTTAAGATGTTTCTTCTGACCCATAAATAAAATATTTAAAATATTTGCATTAGGATGAGCTAAACTGTACTTCAGTACTGTCTTTCTTTGGGATGACCCATAGGAGTTCAGACACAGACATCTACATTGCACACCCTCACTGTATACATCTGTAATTTGTCATATAAATCCCAGAYAAAAAAGAAAACAAAGCCCAAGAGAGTAAAAGAGGGAAAAGGACTGAGAGAACAAATAATGCCAGAGTTCCTGGTGTGTGATGTAACCTAAAATTCAAAAGTCAGTAACAAATTTAAAGTTTAAAAAAAAAGATAAAAAAAGATAAAAAGTCAAACAGCATCTCAAAAAGAACTCAAACACCGCGATTTGTCTGCACAAAGTTGGTCAGAAGAAGTATACTATCTTTTTCCCTTAATTTTAGACTGAAAGGTCAGCTAACTCACCACCACTGCAAATTTGTTCTGTGTGGTACATCTGTTAGTGTCCTCATAAAAAATAAATTTCAAAATATATGAACTTGAGGAATGTTGATTTATCCTAAAGGAAAAACTGAAACCATTTTAAAATGCATTTTCAGAGGTTTCTTTATTTTTGAAAKTACTGTGAGCATTCTTTTTCCTAGTTTTGCCCCATTTCCTTCTGACTCGTTCCAAACAATTCTAAACAATTCTATTTGTTTTCATGSCTGTTAACACACTCACAAGCACTAATTCTGGACAAAAGAAAAGGGGTCAACATTTTATGCACTACTGGTATAGCTGGAATCAAAGCCACCAAATCAGCAACAGTTAAAGTGCAATTAACAGATTTATAGACGAATTACAATTACTGCAATTAACAGATTTATAGATAAATTACAATTACTTCAGGTTTTTTTTTTTTTAATTTTCAAATTACCATATCATACAAAGCCAACAATTGGAACAAATTTTTTTTCTATTTTTTTTTCAGAATAGGAATTAATTCAAACAACAGAGGGTAGAAAAGAATATTAAGAAAATAAACAATGCAGAAATATTTCACTCTGTTAGTGAAAAAGACTACTTTTTTCCCTTGCAGTCTTTTGTGTCTTTTAGACTTGATATGTTTCAGTACTTCAACTGTTGGTAAACACTTTCTTTCTCTAAGAGTTTTAGTATTCAGTTATGCAATACTGCACTTCAGGTAATCTTATTTGTAAATGAATCTGTAGGATTGATGTTAATATGTAGTTTAATTTGTTAGGCACAATCTTGAAAAGTCATAAACTCACTTYGCATCCTTACATACTCATATATTGAAGAGTTATAATTTATAATAAACATCTGCTTTATAATTCTAATGTGACAGAAGGCATTAGACAAGGAAAAAGGGCTTTAGATGTGATACACCARGCACAAATATGCACATGTATAAGGAAACTTTCAAATTATAGCTGAGTGATTTTCTTATGCCAGTCCAAGGATTATTAATACACATGTCAATGTCAAATTTAATAAAGCTGTTGATTAATTGTAACTATAGTGTCTTGTACTAGCACCTGTCAAGGTGTTTCTGGTGCAGAAAATCTTTGTCATGAATGAGCTAGACAACATAAATTATAAGTGAACTAGCCTTTTACCTCAGGAGATCCAGATTCGAAAACTGCTTTTAGTCTCAAATGARTTGTTTATCACACCCTACTGAACCTCCAAATATGGCACAGTTCTGCATGGGTAGAAATCTGGACTCAGGAGATGTGAAGGATTGGAATATTAGGCTGTATCACTAATCAAGATTGTGGTGTACTGGCAGAGACAAGTAGGGAAGTGTATACGTGTGTGCAGAAAAATCCAATTCCTTCCCTCACAAGCCAGCRCTATTCATATCTTAAATTCCATAAGCAGGATGTTTGCTAGCAAATTTTGGACAGAAAAATGAGATGTTGTTACTAATGACAGCTTTTGCAAATCAACCACCTACAACTGTCGATGATACTCTCCCATCAGAAGCAATGGTATCCATGTGAACACCAGTCAGTGCTACTTATCTCTGAAAATGCTGAATATCATTGTTGAAGCCTGAATGCAAAGATCTATGAAGACTGCAATCCTATAAGTTTCAGTTTTCTACAAARCTGCTCTCATGCAAAATAAAATTATAGAGAAGCATCTCATTCATGAAAAAAAAGGAAAAATTCCCCATGGAAAGTCAATAAAAACTATTTTTATGCCAAGAATATTATATATTAATATCTCTTTGCAGGAATTGCATCCATTTAAATTTAATTCATCCAATTTTCACTGAAGGTAAGATGCCACAGTGCTAGGTCTGTGGAGAACCATGATTCATATTCATTTTTACAAACATGCAAAGCCAGCTAAGGGAAGCTCCTGCCATGTTCTTGCATACCACATGCAGCACCCATGGAAGGATGGCACTATCTTTCATCAGAGAGCAGAAGAGTGAAGAGAAGGGTGCTGGCAGCATCTACATGAACTTTAGTGACTGTGCTGAAGCCACATTTCAAGTTGAAGGCCTCCTCATTGCACGTTCTTCTTTTATACACTGGGCTTCACTTTTCTGACTGGGCTTCTGCAATACGTCTTTAAGAAATTCCAGGCTGAAATTGGGGGTGCAAATTTAACCTTCAAACCTTCAATTTAACAGTAAAATKTTTATATTTTTAGAGCAAAGCAAGGAAAACCCTTATTTGCACAGGGACAAGTTGTCACTTTTCAAAGCCCCAGGTTAACTTTCAGCATCCCAAACAAAGATCTGCAAGAAAAGCAAGAAGGCAACAACACACCCTCAGCAAACAAAAAGTAAGATGTGGAGGATGTATCCAAGTCAGAGTGACTGTTCAAATATACCACAATAAATCTCAAGTCCTCTATTAGCAAACATTAAATATATYTCTCTGCAACTTTACTAGAACTATCTGCTGGAAGATAATAAACAGGAGGGGAGAACCATTTTACTGTTCCTGTCTTCCTAAGGGAAACATACCAGCTGAACAGACTGAGATCTCCAGAACTAAGAAAGATGAAAGAGCCTACTCAGCAGGTGGACTTTTACTATGAGGTTTTAATGCAGTAAAGCAACCCCATGGGAAAAGCAGGAAAGGTATAAATCTGAGTTTTGCGGCATCCAGACACCAACAGAGAAACCTAGATGGCAAATTTTTGTCTTTCTTCACCAATAAAAAAACTGCCTCATTTTGCTATTTAGTAGGTATTTCATTATATTAATGTATGCTGGAATTTGTGTAGTACAGAAATTTCCGAAAGCAGTGTTAAATAAAAAAGACTAGTGATATTACAAAAACTTTTTACAATTGCAGAATTGCATGTTATTCAAGAGCTATGTTATGAACTAGCAGTCCAGTAAGTRATAYAWATTTCATAAAAGGCCTAATACATATTTAAACAAATAAACAATTAATACTTTAGAAGGTAAATGTATTTTCAACTATTTATTGAAACAGCAATCAAAYTTCAATCTCCTTTAAAAAAATAAARCCAATAYCTGCACAAACTTACACAGAAATGAATATGAAAACCAATTCAAAGGCCACAACTCCTTAATAATAAGCAATAAATAAAATTCCAAATGAAGACCAAATGCTGTGCTTACTTGTGTTTATTATGGAAAAAGATTGTATAAGAAAAATAAGTTGTAATTCACATGCTACTGTCTGTGTTTTGTAGCTGGCTTATTCTTCTGCAACAGCACAGACCAATAACCAATGTTTTGACACACTGATTTCGTAATGGAGTAAAAAAACAGAGAGTGAATAAGTAATGTGTAATCGGTAAATAAAAAGCACAGAGACTTAGGGAATACAGATCACTCCATTCAGACCAAGTTTTCTGATGTTTATTTATTTTATGTTTATATTTACATTTTAAAAATCAGCATTAGAAGGCTAGAGATACACACATATGTACACATATATTTGTGTCTGCTTTCTGTCAAAACAAGAAGATGTAACTATGATTTCTGTCTCAAAGAGAAACTGGTAATAGAGTCAGATTTTTCTTTGATAATCTTGGTTTTTGTGAAAATGTTCAGAATCCTGCTTTTCATAACAAAGTAGGAAATTAGCAAGAAATAAAGAAATTTAAAATTTATTAAACATTTTGGACACAGTTGTTAGTGCTACTTGCAAGCAGAATTTTTCTCAAAAGCATTTAATCTTATCCTTTCTTCAAGCTGCACTTTCAGGATTTGTTCAAAATACATTGGATCTTTGCTTACAGCCTTGCTTATCTGCTTCTCTGGAGTTGCATCTCCCTCCCAGAGATACACATCTTTAAAAACAGTAACTAGCAAAGCTCCTTCATCCATATGGGCACATTCATGTGTTCTCAGCGCTTTGGATAGTGACAGGTGGCTGAATTTGGGGGKAAGCTACTGTTTCAACTAGCTAGTTCCATAAAGGGTCATAACTRTCAATTATAATTATCTTAAATTAACTGAAAGTGGATTTTCACTAATGAAGAAAAGATGCAGATGTAAAAGTACACTTTAAAACGATTAATGCAGAGCTCTAACATTATGGGAATACTGCATTTATTACAGGTGGGAGAGACCAAAACAAAAAACAATTTGAGAAGTTTGACATTCTCTTTCAAGGAACAAAGAAAATCTCAAATTTAATAAAGATCAATCAAGCATTAATCCAGCTCATTGTTCTAAGATCATACAGTCACTAGAATGGCCATGAAGTGAGTACGCTCCGTGGTCATTAAAGAGAAAAAGAGATCACAAGTTTTTACTGAAATATAGGTAAAAAGAACTACGTGAGTCTTTTAGAAAAGTAAAAAGAAAACAATACTGAAGTATTTAGACAACCCAATAATTTTTTATTATATAYATATATAAAAAATTTCTGGTAGATATTTTTAAGGAAAAAGCCTACCTTAGTTCATTTACTGTCTTTTGAGTCTAGTGTCACAGAATGTTCTAAGAGTCAGAAAGCTCATGTTTTGATCTAGAGGGAAAAAAAAGCAGAAGAATATTACCTATATCTCTGGAAAGCTTTGGAGAAAAACAGAGCAACAAATTTCAAATTAAACAATCAAGCATGCAGATTCCTGGGACTAATGAATGTGGAAAACATTGCAAGTGATAAAAGGTTATGAGTTTGTTTTTGACATGATTAAGTCTGTGATCATTGTGCCAGCCCAAAATGGCAGGGAAGAAATACAAGGAGTCCTTGAAATGGTAAAGTATGACAGAATATTTCAGGARTGCTTCTATGAAAAGAAAGTAAAAGACAGATATTTGCAAACCTTTGTAAACACTTTCAAAGATCTTAAGAAAAGAGTCCCAAGTCCAAAGGTGCTTTGGCAGTGAAAACGAAATTAAGTTGTCTCCAGATTCACATGCAGTCCGATAAGAGCAGTCTAGCCCCAATCACCCAATGAGCCGTGATCCTGCATAAACCCTGCGTGTCAGTAGGGTCAGGCACAGGAGGAGACTCCGTGCAGCCTTAGAAACAGGATATGGCATGGCTCACCTCTTCAATTGCAACACACCAACCACATTWGAAAACAAATTGTTTGTTTTGACATGTACTGTTAAAACTTTGGCATGTGAAACTCCGGCAGACAGGATCTCGCCCTGGAGGTGATCACAAAGAGCCACTGCCTTTTAGTCACTTTAGGGAAGTGAAGCATGCATTTTTAGAAAACTTGTTCGCTAGCTGATAAAATGCAGTTTCCAGTAATGTCACCAAGCTGTAACAAGTGGATCCCATTCCCTAAAAATATATATTTTTTTTATTATGGTGATCAGATCTGCAAATCAAACACAAGCCTAAGAAAGATTTGAGAGTTGTGTACTCTCTCTCCAGAACATTTGACAGGAGTGAGGTAGTACTGATTAAAGTGTACTGGTAGATCAAACTGAATTTATAACAAGTACCCTAGAAAATATGGAGATTGTGATCCTCAGAATAATTGCTCAGGAGGGGGAGCTGCAGAAAGTGGTCCTAACTCTTAAGATTGGAATGCTTATCACCTATCACTAGTCTTATCTGAAGCCAGAGCTCTCAGTTTCRTGTGAAGCTCTTTAAAGATACCACACATGGCAAACTCTGGGGTAAAGAGGAAAAAAATGTTGAAAAAGATATGGTAAGACCATTTAGGCCAACCAAAACAAAAGACAACGTTTGGAAACAATATCTGTAAGGTAAATACTAGTGTTTACCTCGTGCAACAAGAATAAAAGCCCTGCTAGAAAAAGAACTTAGAATTGTGACAGGAGGAACAGCACGTGGAACACAAATCAGGCTCAGATTTATTTATGTTAACTGAAGGAATTCGTTGCTCCTACACTTATAGTCTCATTTCCCTGAGCCAGCTTTGCAAATGGATATTACAGCTGACTCCATGGTTATGAGTACTGTACCCACTCCTGCCAAACATACTATGTTAACAGAGTCACATCTAAATATGGACAGGAGGATTTTGGTCACAGACAACAAAAAACCTTGCAGAGGAGTTAGACGCACCCATACACATGAGGGTAAGCAATTTTCAGAGTCTAGATCTAAAAGTGTTACTTCCTGTTTTTTGACTGTCTTTATTTTTAAAGGGTTAGACAAGAGTTTTTTCAGTGGTAGCTGGAAAATATCTGAAAATATAGTTCAAATTCAAAAAGCTTGTGAAATCAGCCTCTGATCATCTTATAATTAAGCTGAAGGATAACATCAGTGAAGCATTACATCTTGACAAATTMTTTTTTATGAGAATTAATTATTAAAAAAATGAAAACAAAACATCCTTTCATGTAAGAAACTTATAGTAAAAAAAATTTGCATAAGGATGCAAGGGCAAATTCAAATAAAGAAGTGATAAGAATGGCAAGCTGCCAACAATTAGTGTAAAAGTTAAATGAATCTTGCACATAACATCTCTTGCACCTAAATAGTTTTCCAATTAATTGTTGTTCATCAGACAGGATGATAGAATGGGTGAAACTTTCTCAATTTTCCCAAGAAGGAAATAAGGGAATGTTGTCTGCCATCTTGTCTTAGATGCTTTCAACAAGAGAACAATTTCATCAGAGTAAGTCAAATAAGAACTCATGCTATCTATATGAACAGGATAACTGTGTTTTGCCAATAGCACTTTCATATCTCCAGAGAAACTTGCAAGTGCAAATTATGACTGAGCAAACCCTGTAAGGCAAAAAAATTAAGATGAAAAATGAAGTTATAAGCAAATTTAAACTACACAAGTATTGCTCAAGTGAATATGTTGAATTTAGAAAAACTAAGATACTTGAGTGTATTTTTCCATTTTGAAATTAAAATTGCAATGAAAAATGTTAAGTTGAATTTGTAAAATGTTGTATGTAAAAATATCTGGAAGAGGGTAATACCTTCATTTTCAGCACATAATTTTTCTTTTTTTTCTGAAAATAAATTTTCAGAACCTTTCATTTTATTCAGACCAAAACTAATACATTCTACTTAAAATTAAATGGAATGAAATTTTTGCAATGCTGTGATTTAGCCACAAAACTAAAAGGAAAAAAGCAGTGTGTAGTTTTCATACTCACCCTTTTTWTATTTAAGTGGGAAATGCTTTTCACATTTAAATCAATCACAACACGTAATGAAAGACACATTACTCAAGAAGAAGTAATACAGACGTAACTTTTACTATGGCATGAGTGAAGAAACTCTCTGCTGACCATCCTGTTTTAAGACAGAAATATGTGCTTGATGAACATCCCAGCATTAACACTCAGCAGATAATGTTTCCAGGTATTCCAGTATTTCAATAAAAAATATTAGCAGAATCTTAGCTGTTTCATCATGGAAAGAAAATTTAGAAGCCATTGGTAAACAGCAGGAGTGAGCTAACGAAATACTTTTTAAGTCCCCCCCCAGTACTAGAATAAGGAGGTTGCTTTTTAGTGGAACCTTTCACCCTGAATTTCAGAGCTTTAAAAGCAAAGAGGAGAGACTGGCACAGTGTTTGAGTGTGTGGACAGTAATGGGCATTGGATAACTGCAGGATCATTGGTGGGACTATATGTGGCAGAAAAGTCATGCCTCACTTACATGCTAAGATTTCACAAGTATTATCACTGCAGTTCTTTCAATAATATGTATCCTTCTTCACAGAATTCATCAACACATGGGAATACAATAGCATTTTTTAATGCAGCCTACAGAATGTAGGATGTCCTCAGGAGCTGAGCCTAAGGTATAAATCAATAGATCCCTGCTAGTGTGATCAAGAGCCTATCTTTCAAAATACCAGGAAAGAAAGACCGCCACACACAGAAACAGTATTTGCAGCTCTCCATCAGTGTTGCAGACACTGCTCCCCAAGGCTTCATCAGGTTTTAAACAAAAAGAAAGGCGGATCAATAACACAATGATAAAAAAAAAATTGAAAGGGTTCCTCTCTACAAAAATAAACTCCAACATATTATTGCTATTGTTGCTGCTATTTCAGCTGTTATTAAAGATTGTGGATAATGCTTTTATTATGGATTCTGAAGGGTTAACAYAGAAAGACCTTACCTATTCTATCACCGTACAATTGAAGACTTAATGAAAGCCTGTTTTCATTTACCAAATAAAGTTTAATTTCCAGTTGTGTCAAACCTTAAACTATGTATTAACGAACTGGGGGGAGGGTAACATGACTGTAATGAGAATTTCATCTGTGTATTTTCCTGTCTGCAAGCCTGTACCTCACACAGGTTACACWTCATCACATATTTAGGACAGAAGTGTCCATATCTATCTAAATAGAAACAAACTTTACCTATGTTTGTGGCACTCTCAAGGTACCAGTTATCCCAACAAATAGCAACAATAAAAGCCCAGGCGGTATTTCACCCTGAAGCATTGAACAACTTACTCTAGTTGGTATGAAAATACAGACCAGTCTATTGAAGCAGTCAACAGCAAATCAGGACATTTCAGGCATGTCTCCAACAAGCAATGGAGTGTGGTATGAAAATGCTGGAATAGCCTCATCACTTAGGCTATCTCCTAGCAAGAAGGGGTACAGAACTATCAACAGAGCACATTTTAAACCTATCTAGCTCTGCTGAGAAGCTGAGATTGCTGGCTCAGTCACAGCTGTCACATGCAGCACTGCTTTGGGTATCTGAGCTCATTCCTTGACACAACTCTGCTCTGCAGGATGACACACCAACTACATGAGCTCCATTCAGGGGGTATCTCCAAAGCCAACATGTGGAATTGTTTCCTGCTTTTATAATTGACCCTAGAGAAATCTTGAGTGTGCTCTCCCAGTGACTATCATGTGCCACACCATGCAATAGTTCCCTTGTGCTTTTTCCTCGAGACAACTACACACATTACCCCAAACCACATTTCTTGCAGTGCACAGCTCTTGGCAGACTATATCTTTAAATGGTAGCCTTTCTATACAAAATACAATTGCTGATTTCTCTGAAAGGTACCATGCATATAGAACAAAGATAAAAATACATGCTTAGATTATTTTCTTGCTTGCTTTATAGATTTAGTTGTGAAAAAACAAACATCTACATGCCTTGACTTTAGAAATATGAAGGCATTCAGAATAATTTCTTCCATGTTTCTTTATGGATTGCCTCTAGACAGCACCTGTACACTATGCTATTTACTGTGAATGCATTCTGCAGGTGTTTGTCTCTTCCTGTACCTTGCACAGAGTGTGGATGCCTTAGAGAATCCTGGACTGCAATCCAGGGTCTGAGGCATAAAAGTTAGGCATTGTAAAGTTCAACATTATGTCTTTTTTTTTGTTTTGGATTGAGCTTTCTAGCCCCAGGCATGTTCAGTCTGCATCGACACCTAACATTTAAGCCATTGCAGCATCTCACACAAGACCCTTAGAGCATTTCCCCTCCACAACTTTTATTTCTTGCCCACAGAATTCCTATTCTGTAACCACAGCACATAACCCTACGCAGGGCATTGTCTGACCTCAGCCACCAAGAATTCAACAGAACTTTTGCGCTCCACTCTGCAACACCCTCTTGACTTATTTCTTATGCTTTTGAAAGATACAAGGTAGCAGATGATTAGAAGTAAAGCAGAAAAAAAAAAAATCTGGGAGGCATTTTTTTCATTCATCTAAGATTTMATCAGGAATGGGACAAAATTTTACCTAGTGCTTCTGAAATTGCTGTTGCTGGCACTAAAATAATTATGTGTGGGTATGTCATTACCAAAGCTCTGCCTCGCTGTTGTTTCCCAGGACAGTGAAATCAATAAATACTTTCTGAAGCAATAGTTTTGAAACTTAAAATGTGAATTTCTTAGTTTATATTTTTCCCTGGTTTCAGATATTCTTTTGACTGTGCTTTCCCATTCTCTATTTTGTTAAACAGAAAAAAAAGGAATCTTCAGATTGTTGAGAACAATACATCGTAATAATTCTAATCTGCTGTTATTGAGGAGAAAATACAGGAATTTTAATCAACAGTGTATCAATATTATACATCAAAATACCTCCTTCAAAGCAGTTGCATTCTATCATCACAAAAAAAAATCTACAAGCACTATCACACACCATGCACAGGTAAGAAATTTGAATAACAAAGCTTTTATAATGCAGTCACATTGCATGCAAAACAGCTGCTTGATAGGTCTCAGTATCCAATGCATTTACTTTTCCAATAAAAATATTCATACATTAGGTCATATGGTCTAGTACAGAGAATACTTTGTCTTAACACAAAAGTCTGAGGTGTAAAAACTACATTAAAAGAAACAGTTTACTTCATTACAGCTTCTGTACACATTTCAGGCCAGCATATTAATCCTATTTACAAGCACTAATGAAAAGTTTCAGCATTTCTGTAAGACAGTAAGATATATTACTATTAATACATAGACAGGGATTGTGAACTGCAAGACCAGAAACCRATAGTAGATTGTAAATTATTATACTGCTGTTACTGTTATCATCATCATCATCACCACCATCATCACTAAATACAGATCCCAGTTGATCCAGATATTTGTATTATTGCTACAGCTAAATTCAGATCTTGGATTCATATTTCTTTTTGCCAAGATAAACAGTGTCCTGACAAGATGACCCTATACTATGATCAGTAGGATCYTAGAGCATTATTGCTCCAGGAAGTCATTGGTAGTAAACAACAGCTGGAATAAAGGAAGAAATAAGATCTGGAGGCACTCCTGGTTTTCTGCTCTCCTCCTTTCCTCTCTTTGCTCCCACCCTCCTATTTGTCTCTGTCTCCACTCTTTGACCACTTTGTATGATAAATGTATTCCAACAGAAATGTACAATCAGAAAAAAAAAGAAGCAGGAAAAAAAAAAGGAACTCAGAAAAGGTCGCATCAGGCCCATAAGGAGATAAGCATGAGAACATTCCCGAATTAAATGATTTTTAGCCCATTCAGGAAAAACTGGAAAGTAATCCATTTTAAAAAGATACAAACTAAAAATGTTTCAAGATTGGAGGACAAGATAGTGCCTCCTTTGTCCCTTCCCTTGACTGATCAAGCTGGAAGACAAAACTGAGGCACATTATGATCCTCCTTCAAATTCAAATTTCTTTCATACAAGAACAAGGGTGTGAAGAAGAGGCAGAGAAAATGTTATTTCAAAGTTGGAATGACAGTGCAGAAGACAGATTTATCAGGATGAGAAGCACTATTATACTCCTCAGTGTAGAAAAGCAYAAAATGATGTTCTGTAAGTTGCAATGCAGGGTCCAAGCTTTAATGGAATTTATGCATCCCAGAGAAAAATCCTAAATTATAAAACAAATCCTCTGAAAAGGTTTATGTATACACAAAAATGGTGCGTGAGTTTTCTCAATAATTTAAATTCAAGACCGATAAAATAAAAAATATATCATTAAATTTCACAGGATGGCTGGTGAGCCATTCAGAAATTTTAGGAATGCCCTGGGTCTGGTTGGAATGCAGTTAATTTCCTTCACAGCAGCCCATACAGTTCTATGGTTTTTATTTGTGACAAAAACAGAGTTGACAGAAAAGCAATGTTTCACCTGTTGCTGAAAAGTGCTTGAACAATGTCAAGATCTTCACTGCTTCTCACTCTGACCTACGCAGCAGGTGAGCTGAGGTGTGGGCAAGAAGCTGGAAGGGCGCAGAGCTGACCCAAACTGACCAAGAACATATCACAAACCATACAAAGTCATGTTCAGCAGTAAAACTGTGGGAGGGAGTTCTTCCAATGCAGCCATTGCTGAGAGACTAACTGGGCATCAAATTCCTAATGGGAGGCAGTGAGTGATTGCCTTTACATCACCTCATGTTTCCCTCGGTGTTTTTCCCATCACTTATTAAACTGTCTTTACCTTGACCCACAATTTTTTCTCACATTTACCCTCTGTGTCTTGCCCCCATTCCACTGAGGATGGGGGTGAGTGAACAGCTGGGTGGATGCCAGTTCAACTCAAGAAGATAACCTGTGATAAACCAGCAATAGAGATGAAAGATAGAGCGGCTGAAATGTAAATGCTCAGGCATCCCAAAGAAGCTCCACAGAAAGCAACAGGCACATGCCATCCAAAAGGCTAAGCTCAACAAAGTGCAGAGCGAACGCTGCAAGGAAGACTTGAGAGCTCAGTGGTGGAAAAGCTTTAGAAATCAGTCTGCTAAGTCAAAAAAAGTAAGTATTGATACAAAGGGGTTTTGGGGTTTTTTTGCATATATATCACAGCAATGCCGTGGAAATTAGCAGAAATAAATTATTTACATAGTGTGGACTATCATCAACTGCAAAGACAAGATAATAGAACATATAAAGGGCAGATAGCAAGTTCACTAAATGAAGATTTCCTTAGCATTACATGAGCTAAGAGACTGTAGTCAGGCTAACCTTTAAAATCATATGATACTTTCAATAAAATCCGCAAGCACAAAATCAAAGAAATTGGTTGGAATTTCAAATGTGTTATTTACCACAGGAATAACATTTTCAGATAAAAGAAGTTAATTTAAAAATTTAGTAGAGTCAGGCTGAGAGCAGTGATTCAATGTAATCAAAATTTAAAAACATAGAAACCCCAAAYGCACAGAGCAGGCAAACCCACATACTTGTTTGCCAAAGGTTAGCATGTTTTAGAAAACCTGAAATGGTTTTCTCTACATTACACATGAAGATAGCTGAAGCAGTGTTGCTGGAAGAGCACCTTTCTTTCAAGACATCAAGTGGATTAGAAGAAAAAGAGTATACAAAGAAGAAGGACCAATAASGATGGGATAGATAAAGACATCTTTGTGAAAGTCAGAGAATATATRTGGGCTAAGGTAGTGTGGCAGATACTGAAATGTCAGGCAAAAACCACATTTGAATAGACTCAAGCTATTTGAATGAAACACAAAATGTGCTCACTGCCAAATGCCTAGACTCATGAAATATTGCCTAGGCAAAAGCAAAAATTAAAAATTACAGAGAAAAGACCTGGTGCCAAATTCCAAGATTCAAAACACAGATATTTGCAATTATTCCTGAGTAGCAAAAGTGTTGACCTTGCCACGTTCTGCTGATGTTCCCTGGAATAAATCCAACTTCACCATAGCTGATGTTGGAAAGACACAGTATTGTAGAGGGTATAGCAGACCCCAAATTTAAGTTCTTTTGCATGATACAAGAGTCAACGAAATCAGTCAAAACTGCAAAGTACAAAATGACTTAATGGTGACCCATACTCATTGCAACATTGGTCACATAGAACAGTCTTTTTTCCCCAACACTTCAAAACTAAAAAAGTAAATACAAAGTTAGTAATGTCTATACCTGAGATACTAATTACTCAAAGACTACTAGTAATTAAAAAATGAATTTATAGTGAGAGGGAAACAACCTGTGTGTGCAAATCTTCTAATCTACTGTTGAAAGAAGAGATATCATATCACAAATAGTTCAATAAAACATACCAATTAAACATATCAAGACACAGATATGTGCAAAGAAACTGTTGTCCCTGTGATGCTAGTGAGATGGGATACAGGACAATACTCATACAGATTACTAGTATCACCCAAATCCAAAATAGTCAAAATAGAAAAAGAATTTCTTGTACTAGTGTTCGCATGCAAAAAATTTAAACAATGTAGTGAAAGATAGATAAAATATTCCAGTAGGAAGTGCCCATAAATCACTTGGGAGTGCTTTTTAAAAAACACTGTCAGTCACAGAAAGCCTTTAGACTATGCTACTGAAACTGCAAAGTGTAAGCATGAAAGAGACTGACAAATACATTGCTGATTTCTTATCCAGAGCAGCCTTGCAGTGCACAACTACAGCAACTTAACAAGAATGTGAAATCTCTAGCCTGATATTAATGCAGAAAATGCAGAGCGACAGAGGCACCAGCTAAGTCTGCAATGTGCAGTTTCAAGGTAGGGGCTACAACACATCTAAGAACAAATGATACAAGACATAGATTTACAAGTGCTTGCATTTATCATTCTGTCACACTCTGTCAGGACAGCCAGAGGCTGTGGGAAAAGCCTTGTCTGCTTCTCAAGAGTATTAGAACTGCCCAGATGAGCTGAGAAACCAACACAGCATCATATATAAAATCAACTAAATCATAAACCCAAGGTCAGTAAAAATAAATTCGCTAAGGTACACACCGAAGTCCTACAGGAACAGTGTCCCACTCCTCCATAATGCAGTGACACTGCATGGTCTGCAGCAGTGCTGCACTAAGCCAAGACATCTGAGATCTCCGAAATAGCTTTGTCATGCTTATGATGAAAGAGAAGCTAGCCTACAGGACACTATGCTTGCTAGGTTTTTAGTCTAATGGTGGTATTGGACAAAAGACAATGAAGTCAAACAGCATCTCAGCAGGCTTTGGAACAGACCACAGCCGTAACTATAACCTGGTATTTTGTTTGCAAGTCAACATAGATTATTTCTTCATTGTAGAAGGCTATTTGGATATAAGTGACAAATTTCAGATCCTTTCAGTTAAAGTTTAGCATTCAAAAAGGCACATAACGTAGAAGCACCAAATCCTATTACAATCAGTATAAACAACTCAGCCAAGGAAGTGCCTTAGACTGTTCATCTGAAGGAATAGATCTGCCTGTTTTACAGAGGATAGATATTCTTCAGTCTCCAGACTGGTGTGTGGACAGGCCACTACCAACTCCAGTGGAAGTTTAGATACCTGGTGGTGCACATATAGGTGCATACATACTTAACACATAATTTAGGATTTTTAACCTTTAGTCGAACCACACACAAGTGGCATATTCACATCACTTAATTTCAATTACCTAGAATTTGATATGCAGCCAAAGCATGTTGCCAACWTCTTTCCATAGTCAGCAGAAACTTGAGAACTAAACCATTCCAGAGGCTGATTCATCAAATCTACTAAGACACCTCTCCCAGGATCTCAAGTGCCTATTCAGAGATGCTTATTTCTCCCCACTGACTTCAGAGGGAGTTTACTGAAAGAGACTAGGAAGGACTAGTGTGAAGTGAGACAAATCCCCCCCAAAAACAATACTATAGTCACTCTCAATGCTGTAGTGATGTATTTTAGGCATTGTATCTTGTATGATATCTAAATACATCAGAGAAGGAGCAAAACAATTTTGGTTCTCTACCATCCTCTGTGCCCAAATGCTCCCAGGTGGGATGTGAGGGCTTTCCCCCATGAATTGCACCTTCCTAAGCAGAGAAAGAAGAGTACTGTTAAAAGGATCCTAGGAAAGAAAAATTAAAGCACAATGAGAGGAGAGTGTGCTATTGAGCCTTGATGGCATGAATTGTCRAATTCACTAAGGAGACAGGTGCAGAGAAAAATGTTCAGGGAAACCACATCAAAGAGAATCTAACATTCCATGCTGGGAATCAGACACTTAGAATTCACTAATTGAAACATTTTTTCATTCATTAGAAATAGATAAATGGTTTGCAAAGGTTTATTAACTAAAATGGTTAGTCATTTTTTAAAGATTCAAACAGAATAGTAGGGAGCTTGTATCTATCAATAGTCACTTCTAATGAGCAGATTATTGCCATCTATACAGTATTTATTAATAGTTTACCAGTATATTATGGACATTAGTACCATCTGCTGCAGATAATTATAACCATGTTGATAGGTGTTTGAACTGATTATAAGACACATATGAATCAGTTAGACTTAATTATAAATTATTAACCAATTTAAAGAATCATTTTGTAAACTCAGTACAAACTATTCATAAATGTATTTTATTTAAAGGATCACAAGCTTCAATTTTTTTTCAGGATCAGATGATATACATTTAAATGTATGTTTTGCAGTTAAGAAAGGCTACCAGCCTAAGTGATTAGCATTTTAAAAATATGTTAGGGTGACACAATTAATACAAATTGCCACAAATAGAAATAAAAAGACTGAATTATGGAATAGCTTTTCATGATATGTACAATCTGGTATGCTGCTCATTTAAGTGATTGCCATGACTAATTTATGATCACATTTAGCTTTTGCTGGCATTCAGAAAAATATGCCATCAAAATTATACAAATTAAGTGCATAAAAAAAGTGTCTAGGTTGAGACTATTTATGACAAGTTTTGTTCTGAATTGAAAAAAAATAGAATCTTTAGATAAATTACATCATGATATCAGTAAAAAAAATAGGGTTTTTGATAAAAACACTGACAACAATGGCAGCAAAAATGAGCAGCACTGGAATATCCATATCTTTGGAAGGAAATGTTCGTGTATAGCACATGCTGGTACTACAGACAGGCACAGCTTAGCTGAGACATTCTTGGTGCTTTAGCTGTTTACTTAGGCAGCAACAGAGTTCTAAGAAATAGTTGCTATGCCAACCCATCATAGGACTATATATATATATGTGCACATTCATGACCAGGGCTTATTTTGAGAGCTCTGTTACCCTTTCTTCCAAAAGTTTAAATATACTACTGCTGTATGGCTTCCATTAAGGCAAAACTCTGTTGTCTGTGTACCACAATGCACAGTCCTGATTTTTTCAAAGATAGGGCRTGGAGTATCTAGAGTAACATGAAGACATTTTAAATAAGAAGCAGGCCTTTGACGTCACATTTCTACAATCACTGAACAGACTGTTCTATTTGCAAGCCTCTAAAGATTTGGTGTTCAGATGATAAAGGGCACTGCTTTTTATAATCTATTATTAACTGTCATGTGTGTATTACTGCAGGAGTTCTCTGAAGAGAAAGCAAAGCATGGTTTGGTGGTACGATGATGAAGTGCTTTTTTGTACTATTTACTAGAACAATTTCCCAAATTAACTCCATCCAGCCAATCTTCTTTTAGAAATACAGAAACAAGGCATTATAACTTACCTCTGGAGCTTAGAAGCGATGTCTTCAGGTAAATATGCATTTTAAAAGAATTAAAAATCATAGAGGGAGCTCTTTAATTACCTTATTCTGTTTATGTCACTTTAGGGGCTTTTTTTAAAAATGCATTTGAAAGTTCAGTCTATTTATTTTGTAATTATTGGATGACTACATGCAGCACTGCCATTTCAATTAGATTTTGATGGCTGATAAAACCATTGTTGACAGCAAGCACACAAACGAATGAAGGGAAACCAGATTAGCAATGTTTGTGTCATTGCATTTAAATAAAACTAAATGTTCTGGCAGAAATATGATCAAATCCAAAGAGAAAAGAAAAACAGTAAATGGCATGGTAGGGATGGGATCATGTCAGAGATAATAATCTTTCTTTAGACATCTGGATTTTCTAAAGGAGAGTTATTTCCTTTGGAGACTTAATTTTAATTCCCGGAGAGTGTGGCCATTTCTTTTTCAGATTAGAAACACAAAAACATTTATATATGTCTTCTAACAAGAGTTTTGCAACAAGACAGACTTCTTGAAATGTGAGAAAAGCAAGAAGATAGGAAAGATCTCTATGCAGATACAGAGAGCTCAACCCACTAGAATTGATAAGGCAAGAACAGCCATTGTGATAAATTCCAAAGGTTAAAACATTCTGTCTATTCTAAAGATCAATATAAAGGAGAAAGGAGAGGATGAGTTTGATAACACCATTTAAGAATGATTATATGCTTGCCAGATGAGAATCTGCATCAGAGAGTTGTTCTTTTTAAAAGAGAGGAGCATTGAAGCAGCTGTCTCTTATGYCTCTCCAGTTGAAATGAATGACATATTTTGTATTCATTCAAATGTCTATAGAGAAAATACCTGAAACTAGTGGACAAGAAAGAAAATTATACATTAAATTCTCTGAATTAAATGTGTTACAGCAGTGCTGCCACAGGCTGAATGCAGTTCTCTGCTCAGTCTCAAAGCCTGATTCAGGTCAGTGGTTTTTTTATTGATACAGGGTTGGGGTTTTTAGCATTTCTCTAGGAAGCAACAGATTAAGCCCTTTTTTCAGTGGAAAAACTTCATTTTAAGGATTTGAATGTTTTGTTTGTTCAAGAAATCATACATTTCTTGGTGAAAATCTATTTAAAAATCTGAGAATTCTTAAAATTAATTTCCTTTGTTTATGTCTCACAAAATTTCATTAACTCTTAGGCTTTTAGACTTTTTTCTTCACACAATTTCTGCACATCATTATCCTCTTTCTTACTCTCCTTCCATGAGACAACATAGGCTTTACAATTCACATCCAGAAGGGACCTTACTCTTGTCTTATCTAGGTCCATACTGTATTTCATGGATCAAGCCAAAACCAGTTCACAGTTACAATTTATAGATGTGCCTCCTCACCTAGAAACCACTGTAACACAATTTTGGGGAGCATTAAATAGAAAATGTACTGACTTATGTCTCTCACTAGCGCAAATTGTGAGCTTAATTGCATCATAAAAGGTCCAAGACTCTTGAAATTGCTCCCCCCCAAAATTCAGTCTTCATTTGAGAACCCTGGATGGAGTCTGCTAAAATGTAAGTAGGAAGGACTCTTGGAGCCTTCCAGTTCAAAATCAACATCCAAGGTCTACTGCAGCTGTAGATGTTCCAACAGTATCACTACAGAGACAGAAGAGCTAACTCAAGGAGCACATCACATCTCTCATCTGGCCTGCTAAAGCAGGTTCAGACTGTGCCATAACAACCAGACATCCTGTAAACACGCTMAAAACCTGTACGTTTGGCTGTCAAMAACATCATGGTACTACAGTTCAGAGCAGGGCAGGCAGTGATAATTTCTATTGCAGAAGTATTACATGTCTTTGAGGTAAGGAACAGACAGTGCAGACACTGAATTAGTGGAGAGGGATAAGGGAGTTTTGATTAGCTTTGACCTTGAGAATCTTAAAGTCTGGATGGCTCCCAGGGTAACTGCAGAGCAAGAGTAGCAGAGAGGGGGCAGTTCTGAAGGACATTTCAATCCACTTTACAAGGAAACAGTCGAATAGATATTCAAAATTTAGCCAATATCTTTAGAGTGTCTATATCTACCCTTAGTTTCTCCTTGACCTTTGAAACTACTATTAAAGGCAAAATTCTAAAACAGTGTTGAAATTTCAAATGCGATCTTAAAGGAATTGCAACATTTAGGCTTACCACTACTAATCTAATCTTTATTAGATTAAAAAGTAATGAAAAATTTGGTAATTTTTGCATTGTTTTTTTTTTTWAATGCAAAGGAAAATCCYCCCTATAGTACATTCCATCAAATGGTCAAATTCCAAACAGCATGCAGGACTCATCCTAAAGGAAGAATACGGTAAATCAACAATGGAGCAGAATTACTGCAACAGAGGGACGGGGGATTTTTTTCCTGCTTTTTAAATTTAATACAACAGACTTTCCTAAATGATTTATGGGTCTGGGAGTCCTGCCTCTCTTATCCTTTCAAGAACAATCACAGTAGGCTGGAATGGTTTGAAAGGCTGAGCTGAGGGAGAATCTGCATCCTTATCCCTATAACACTCTGGTGCTCACTGAACTGTTTCCTCAGACTTCTATTTGCAACAAAACTGCTGATCTCAAAACAGCTGCATTATTTCTGTTTTAGTGCTCAATCTGTAAAGAGAGAAAAACATGAGAGATTAATGAGATCTTTTTCATCTCATGTTACTCCGTTTATCTCATAAAATCTATTTTTCAAGGCTTTCTTTCCAGATCTGGCTGATATCTCTTTGTATCCTCCAGCAGCCGTCTTCAATTTCTCATTTTCTTTTCCAGGGCTTCATCACTAGCTTCTCAAATTACCATGTTAGGGGAGAAAAGGTAATAATTAGTTTCACTTTTCTTGATAGATTCTTCACAGTCACATATATCCAACCAAAAACTAAAGATGAAGTAAAAAATAAAATATTCTCTTGCCAATGAGGAAATTCTTACAATTAACCATTCTATGCCAGTAAATTGGGAGTTTTTAGTTACTCACGAAAATGGTGTAAGACAATATAGTTAAATATGAAAGTCTCTTCAAAAACTCTTAGATCTATAAAGGACGTCGTAACATGAACCTAAAAGTAAAATAAAAAATAGTAATATGCAGTCATTCTATTCTCTTATTATTAGTCTGTTATACTGACAATTGATAGCATTGCTGAATTCTGCTAGCCTCCRTGATTATCCATGGTTCATATATTCCTCTGAGGTAAATACCAATGAATCTTACTGCATTATTGCACAGTGACACTCCTATGCTACTGTAAATAWGGAAACAGTGCTTGAAAACAACACACACACACAAAACAAGCACAGAGCCAAACCAACCAGCAAGCAAAACAGCAGCTGTAGTCTGGAACACAATATGTTTATATAAAGCTGTCTGTGGTCCCCTCTCAAAGCACAGAAGAAATTCCAGATTCTGTGATCATTACCTGAATTTCAGCWGCTGCCATTTCAAACCCTGTACGAGTTCACTTGATCTTACTTTCAATCACAAATATCCATGGCATCTCAGGTATAAATTATACCAATATGTGCATCTTCCTAGGTCAAAAAACTTGAGATAGTTTTCCACTTGAAAGAAAGGAGTGAGAATAAGATGTGACAAATGCTAGTTACATCAATTAATGATCTTCTGGGATATACTCACATATTGCCTGSGTGAGGGCTGCATCAGAACCCGGGTAGAATAGAGAAAAATTTCACTGTGAGTAATTAAACACAAACCAGATTTCCCTGCTGCAGTTTTTCAATTAGATACAATAATCTTCTCTACTCTGCATTACACATTTTTGTAGTGGTGGTCAGTGTTTAGCACTCACTGAATTTATAATACAGATGTGACTATGTGCCTGCCCTTTTTCAGGCTATTTTATATGTTATGAGATATATTTTTAATCTATCTGTTTGAAAAGTGTGGTGACACATGTAAGTCCTTATCATTCCATCTATCTTTAGAATGCCTAAAAGTAAAACAGTTTGAGATATGTGTCTGTGTAGATTTTCTTGGAAAGCTGAGAAATTGTGCAAGTTATTTAGCTGTTACAAATTGCATCCTATCTTCCAGCTCTTTACAGTTCAGAGGCCATTTTGGTAAATTAAAACTGGCTTCCAATGATGTAAGGGGTTCAATCCATAAAAACCAAGAAAAGCTTTGATTTTAAGTACAGTGCAGCAAATAAAAAAATTTTTTTTGCTTGTTTGTTGGCAGAGGAATTCTAGATTTTAAGTGAGATAGCCTCAGTATGGTTTCAGCCTCCCTCTATGCTTTTCCACCSAAGTATGTGTCAGTGCTGTTTTGTCTCAACAGTCAAATGAAATTACCCTTGTGCTTCAGCTGCACATCTAAAATTGCTGCTGTGAAGTCTTCCCTCAAAAGAAAATTAAGGAGGGTGTGAGGTGTGAGGAAACCTCAGCTGCCACTATTTGTGTTTCATACAATTAGTGTATTTCATTTATTTCATTCACTGAAACAAAATGGTTTTGTTTTCTTTGGTGTCACTCAGAAGCCTGGAACTCAATTCTAAAGAAGCACTGAGATAGCAACTGTATTAGCCTGCTCTAAAATATTTACTGAAGACACTTCTTTGGTAAGCTATGTTTATGTCAACAGAAAAAATGATGCACTAGAGATCACACACACAGCAACAGCAACAGAAGAAGGATGGAAACCTGTGGTTCAGCTGTCCCCCTAGGTGAGTAAAATTTTATTACAGATATCTCACACAGCAACTGTACAGCTTGCCCCAGTTGGCACYAGCAAAATCTTGGCTTGTAAGGCATATAATTCCTATCTTCTATAGAAGTATGTGCAGCTTCAGCAGCCCATGAAGCCCTTGAATTTCAACACAAAAGCTTCTGGGAGTTTTTTCTGATAGCTGATTAGGACACAAGTAAAATGAAAATCTTTATTTTATTACTAAGTGTGATCCTTAAAATTGTATGAAATCAGGGGAGATATTTTTTAGGTATGTATATTTTCTTTTTTTACTGCTTCTCTCTTCTCTATTTGAGCATGCTAACTTAATTGTTATATGTTTCCTTCTATACATGACAAATATTATATAGSAGCAAATTAAACTTGGTTTCCATGCCAAAAAGCAGAAACAATAGTCTTTAATTTTACCTATCTTAGTTTGTGGTAGCAGGACTGGCCATCTTGGTAAGGTGGGATTTAAACAGACCCCAGGGAGCAGTCCAAACTGGCAACCCCATTGCAAGCAACTGGGGAACAAACCAGGACAATCAAAGCAGTAACAAACATTCCTTAGATGTGTCTCACAATGAGAAAAAGCACAAAAAAACCATCTTCAAATGGTGAGTCTCTTCTTACAAGGAGTCATACGGAAAAGGTGAGGTGTAATGGGTACAAGTTCCTCCGGGAGAAATTCCAATTTAAAGCAAAAGGAAAAATTTTCTCAATTAGAGCAATCAGCTATTGGAATTGACTCTCGATGGAAGTGGTGTATTYCCCAACACTGGACACTTTTAAGATTCAGATGGACAGGGTGCTGGTCATCTTATCTGGACCATGCTTTTGCCAAGAAGACTTGGACCAGATGATCCTTGGTGTGATTTTTAATCTGGGTTTCTGTGGTTCTCCAAGGATCCCACAGAAATAAAAACCTGTCAGAATTATTAGATGTATGGAATGTCCCTTCTTTTCTCTCCCAGGACCTCCAGCGCCCCTAAAGGAAGACAAATGAAGAAGACTGGGATACATCTAACTCCTCYCACAAAAATTAATCCTTTCTCAGTGAAGGCAACAGCCCCTTTCAAAGATGTTGCAGTTCCGGCCATATATTCTCTGCATACACTGAACATTTTGAAGAGTTTTGCAGAAAAACTTCAATAATTTCTCCTGAGGTGGTGTGGGTCAGGGTTTTTTTTCAGATTCTGTTAAAACAGAATCACAGTGACATTAGCAGAAGCTACGCAGAGGTAAAATTTAATGGGAATGTGGGAGGATAGAATTTCATCATGCTTTTGACGAGAATGMCTTTGGCACTGTACAATAATTAGTCCAAATTTGCTACATTGCCAAAAAATGTCCTGACTCAAATTTTGAAGCTTTGGCATGTTTTGCTTGTATCTTCGTTTTTATGCCATTTCCTTGATAACAGGCAAATGTAAGTAAGATTATAAAGATAAATTTAAATAATATAGAATATGTACTGTGGCCCTTGTTTTTCCTGCTCAGACAGGATGTTTATTAAAGGAATGAATGAGTGACCCCCCCCAGTATTAGCACACCAGAAGTACTAGATGAGCAGAAGGTGGTCATGGTAAAGGCAGAAGCTCTGCTAGCAGCACTCAATCTTACCCAGTGTGATATCAAGATTATTACTGAAAGAAAAACRCAGCTTACTGTCTTGTTCTAATATTTTTTGTTCTAATTTTTTTTTACTTCCAGTGGTACCCTAGAATCTCTTGAATGTAATTTATAAAAATACTTCGAAGAGACTGAAGCTTGTGCTTTCCATGGACAAGAAATAGGACTCTAAGGTGCTGCAAGGTGCTCCTTGGCTTCTGCCTCTGGTTGATAACTCTCAGGAATTTTTTTCCTGTGGCAATTACAACACTGAGGGAAAAATCTCCTGACTGGGAAATTATGAGGACTCTTATTCAGGGCAATATTGATGCTTTATGGTTGATACATGCTCACTCAAATTCTTCCTGAGCAATGGGATTTTTCACTTAGATGTAACTACCTAAGAAACATACRTCTAAATGAAGCTTGATTTCAGAGCTAAAGAGAAATAATCCTTATTAAAGAGATTAAACTCTCCATTAAAMATTACATTCAGAACAACAGGCCTAAACCTTTTGGAATGGGAGAAGGCACTTTGGAGACCAAGTGTGGTGGCTCCATGGGGTAGCATCTAGCTCAGACCGTATATTTAACTTCTCCTTATCTGAAGTATGTGACATGAGCAACAGCTGCTTGCAAGACTTGTATTTGAAGAATATTGAGTTAGAAGTCCTAAGCAGGTTGAAGTGAACTGTAAGAARGCTGAAGATCACAGAAAGATTTGAAAATATAACGATTTTCAATTTCTGAGTACATGAAGATTGGGGCTAACTTTGCTTTCATGGGAACCAATTAAAGCCGTTTTGCTTTCAAAAACAAAAAAAAATCACAATTTTGACAATAACTCCCATTTTAAAAATTACATGACAGGAGTAAAATTGTTATTGAATGAAAACCCAGAAAATAGATGAAACAAATAAAAAGGATGGTTATTGAATTAGGACTGTTAACTACATGGACACATGTTCAGGCAAGTTTACAGGACTGCTGGAGCACCAAGACTACAATGTTGTTATAGTGAGATGGRTGCATGCATTCACACAACTCTTACACTATTGCATTATTGATCTGATGGATAGTTCTGAGAGAAAAATTGTGCGTCTATTTTAAAAAAGCATTTATTAATTCATTTGGCATCTTATTTCTCATTCTTACATTTTAGAGAACTTTAGTCCTCGTTAGCACCTCAAGAGAACAAKGCTGTTTTCTGCTTTTTGGTTTTTGCTCCTTTCTTGGTAACTAAATAACAGTTATAGAATAAACAAAGAGGGGAAACCAAATAACATAATTTCTTTCAGTATGTTCCCTAAAAATAAATGGAAACAGCCTTCTTTCTAGTACTCCCTATCTTTTTCCTATTGTTCTATCAATCTCCTGTGTTCCAGTTTTGCCATTTACTCTTCTACCTTCTTAACAGTTTSATTTCATGTTAAAATCAATGCTGAACCAGCAGAAAAATATTTGACTGTACCATATTGGAAAAAATAAAAACAAACAAACAAAACCCAAATATTTTTAAAATCCTAGAGACCCTGTGACATTAGCAGTGATCTTGTCACACATCCTTGCAGTCTTTTAGCAAATWAATTGACATCCATCTTTATAATCCACTTTCTTATTAACTTCTATTTTTTTCTTTCTCCATCCATGTATATATCATGTTTTCTCCTAAGAGGAAATGTCAGATTTCAAAATAGGAACAGCCAATTTAAATTAAGTAATATTTTCTTTAAAACGGGAGGCAAAAAAACTCCATTTTTTCCTAAACATGTACTCGACAAAATTTATATATTCTAAGCCAAATCAGTATAATAAAGATTTATTCATTTCTTATGTCATCAACATGATATTAATAATAATTTTAAGTATAATTTTCATTTGATAACAAGTCAAAGAATATCAGTGCTACTTGAKACAGACCACTATCAACAAACAAAAGGAATTTTAGAGGCAAAGACATGGAAAATCCTCTCTACTATTAGAAACTATTTCACGGAGGGGTTTATCAACAGATAGAGTATGACATTTTCATTAACTGAATGATCACTCGGTCAGTCCAAATCTGCTGAGGTTTATGGAAATAGCTGAGTTACAAGAAGTTGGCTTAGAGCTTAATGCAAGTCACAGCACAATGACTCCTACATTATCATTGCATCATTTCATTTACACAGTCACTCTAATTGACTTTAATAGGTTTTGGATCAGAGCAAACACACAGACAAAAAGATTGATTATACAAAACCAGAATGTTTTTATTAAACTTGCTTCAAGAATACACAATCTCAAAAAAATCTCTATATCAGCAGCTAGAGGCTTTAGAAATTTGTGGCAGCCAGCACAGAGACATTTTGTCAGCTTCAAWTTAATTTTTAAAAGATAAGGTTTCCAGAAACTTCTTTTTAGAATGTGTTTAAAGATTGAATCTGTCTCATGGACCACCCWCTGTTCACACTGACCACTAACAACTAACTAATGATTAGAAACAGTAGCCATCGTTTTCATCAGACCATAATGTTAGTAAATTGATATCTCATATCCTATTTTTTTTTTCTTTTTAGTATGATTTATAAGGAGAAAAGAATAGCAAGAGGGCTGGATTATGTCAGCAGCAGAGACCTATATAGAAAAAGCAAGACTTTTCTGCAAATTATAGGCAGACCACAGGCTACAGTTTAGGAAATTCTTCAAGCTTCATTTTACAAAGCATCTTTGCATTGCTTCATGAGAGGAAGTGGATGTAAATCACAGAAAAGGCACTGCAGCCTGTTCTGTGAAAGGAAAAAAAACCAAMCAAACAAAAAAAAMCACCACAACAAAAAACCCCACACAAAAAACCCCACTCCAAACGAAACATTGCAGCCATACTGACAATCAAAATTCACCAGTGTGTGCAGTGTTGCTATGAAGTAAATCTGTGAGAAAATGTAGGTCTTCATTGTCTAATTTTCAAATTATTCTCTTCTTTTGTCTAAAAGACATGTATGGACACTTGTCTAGATGTGTAGACACTTGTCCACACTTTTGTAGCATCACTTCTGTGGAAGTCCAAGGACTAAACTTGCATGCAGACATCCACATCTGTGAATATGTTTTACAGATGGAAATTCTAACTCCAAGAACTGTCAGTGTTAGCATTTATGTGTCAGGCAAAAGCAGTCATTCTGCAATTATGAGTGCACAAAATCTGAGATGCATGACTGATTGCTACGCCAAAAACTTCTTTCTGTCAAAGTCTTCTACATGCTGTATAGTAGGACTACAGACTACGTACTTTAGTACTTTTTTGTCTACCATGCTATTTTATTGTTCTTGTACTTTTAGYAGATAAGCAGAGAAGAAAAATGCACTCGTAGAATTGATTTTTTTTTTTTTTGTAGAATATAGATTCTCTTTTGTTGACCTTGTACACATGACAGTAGCTGATCTTGGAACAATCATTCTAGTTTGGGTTTTGACAAAAATTTTTTAGGCCTATTCTGCTTGTGCAAACTCAAGTCATGTATTGATAAACTCAGAGTACATTCTTCTCTTCCTCTGCTCCACCTTTTCCCGCCTCTTTCCATAACAGTTTTCAATCTGTCAAGGATTTTTATTCCTATTTCTTAAGGTTTCTTTTTTTATTTCTTTTTCATTGTGCTTTCAACTTTTCTGATTTTTAAAGACAAGAGAAATGAAATGAGATATATAATCAAGACAGTTTTCACTTCACTTGTTTCTCTAAGAGCCGTTTTAAAAGAGATTTTGATGAAGGGGAAAACAGCCCTACTATGTAATGATCTTTTCAATGGAAATCCACCCACAGGGGGATTTTAATATGTAAATGACGTTATTGTCTCACACATGACAATCTGATGGATTTTAAATTCTTCATTTGTGAAAATATAATGAACAGAACTTTTGCTCATTTTATTAATGCAATAGCACTTTGTTCACCCAAAAATGGCATAGTTGTTCCAAGCTACATAAGGTGATACTATTATTGAATCATTTGAGACCTGGCAAATATCAATAGAGTAAAGAGCTTATTTTCACAGAAATCCACTCTAACACCATGCTGGCAGCAAAGAGGTGCAGAGACATTTTCATGTTGACAAGCAGGTGTMCTCCAGCTGGCCCAGGGAAAATAATCCCCTTACTAAAATGTACACAGATAAGTAAATATGTACAAACACATATATTCTCATTGAACAATGATTTTTAGAAACCCAACAAATAAAATCAAAACTAGACTAGCTTTATGGACTGATGACTAGACATCAAACTGTGACAACAGAAACAAACTTCTCTTCTTACACACTTGTTTCCTTAACAACTCATATGTGTATATTAGCAGATACAAAGAGAATTAAYCTAAAGAGGAGATAAAAGAAAAAACTAGAGCATTTTTTTGAAGGATCTTGTAAATATACTTTGACATGCATTTATTTGGATGGCATTTCTTTGCCCTCTTTGTGTCTTTTGGAGAGTATACAGCATATTACATTTTAAAGATGTAAACATGAAAAACACAGCCTCAAAAATTTTGTGCATGCTATACTGTGCTCTTAAAAATCCAACCCGATTTACTATAAAGGGCAGAAGTCTCAATACTGCTCATATCAGCAGAAATGAAGGGGTACAGAGTCAGAACAAGTCCSTTATTGACCTTATACTGTCTAAACCTTCAAACACTAGCAAACAAAGCAAAACAAAACAAAATAAAACAAAACAAAACCGTTCCACCAGATCATTGAAACTGTGAAACTTATTCTGAAAATATCAAGAGCATTTAAAGATCATAAATAAAGGTCACTTCTTTGTACTGTCACCACCTTTTCATMCACTACAACTGACCTACAAAAGATCCTTTAAATGGTTTCTAAAGCCACAGMATTTCTTTTAGGTTCCTTTGCAAGCAGTTAGGATTTGCCTAGAAGAGAATGGATTGAAAATTCACCACTGTGTTTTTCACTCTTATTTTGGATACATAGGAGTGTGAGCATTTCTGCAAGAAAATTGAAAACGTACATAGYAACTTTTTCAAATTACTTTTAAAAAGCATAATGCATTTAACATGAAACAGGTATCCTAATAAAGTCAAATTCTGAAGAATTCTAATGGAAGGCAAAAAATACCTTTCTCAGGGGGATTATCAAATCTTTTTCAGCTCTGTTTTATGGCAAAAGGGAAAAAACACTAAATAACTGTGGAAAAACAGTAAATTACTAACATTATAACTTTGCCATAAATGTTAGGGAAAAGGGCACAAAATATCATCTTATTGTACTTTTAAGAATCATTTAACTAAACAGAATCAGTCAGCACCAGAGAAGTACTGTAAAAATGTTAAATTAAGAAATTGGCATACATCACAAGAGTAGGATGGCACATAAAGAGAAAAGAAAATGAGATTACTAATGAGAGGTATGATTCTCTAACATTTCTAACTACTGCATCACCACCAAAGCTTAAATTTCCACTGGATGCCACACTTGTCCTCGAGCTGTTTATTTGAAGATGCTATGCACTTTATTACTTAATCACAGCTCTGTATGAGCTGGCATATTAAAGCGAGGGGAAAATGTCRTGCCAGGAACAGCCAAAACTTGGCAACTGTGAATTTATTTGTACCCTAACAGTCATTTTTCCAAGTTATTTCTTAATCACACATCACACATACAACAACCATTCCATGCCACTTAATGTCTTCTGGTTTACTTCAGACTTGCATTTCTTTCTGGTGTTCCCCATGCTTGCAATTACTGAGGCAAAGGTCTGTTTCTTCTAGATGCCGTATTTCCAGATAGGCTTCATCTAGGGTAGTAGTAGTGCTGGCTGTGCTGCTTGAATTTAGGATATCACACAAAAATTCCCTACAGGCTGGACAGAGTGAGACAGAGTGAATTGACTTTTTTTTTTTTTTCTCTTGGAAACTAAGCAATTTTGACATTGCCTTGTTGTCCAGGATACTATAAACACAATGAAAGACCTTAAGTGGGATTGTTTTGACTAAATGCAGACAATCTGCTAAGTAAACATTCATGTGTAGGCCAAAGTAAGAAAACAAGTCCTGGTTCCCAAGACTAATTGACATTGCCCAACTCCTATTCAGTCCTGTACATGTTCTGTCTCTCTGGCTCAAATACAGAGCCAAGAACCTAGATAGCACTAATTCCTGTTCAAAAGTTTSCTCCTTGGATTATTTTTGGTGACAAATGTACAGTTGCCTTATTACTGAGATCGGCATATTAAGTTTCTTTCCAATGAGTRAGAAGAAGGTACTTCTCAGGACTGATTCACCTACAGGAATTTAATATTTAATTTAATAATACCTTAAAACACCTATTTCTCACTACTGATTACAAAAGAAGGCTATAGCAACCATTTGAGCTGTGGAAAAWTTCAGTGGTGACCTAAGTTAGCTGAGATACATCTGACCTCTGTGGCCACTAGACCACAGAAGAAAAGGTGGTCTTTGAGGATTCTGTTTGCTCACATTCATCTATGTAAAGCTGCTACATGGAGAAAAGAGGGAGRAGGTAAAAATCTCAAGCATGTTTCCTATTAAAGCAAAGAAACAGGAACAACCTGTCAACTGTCTGTGCAAGTTCAAACAATTTCAGAAAGAGTACTATATGYGTGAGAGAGAGAGAAAAAGAGAGAGAGAGAGAAAGAGATGCAAGTTCTACAGTTGGTTTTTAGCCAAATGGGAGAAAAAGCCTTTTTACCAGAGAAGGCTTTAGAGAAGGATTAATATAATAATTTATCCAACCTCATAATTTGAAATTGTATTGTTTCAAGGAGTAATTTTAAAATATGCTGTAGCCCAACAGAAAAATGGTTGATGTACTTGGACATATTTGTATGGCAAGTGAGATATGATAATACAACTTCATCTTTATAAAAGTGTTTTTCAAATTAATAATTTCATTGAAATAATTATGGGCAATATACTTTTCACCTCATTTTAGACACCTATGCCTGAATCACTTGAGTCATTCAAYTGAAATTCCATTTTCAGTCAAAGAAGAAAAATGGGCATTTGAAGGCACAAATCTTTTGACCTATTTTAGAAACAGATGACTCATGCCCTGAAAATGCCTATTTCTCTTCATAAAGGGATATGACTTACTTGGATGTAGTCCTTCATATTCTACAATTRCATTCAATGAACTGGTTCTCATTTCTCAAAGTGTTTCTGAAAAATTTCATTATATTTTCTCAGTCTGGAGAATTAGAGAAGATCTGAAAATTAGGTGTTGTGGGTTTGGTTACATATCACTAACAGATGAGAGGGACTATTTCCATATTTTAGGTGAGGGAAGGGGGCACAGGGGAAAATGGTAAAATGACTCATGTATACATATATATATGTGTGTGTGTGCGCGTATATATGTGTGTATATATGTGTGTATATATATATATATATATATATATTTAATTCCAAAGATTATTTGGATTTTAATTATACATGGACTTAATTTCCTTCTCAGATTTGAGCATAGTGTTTCTTAGAATCTGTTAAATACTTTTAAATCTTCCAGCCTTCCAAGCATGATATGTCAGATTTTATCCACTTTCCATAGTTTTCTGATCTCCTAAACAGCACTGCATCACACTTTTGTCTTCAGTTAAAAGATAAAAGGAAAACTTCAGAAAAGTCACGTTGTTGATTTTGGTGTGCATTTTTTAAAAGGAAATCTTTACATTTTAAGTGCTGAAAAAATTTAACTTACAATTCTGCACCATAAAATGTGCCTAGATATTTATATTCTCTGCATTGATAAACCCAGTAGACCTAACTATRTTCTTTACCAATCAAAATCATCTAGACCTCTCATTTTAATAAAACTAACCTCATTGACATGTGTCACTCTTTAGTGTAAGAGAGAAGGAATGCAGAATGACATACAGATTTAGGTAGAAATGAATTCTTAACTCTTAAAAAGAAATTTGTCCACACTGCAGACAGAGAAAATGTCTAGAACAAAGCACACACATACTTTATCATATGTTAAATCATTAAGTYAAATTTCAGGTTTTGACTTAAATCAAATTGAAACAAACCTTCTATTTTTCTTGTAAAGAAAAAAAATCTATCTTTTAGAGAGAATATCTTAGGTATCTTTAGCATAATATATTTATGTTGGTATGGTCACATACATCACTGGATCTGTGACCTTTCTCTGATAGGTACATTCCACAGCATTTTATCTTTTGATACCAGTTTTAATATCAGATGTTTTTTCCCTTGCAAACCCCCACATTCTTCTGAAGTTCACTTAAATTTTCACCAAAAAAATTGGGTCATATATTTTTTTCTCATTCCTTTTTTACACCAGGTTGCATATTATTCAGAACTGATAATTTCTACATGGTTAAATTTCACAAATTTAACTTGTCTAACTTTTTCTGCCTCTGGTTTGTGGATATCATATTGTCATTTGAAAAATCATCTCTCTTCTGACTTGACAAATTTTCTATTTTTCATTTTTTAATGTGAAATGTTTTAGATGTGGTTACAAACAAATATTCAGTAACATTTTCCCCTAGAAGTAAGCATTCACTCAACAATGAAAGAACAGTACCATATTCTCAGCAAAAATCCTAGACCACTAAATGTTTTATCAACATTACTACTGATGAAAAGAAGAAAATAAATACATTTAGCATCGATTTTTGGTCCTTCTCTTTCGTGTTCTCAAARCCATGAGCACTATATTAGAGTTGGTACAGAGTGCTACTAAGTACTGGAGACGCACCTGGTCTAGTAGTCTATACCAAATAAGTACCATTCATTACTTCCCCACAGACAAGGAATTTAAAAAACATCAATTCCTCACATGTGAGGCAGATTGTGATTTACATGTTAAAGTGCTCCTGTGACTTGATTTGCATAGGAAAGACTTCTGGCACAATGAAAGGAAGGATTAGTGAGCATGACAAGGGTGCTATTAGTGTAGAGAGTACAGACTCTCCTACAACAYACCTTTCAACCAGTGTATTTACATTCAAATTAAAAATACATAGATCTTGGTGGGTTTYTCAGCCAGGAATGAAACAAAGGTCTTGTCTAAAGAACAGTAAAACTAAAGTTATAAACAGTGGATGAGCCTRTAAGCAGAGTCAGACAAGGAYCTGCAAAAAGGCCTTCCTTACACCACATGCAGGTGGACTTTTGGGTTTGCTTGAAGTGATAAGACACAAACATTTACATCTGAGATGATCAGCCAGATTTCCTTTTATTGACAGTATATGAAAATACAATGGTGTGTTACATCTAAGGCACACCTCCACAATAATCAGAATTTCCTCATACTATAATGGCATTTTTTTCACCAGTTTTTTCACTTTTTGTTTTGTTTTGGTWTGGTTTGGAGTTTTTGTTGTTTTTTTAATAGAAAACAGCTATAGAGTTATTCTATATAATTATAGAGTTAACTATATCTTCACTAAAGCTCTTACTTCAGACAATGCAAAGCCCTTTAACACAGACACTGGACACTTTTCAGCAGTTCATTCTAAGATTTTCATCACAGCTTCTCTGCTCCTTCTTCCTCCTTGGGGGAAGGACTCCACACACCCACCCCCTGCTCCAGTGCRGGGTCCCTCCCACAGGAGACAGTCCTCCATGAACTTCTTCAATGTGAGTCCTTCCCATGRGCTGCAGTTCTTCACAAACTGCCCTATCATTGGTCTGTTCCAGGGCRCAGCCCTTCAGGAAYAGACTGCTCCAGTGGGTCTCCCATGCACTCACAAGTCCTGTCAGTAAATGTGCTCCAGATTGGGCTCCTCTCTCCATGAGCCCACAGGTCCTGCCAGGAACAGGCACAGGCTTCCCATGGAGATGCAGCCTCCTTCAGCGTGGGGTCCTGCATGGGCCACAGGTGGACATCTGCTCCAACTGAACTCCATGGGCTGCCGGGGCACATCCTGACTCACCATGGTCCGCACCACAGGCTGCAGGGGAATCTCAGCTCCAGCCCCTGGAGCACCTCCTGCCTCTCTCTCCTCTTCACTGGCCTGGGTGTCTGCAGGGCTGCTCCTCTCACATATTCTCTGGCTGTATTTCTGCAGATTTTCCCCCCCATAGTCTCTTATCCCACAGGTGCTCCCACCATGGCTGATGGGCTCGGCCTTGGCCAGTAGTGGGTCTTTCATGGACCCAGCTGGCACTGGTTTTGTTGGATGTAGGAGGAAGCTTCCTGCAACTTCTCATAGAATCCACCCCTGTAGCCCTCCACTACCAAAACCCTGCTGCCCTGAAAAGCCTTTATAGGTCAAGTGTTTAAAATTGAAAATTATTTCCAAGGAATTCAGCAGCACAATGAGTGCTCTCCTTCAATAAATAATGCACGACAACAGAGTAAATAAAACCCAAAGCTATAGCCAAGATACCCAAATTATGAGACTTGAGGAGGAGACTGCGTAAAGTATTCACTWAGTCTATCTTTTGCATTATCAAAAGTGGCCTGCGTAGGTTTTGTTTACAGCCATTTAAAAGAGTGATTCCTTCTGTAGTTGATCAGAATAAAAATCTAATTTTAGATGCTTGCAATCAGCCTTATCAAGCTGCTCCCCTCCACTGTCTGTAAAGGCAGCCTTGACAAAATACTCCCACTGGGCTGAATCTAACATTTAGAGATTTTTCATTTAACATTCTTCCCATTATTTGAATCATTATATATATATATATATGTGCTAATGAACACTTATGGCAAAACATGTGTAACTCAATGCTGCTAGACCACGCCACTTCCAGTTCTGGAATGTCACCTGCAAACTCCAGTTTCAACTTTTACTGCTGTTGTCCCTGCTGTATGTGATGGGCTTCCATTCAAACCACAGGGCTAGAAATAGGGTACAGCTGCAGTAAGGGAATCTCAGTTGTGCCCCTGCCTTGCTAACGTAGCCCAGTGAGCTCCACCAGGTCGCTCACATTTACAAGAGAGCCACCCTATTACTCCTCTCTGTCAGAGGTGAAATGGCTGGTAAGCACAGGACTGAGCAGGAGCAGGGAAGACACTGGACTGTTACACATTTCTTTTGAAGAAAATGTTGTCAGAGAAAAGTAATTTTCAGGCTATTGGCTACCAGTTGTGAGGAGGCAGAAATTAATTCAGGGTCTTTGTATATTTTCATGCTATGCTTTTTGAAAGTTCATTCTGGACTTTACCTAACCCASCTTCTGCTGTTTCCCCTCCAGGAGGTTTGAGTATTAAATGGCATTGATTCTTCCTATGGAGATAAAAGACTGCAAATAAATTAGCATTAAAAGGGATATGCCCTTGAGAAAGCCAAAACACAGAGCTAAAAAACATCAACTTTAAAAGATTTGGCTGAGGTTAGTGTTCTTGATGTCTTAGTATTGTGRCACTGACTGCAATAGTGAAATTCTTTGTCTCCTGCAATGTATTGCCCAAGGCAGCAACACTACCCGGATTAGARCAAAAGTATCCTTATACACAGGCACCATCCCACTGAAGTCGGGTTATTTCAGTGTTAGATCCCTGTTTTCTCTTCTTTGAAATGATCCTGTATATCCTTGCATAGTGTTATTGTTCTCTTTATCTACAAAATAATTTTTTAAAAATTAGTGTGGTTTTCTATTGGACATTTGCAGATGCTTCATGGCAAATCTTCCTACTCCTAAAGATTGTGACATTCAAAGTGCAAAAAGAATTGAGGAAAAACTTAATATTCATAAAGTTTTATAAATTGTCTGTTGTGTATAGAAGATTCCTAGCATACTTATTTTTATTTTGCAACAATAAAAAGCCTGTTCTGTATTGCTTTTCCTCTRTTTAGAACACAAATTAATTGAGGTCATGGTTCTGTTAAGGGAACACAGTCATATTTCTAGCAAAAACACCATGAAAATTTAATCTGTGTCTGAGAGACTTTTGACCTTTCAAACTTGCAGGGTATTTATTATTCCCCTTTATTTTATGTTGGGAGCCCTCACATTTGTCTGTTCTCTTTAAATATTTACATTGTAACTTCTCCTRGTAAAGTACCACATGTTTAACTTATACATAATGATCTTTATTTGTGCTGCTGCTCTCCTTGATTTTCCATTTTGGCAAGGGGTCTTTGTAAATCACAAGGAAAAAAAAATCATCTTGACTACTGTTTCTTAATTACATATTATAAATTATCTTTAATAATTCCTTCAATGAGGTATGAAAGGTAAATTATTGAATGCAATTGCAACCTTTCATTTCTAACATATTAGTCTCACCTTCACACTTTCCCCTCTTTTCCCTGTGTGATCATTCACTTTCTTCTTTCTTAGGAAATAAATCTAAAAGTCTTCCAACCTCATTTATACTTTATATTTCATATTTTATTTATAATCTTTGTTTCAATTGCCTTTACTGGTAATTTATTCTACTCATTCATTATCTTTTTTGAAATACATTAATTTTGTCCAAGTTTCCTAATTTTCCTGGTTTGTTTACTATGTCTTGTTTACTATGTCTTGTCATATCATCCAGATTTTAACCCTTTCCTAGTGTAAAAATGTGTCCATGTTCTAAATTTTTCTCTTTTTTTTCCTATTTACAATGCTGTATTTCTTTTTCACTGTTCTGCATTTTATATTTAAGGATTTTCCAAGGCTTGTTAGATAACACTGAAGAAGAGTCCTGCAGTGTTACAAAAAGGTCGAGTTACACTGAGCATGTAGGAGATKATTTGAACATATTTCTTACCAATAACTTTTAAAATACTTGAGATTCTTGAACAGAACATTGTTCAAGGTCTGATTAGTAAATTGTACATCTCGTCTTTAAAGCACTGAAGTAATATTTACAGCACAGTTACTAACATGATCCACACTCTGTTGTTTTCTTTTTTAAATCTAGAATATGGATCATGTTAGTAACTATACTGTAACATGTTGTCCTTATTCATAAATAAAATCATTATATAAGAGTTTTCCTTCATTTGTTTTCTCTTACKACACACTATTCTGTTCTAGGTTTCCTGGCTGACCCAAGACAGAGTATATTGTAAGAGGTTTTCACATCAGTTTGTCTAAAAATTTTTTCTTCTCCTTTCTGAGGTCCTGTGTGGATATTTTGTGATTAAAATAACATCTGAAGAAAATGTTTTGAACACATTAAGTATCTATAGGAATTATATTTACCTCCTCTGGATTCAGCCCTCTAAAATGTAGGCAAGTGRTCCTGACTGGCCATTTTTACTCCTTCTTTAATTAGAGCAGAAAAAGACATGAATTTTCACACAGGAATAGGTATCCAYACTGGGGACTGATGTGTGCTAACGAGGTAAGTAATGCACAGAATCCCTTCCAGGCAAGACCACTGGTGGTGTTTACTCAGACTTTGCCTGGCATGATTTTAGGCAATGCTAATTCCCACGTTTTGAAAGAGCTCCTGGGCACAATCTGGGAACTAGAATGTACTGGGGACTATTCACAACAGGTATGTCACATATAGCCACATGATTTTGGTCCCAAAGCAATGGTCACCAGCCTGCCCTGCTTTTGTCAGTCCCAATGAGTTCTGACAAATACAGCTGRATGTCTAAACTTCAAATTACTTGGGAAAAGTATTATCTCATGGGCACATTTTGCAGTCACACAGAATCCCTTTTCCATGAAAGAAATTGCTAAAGTGACAGCAAGACTTTATTTTAAATGTCTGCATTTTCTTTAATGAAATTTAATGAATGAAAAAGGSAGCTAAGGCTCAGATTTGTCATGTCTGGCTGCACTTATTAACTGGCCAGGCCAGAAGATGAATCTTTACAGCTAACAGGAAAAGGTGTTCTGAGTTATTTTTAGTGACTGCAATCAACTTTAGCCCACAGACAATAATTTCAAAATATTTCTAATACGACAGTTTTCTTTTCAATTTTTAATAAATTAACAAAAGGAAAAAATGGACCAAGCASAGACTCTTCCCTCTGGGGACATTTTAGAGCTAGCTGTAATGTCCTTTCATCATTTAATAATTGGCAATAATATTCAAATGGCAAGAAATCCTCTTCCACTTTCTTGTTTTGTTAAATTGGAGAAAATRTCATTGGCTGTGGAAAGCATATGGATCAAAATTCTTTACTAGCTTTTTACTTTGCATTATACTATAATGCAGATAAGATGATAATTCACAGCAAAACCTGAAAGATGTGGCAAGACTTATTTGACTTAAATAACAGCAATTCTTGCCTGTCTGTGTACTTTTCYGGGCTCTTTTTGCTGTGTCTCAGTAAAGGTCTAAAGATTTTTGTGGTGGTTTTTTTACCAAATCAARTGTCACAATACTGTATTTTTAAAGGGAGGAGAAGAAGGCGAGGAGGGGTAGGATGTTGGGGAAAACACAGTTTTAAGACAGAGCTAAATCATACTTTTCATAATACACAAATAAAAAAAATTACACAAAAATTCAGGCAAAGGGACAGACTTTCAAGGCATTCACTGCTCAGCAGGTCGACCTGAGAAAAAGCTTTCTGAAAATTCACTTATTGAGGTGTGGTAGTAGCAGATGCCAGACTTGGAGCATTTTGAAACTCTGGGCATTATTTATGCTTAATGTAGGAAGATGAGACATGCCCTAGCAGCAGAGGTTCACTTGGACTCTCTCTGGCTGTGGCTAACAGAGCTGCTTAGTGACTAATGACAGAAACAGGGTATATGTGATGAATGACCTCACCTTAGCTAGGTCTTCCTAAATGTCAATGACTGAAGGCACTTTGGATAAGGATGCTATTCCCTAGGCTATGCAGCRTGAACCAAAGCCCATCTATACAGACAATATCTCAGATATATCGATACAATTGTTTTCAAAGCCAAAACACTTTGTCCTGCAGCAGTAGAAAAGGAAGATTCTRAAGAGAAATATGGTATTGATGTTGGCTGCAAGTGCACAAATATCCAGATTTGCTGCACTGTTACATGGAAATCACATGATTTTTGTGGCCTTTTCCCTACTTTGATTTACCTTACTAGTTATTACATTGAACATGCCTTAATTCTTTATAAATGTAAAGGAAATTTTATATTGTTCCAAGTTTTAATTCTCTTTTTCTTTATTCCACTGAAATATTTATTAAACAAATTCTATGCATTTTTTACACAAGGAAGGAAATGAGAATAAATTAATGCATCCGAAATTAATTAATGTAATATAGAAGAGATTCTTCTGCACAGAGAGGGATATTATGAGGTAATTGTCTTTTCAGGCAACTATTGCCAAACCTTTGCCAAAAATAAGGGGAAATATAGAGGGAAGTTAAGGGAGCATGCATACAAATATGGACACAATGACAGTATTCTTTTAAAAAGCAGGAAAGCAAATTTATGTRCCCCAAGCACAGCTCCCTGTGTTCTTCAAAGGGAGTGACTTTCTTTTCCTTTTACTACCTCCTCTGGGGTACTTTTAACGACTAGTTCTCTCATCTCAAGTGTCTGATCCCAAGACATAAATTAATTTTAGATGCAATTTTTATTCTTTGTGGCTGCTAAAGCAATATTCACTGTTTGTTTTGGTTACCATGGAGATAATTGACTTCCTGTGGTGGCAAGAGTCTTTTTTGGGGTATTAAAGGGGCTTGGATCTAGGGATTCTCTAATTTTCATGCAGTGAAGAAAGTAATTTCATCAAGAAAACCTTCGTAAGATTTCTCTCCCTCATAATTTGAGTCGTTSTTGTTATAATCTTGTGAGTATTTGGGTGGTTTTTTCTTTACCACATTCCTTTTGTAGCTCAGCCTGTGCACTCCACGATGCTGGCTCAAACCACAGGAAGCACAGATAGGCTATTTATTAACGTTGTACTCTGGTCAGGCACAAGCTCCCAACAGCACATTATCTGATAGAACATTGACAGACACAAAGATAATAAAAGATTTGATTATAACTTAGCCTTCAAAATGCATTGGGTCAGACTCAGAGACAGACATTTCTGACAAAAAAATCCTGTACTGAGCTTGTCAATAAAGAACAAAAACCAAAAGCCATTCAGTTTACATTAGCTATGTCTCTTATAGAACACTAAAATTTGGACAGCTCATACCAGGCCTTTACCTTGACAAAATGGTTTCACATAGTTGAGTATTCAGCAGCTGTATATTCAAGAAAAAAGCCATGTTCCAAAAGTATGGTTAAGCAAAAATTGCTCAAAGTGCYTCCTAAGGAATGCCAAAAGTAAAGGTGGTGTGAATCTTGAACCAAATCTTGAACTGAAACTTGTGAGCCTTTGAACCAAGTACTTCCAACCATAAAGTATGGCAAGGGATTTTGTGCAACATTCAACTTTTTGTATTTGATAAAGGATAATTCAGCAAATCAGCTCYGGCTGTGAAGGTACAAAATTTGAATGGTTAACTTTTGTGAAATTATTGTACTCACTCTCCACCCCTTTCCTCCTGCCATTCACAACAGCCACACACAACATTCCTCTCTTCTGAGCTCAGGCATTATGCTAACCATGAATGGAAACCTTAAATGAGCCAAAAGACAGTGGGAGTAATGCTCAGCGTCCTGTGTAAAGAGCCCTGAGCCTACAGGYGCCTACTCAGGATTTCTAAACTCTTCAGAGCAAGCTGGTGTTGCTCAGCATAACTCCGTAACAAAGGTCAGGATCCAGGAGGGAATGGCAGGATGGAGCTGGTGGCAAGCACTGCCCTCCACACCCAGGCTCACAGCAATGGTCCTTCTGTGTCAGAACGGAATGTGGCATGATCTGATGCAGCAGCAGATGGGCTCCCACAACGCCTCTCTGGAGCCTGAGATGGTACTGCAAGGCCCTGAGGAATAATACCTCCGAGTCCTCCAGCTGCAATGGTAAGCTTATGTATTTCCCAAGCATGAGGCTTTCACTGAAGACACAATAAAGCTTTTGGACAAATCTTCATTAATAACAAGAATTAGAAGGGGATTTGTCTTGTTTCCACACTAACAGTGGATAAAAGCATATAAACACAGGAGGGATTATAAATAAAATCTACATTAATCCCACGATTAGCTGTCTGTCCTCTAGCCTCCACCTCCTATATTGAGGGTCATGCCCTTTAAAGCACAAAATCTGTTACAGTTAACGAAAAAACACACACAATAGTCATTGTAGTTCTTTTCTAATGCATTGGAGTTTTTAGTCTAGTTCGTTTGGAATTTGATGTACAACGCCAAAATGCTCACAGATATTCCATACAGGATTATACTTTTGCTCCATGAAAATAATGTCTTTTGTTCCTACAGCATTTCACAGCAAAGAAAAATATTAGAATCAATAATAAAAATGGAAATGTTTGAGAACAAGTAATAGTAAAGCAAAACTTTAGAAATCTCCTTCTAAGTGTACAACACAAAATCAATTTGCCGTGACCCTGAGAGTCAGCTGTTCTTGTCCTTGTGACAGAAGAGGAAAAAAAAAGAAAAGAAACAAATTAAAGCAGTTCCTAAAAGCCTTTTGTTTCCCAAAACTTTCGAGTGTTTTTGAGGTAGAAGGATGCTTAAAGCAAACTTTCAAATTTTAGCAATACCACCTCATAATTTCTTCTTTTAGTGTTTGACATAGCTTTAGCCTTCTGGTATACCAGTCATTTATTTCTTCTTTTTTGTACATGAAGGTTGTTAGGTAGTCTGTAACCTGAGAGCCACTACTGCTTTGCAGTTTCCTCACCTCCTGTGTTTAGGATCTATCCATCTAATCCATTATTGTTTACTAAGATTCCTGTTTTATATTCATCAAAATCTGAATGTGAATAGCAACCCAAGATTTCAACTGGAAGATATCTAGGCAATATTAAAATACTTAGGCTGTAGAGGAGGATTTATCATACTGAAGCAACATACTGGATATTTTTTCAAAAAATAGCAATGCAGTCTTCTGCAATCATGAAAAAGCAATTTTTAAGCCACTGTCTCAAGGTTTCTGGGCTGCCTTTGTGTTCAGATGAAATTTCTATTAATCTTTCCTTAAATTAACTGCACTGAAGCGCTCAGGAATTCCTTCACAAAATGTTCATTCCTCTGCAATATTTCTAAAGGAACAGCCTAATACAATGTAGCTGTGAGAGATATGATGAGGAGAAATAGGAGTACTTAATTTGGATTTCCTAAAAAAAATACTTAAATACAACTTCTTTTCTAGCACTGCAAATGCAGTTACTGTAAAAGGTGTTTAAAATATTAAGATGGGGTTTTTTCTTCCCACATCTGCCCTGATATTGCATTTAGAAATCCTGAATAGAAAAATCACATTTTCCTATAATAAGGTCAAGTTACATCAAGTTCTTGCTAGTAAAACAACATCTTTAGCATTTTATTGGAATGTTAATATACCTAAAACCTCTGAGATTCAATATTGAGATCTTTCATGATTTATACTCCAGATAAAACTCCTGTGCATCTGCAGCAGCACTTTAAAACATAAGATTTGACTAAGTAGAAAAAATTTTTATGCTAAAGTAAGCACTTGAAAACATTCAATCTAATGTCACTGAGTTTAGAAACCTGTGCTCTAATGTGCAGAGAGTGTTCAAACATAGTTTCAGCTCTTTCCCATACAGATGTGGTAAACCCCAACTTGTAGGATAGTATGGTTCAAGAGCATGGCACAGATTTTATGGTTGCAAATAAAGTACCAAACAAAAGAAATCATTAGTCTCTGTTTTTTCAGTCCTCCTCACATTATATTTGTTCATCATCTTCTATAAAAATCAGGCTTTCAAACTGCAATCAGAATTCCAGTAAAGCTTGGGGATTCCCTGTTTTTTTAATCAAATAAAATATGTGCATAACTTTTGCACTGAAAAATTAAATTCCTCTTCCAACAGTGTAAATTTGGAGACTGGTAAAGGACTAAACTGGAAGCAGTAGCAGGTGTTTAATAGGAAATGGCAAATCCTTTTAAAAAACCCACAGTCATTCAAAATTAAATATTTCCAGTACAGTCACTGAAACATTTTGAAGAAATATATCTTTCAAATATCAAAAATAAATAATTTTAGGCGTACAATAAAAACACGGAGAACTGGACCTTTTCTGATGAACATTGATGCTATAGCTTTGTAGATTTTGGAAAACTAGTGATCTTTTTTCTTAAAGTAAACCTAATTTGTTAACAACCTTAAGTACACATCACTTTGCAAAATTATCTAGTTAAGGTCTGCTACTTCTCTCACTCTATTTCATTAAAATCTTTATTAAATCATTATAGATGTTGGAATAAATTCTTCAAGACTGTTTGAAATTGACTTCTACTCTAGCAAGTGCTGCATTGCCACACAGAGCCATGGTAAAGTATCCACATGATAGAATAAAATCTTGGTAGTCAGTGATACGTTGGGGCTTTTAGTGTCAGAATTTTATATTTAGTTTTAAATCTATTTCTGAAGTATATATTGTCAGACACAAATACCAAAATCATGATTCCTCTATTTTCCTTTCTCTGCATTCAAATAATACTGAGCCCCAGAACGGGAAATTCTCTCTTAGCCATAAATAACATGTTTAGGGGCCAATATCTTACAACCACACAGGGCTATAAATGTGAGCTTCACACCATTGAAGAAGGGCCTCAGCTTCTCATAATGGAAGGTCAGGCAACATCAGGCCATAAAATAGTGACATTATAATATATAGAAAAGCTATTTTACAGAAGGTAATTTTTAGAGGTTTCAAAAATTTATTAGCTACCATTTTCTTCTCCTTGTGTATCCCGTGATCTGGAGGGCATGGTAAAGAAGCCAACCTGACTCAAAGTAAAAGGGCATGAAAAATAGTAATAATAAAAAAAGAAATGAGCTAAAATATTTCTAAAACTTTCTTCCTCTTTTTTTTATATTCTCTCAAATACACAGCATAAGCAATGTGTATAATCATATCGTTGGTCTGTAGGATTTATTTCATATGATAATAGAGTAATAAGAGCAAATAAATCCTCAGCTGATAAAAATAGTTGCAACCATTAGAGCCAAGCTATACATAACAACTTAGGAACTTTCTCCCTTTTTTTCTTACCCCAGATATTCAAGCTATCAAAATCATGTTACTATATGCTAAATCTCTGATAAACATAGATTAGTTATTTATGTCCTTGTACATACAGATTTCTGTTTTATTGTTATAAACTCCTACATCCTTTAATTAACCAGAAGGACACAGGGAATTGCCTAAATAAATACTTACAAAGATCCACAATGTGACTTCTTCTGGACATGGGATTTCGCTCTGAACTCGTAACTACTGAATGCCATTTTTATTTTACTCCTTATGTGTGTATCCCCAAATCAAATTTATCATGCATGAGTTCCTTTAGTCTTCTTTTGGACATTGTTCTTGTGTTTCAGAAATTGGAAATAACATTCTCCAAAATAAAAATTTTGCTATTGTTCAGCTTCACCACTAAGTGCAAACGAGATTTTCGACTTGCCAGCACATATCCTACACTGCACTACTGGGAATATCACCTTGTGCAGAGACTCTGGAGCTGATGCCAGTCCAAGCCAATGAGTGCTCATGCTAATGAAGTGTATGGAGGCTTGAAATTGGAAAGACTTCTCTTTTTGCCTGCCAGTTTCCAGAACTAAGCTGATACATTCGCACAGCACAACACAACTCAGTGTTAATACTTGTGCTACATGTGAAACATCTGGAAGCAAGTTTTCTTTGATCAAAAGGCAACTTCTTTCAATTTCACTTGAAATCTGTAGCTATTAGGATTTCTCCAGTAATATTCAAGATGCAGAACACAGAGGTCAAGGTGATGGCAATCGAGTAATATCTGTTAATTTCCATTGTCAGTAAAGGAAGATTTCACTCATTCAAAGCAAATTAGAAGTATTTCATTTTTCTAATGGAATGGGCAGTGAATGATAAACCTTTATTGCATCATTTTTCAGTTCAGGGCATTTGTGGCAGACATAGGTCCAAGGTGACATTTTACTGCATTAACCACAAGAAAAGACTTGCTTATCTCCTCAGTTCCCTGACAAATTCACTACAAACACACAAACAAGATAGAGGTCCTAATAGGCAAACSCCATGAATTTTGCCACCCTGAGAAACTGCCCAGAGAAGTGGACGCCTCATCCCTGGAATTGCTCAGGGCCAGGTCAGTTTCACCTTGAGCAACCCGGTCTAGCAAATGGCAGGGGCAGGGGTGCTGGAACTAGATGATCTTTCCAAGGTCCCTTCCAATTCAAGCCGTTCCACAGTTCTATGACTCCTTTAGGTAGTCCCAACAATATCTAGCTTTGTAACAAATGAAGCAGGAGAACCTGAAAAATATAACGTTGTCTCACATCAAAAGGGTGTACAGAAAGAGAAGCAGAATTAAGATTGCTTAGGGACCTTAAATAATGCATTTGATAATTTAAGTGCTTGACTTTGCAGTGCTAATATTCTGGTAGTTTAATAACATAAAAAATGCAAAAACAGCACTGCATGATCTGAATTTCAAATCCACAATCTCCATTTTTTAGCAGAATCAAATTCAAAGTAAGTTCTATTTTCCACTACAGAGAAATGCACAGACCACTCAGAGAAGCCATCAGGAGAGGGGGAATCTGTAGCTCTGCAGAGTAGTTCTTTGCCCTTTGATCTAATGGACTAACCCCAGAGGCTGCCCTACGCAGCCATTCTTTGTTTGGGACACGTTTTTGAAGGGAAGGAGCAACACATTTGGTGTGCTTTCACACAGCTTCAGTGAGGTTTCACAGAAATGGCTGATGATACAACGTCATAAATAATTTAGAGAAGAAAGTCTCTTTTAAAACTTATTTACTGTTTACACAAGTAAAAACCACATGTTACACTCTTCAATCAGACAAAACTGAAGTCAATAGGATTCAACCTACAGAGAAATTCATGATGAGGCATTAATGGCATACTGTAGGGAAATAAGTGAAGAGACCTGCTCATGGGATGCTCAAGATTAATGCATAAAATGAGATTTTTCAGTGGTCTTTCTCAATAACCCTTTGTTACCAGCTTGCCCTTCATCATGATTAAAAATATTTGTATTTATAGAGGTTATTTACCCTAAAAACAACATAAGACTAATGTACTCTGTCCAGATAAAGCTTTTCATGAGATTAAAGCATTTACATATGTCTACATATTTCCTTACTGAACAATGTGGTTTTATTCCTGAAAAAAAATAATCTTTCAAACACTATTAATCTGTTTTATTATACTGTTTTTCCACTCACAGTTTAAACCAATGCTAGCTGTACATGATGTCCAAAATATTTGGAAGCTTTGGTTTCTTCATTTCTTTAGGTGAAAAATTCATACTAAACAAACTGACAAGAACATAATTAAAATTTCTTCACTTTTTAAGACATTACATGATTTTTAAATATGTTAGTTAGTTGCAATTCATTCAAAGAAAAAAATTCATAAATGTCTTCAGTATAATTCCATGAAGAGTGACCATCTGCTTGCTGTCATTATTTTTAATAAAGTCTATATAATGCTTGTTGCCAAAATAAAATGCATCACCAAGCCTCAAACCAGCTGGCTTAACATGTTATCCAGAAATTTTCCTGCATGCGTTGTCCATCTTCTCAGACTTTTTGAAGCAACATGGCCAGAGCACTTTTGGACTGACACTGCACCCTACTGCTATAATGGCTCCTCAGGGCTTTCTGAAGCCATTTTGCAGGACTGGACTGAGGCCCCAAAGCATTTACAAACATACACACATGGAAATTTGAGATGGGATTAATTCCTTAGTATATTTCTTAGTATGGAATTTTTGGTATGAAGAATTGACATTTCAAAAGTGGTCAGATAAGAAGAATATTGAGAAAGCTATATGAACATGGCTGATTAAGATTGTTAGAAAGTAGAAAACGGTTAACCTAGCCATGTATAAACACTAGCCTAAGGACTGATAGCAGAGGTTGATCAATATTTGTCATATTAAAAAGCTTTAAATGAGTGAATAATAAATAATTTCAAATGAATAATAAATAATTTCTTTAGCTGGGAACACAGGAGGGCCACTTGAACCTCTGAATTTATTCTCAAGCAAGTGATGGTTGCTCCAGAAGACTTTACTAAAGATCTCTTTTACATATTTTTTTGCTATGTACTGTAAAATTCTTCCACACACCTAGAAATAAAAAAAAAAAATTAAAATATACTTAGACTCTATTATATGAACCTTATTATACAGTTTCAACACATCTGCCTAACTTTGGTGGTGAGCTAAACACAGACTCTGGGGTATTCGCTTGGGTTTCTAGATGCTGGACCAGAAGAGCATGGATCTTCTGTTTCTTTTGATCCAAATCTCCCAGCCTCAGTTATCGACCAGATCTCCAAGAAAATTCTGAAAGGCACTCAACAGTTAAGTTTAGGCATCTGAACAGTCCCTAATGAGACAAAGTAGTAGAATTTAGCTTACAGGTTGACAAGACCAGAGTTAGCTGTCTAATACCAGAGATATGAACACGTGAGCTAGCTGAGCTATACTCCATGGAAAACTATGCCTTCATTCAACAACACATAGGTAAGGACCAGTGTCATTTAAGCTTCTCTATGATTTTTTTTCCTGGCCTTTTGGAAGGACACATGTCAACCATAGGTCTTACATCATATCAGTCACCCTAGACAACCTCAAAGATGGGGGTATTTATCCTGTTCTCATCAGTACAGTCAGAGGAGTCTGGAGAACCATCCAGATGACAAAATGCACACCAACTGGTGTAGGTTAAACTTGTGTGTCAAAGCACACAAGCACAGCTACATATGTATATTATTAGTGGAAACCATGGTTCAAAGAACAGCAGAAGTTTTAGTGTTCTTTGTGAGCTACACGCCCTCACTTGTGGAGATTATGTATAAAGGGCTTTGGTCCCACTGTGTGAGGAGTACTCTTTCCTCCCTGCAGAAGATCTCAGCATACTGACATCTACTCCTTTCACCCTTTGACACTAGGAAGAGAGGCTAGCTTGGTCAGTGGAAGCATAAATGCTCCTTTTCACAAAAGATGATCTTTTCTATCTTTTAAAGTCAGGAAATACAGTTTGCAGAAGGCCTAGTGAAGTGGAAAATCCATTTCTATAGGTTCTGTAGAATGAAATACAGTTATAAAAAATTCCTCTACAAAGTTAAGAAATTAGATTCTTTCTGTTCAAGGTTTTATCCAGTCTATAGAACTTAATAGAGAATTACATCCTTGCTATAGAGAGGCTTAAAGTTCCTGGAGAAGAGTGATTATTCTCTATTTAATTCTACAGATCTTTTTCTATAAGGGTAATTTCAGATTCATTCAACTGTTATGCTTCTTCTGCCACCTTGGAAATTATCACACTTTCATGAATTTGGCATGGTTCCATCAATAGAACCAGAAACATGAAATTTTCGTTCCTAATATAAATGTGCAGTACTGTACTGTTTCATAACTTTCCACTTGATAATTCATATGTAGTATCTTTTGTTGGATTTTGACTGTAATTTCTAAGTTAAATTCAGAGAAAGGGCTAAAATTATTTGGGAAAAAGTCATGCTGAAGCTCCAGTATTTCAGTTTGCAGTACTGCTATGCCAGTGTCTTACTTTATTCAGCCAAGGATCAGTCCATTTTAGCCACAACTTCGCCTTCCAGGATACATGAGGCATGTAATCTCTTAYACAGCAAATTAAATATTTGAATTATTTTTGTCTTGCAGGTTGTTGTGGCTTAACTCCCTCCAGCTGGCAACTAAACATCACTCCTTCATTACTCTACCCGCAGAAGAGTATCAGAAAAGCAAGAGAACTCATAGGTTCAGATAAAAGCATTTTAATAGGTAAAGCAAAGCTGCATGCACAAACAAAACAAGGAATTCTTTCACCATTTCCCATGTGCAGGCAGGTGTTCAGCCATTTTCAGGGAAGCAAAACTCCATAACATGTAGTGCTGGCGTGGAAAGGCAACCTCCCCAAATGTCCCACTCTCCTTCCCCAGGTTTATATGCTGAGCATGATGTGATACGGTCTGGAATAACCCTTTGGTCAGCTGGCATCAGCTGTCCTGGCTGTGTCCCCTCCCAACGCCTTGTTCACCACCAGCCTTCTTGGCTGTGGGGTGGGGTGAGAGGCAGAAAAGACCTTGGCTCTGTGTAAGCGCTGCTCAGTGATAGTTAAAGCTTCTCTATTTCTACAACACTGTTTTCAGAACAAATCCAAAGCACAGCCCTATGCTGACTACTACAGATAAAATTAACTCTATTCTATCCAAAACCAGCACAGAAAGAAAATCATATTTAATCTATAAATATGGGTTACAAGATTGTTAGTACAGACACCTTCCCTCCTTTTGTTATGGTGAAATGCTGTGTAGGGTTTACATGGCAAGTTTTGTTGGCAGGGTCCAACAGGATGGGTTCTGTGAGAAGTTGCTAAAGTTCCCCCTACATCTGAGAGTGTCAATGCCAGCTGACTCCAAGATTAACCCCCTTGTCCAAGACCAAGCCTATCAGTAATGGTGGTGACACCTGAGATAACAAAGTTTAGAAGAGTGGGAGACTACAAAAAACCAGCTGCCAGAGAATGCATGAGAGAAACAGCCCTGCAGACACCCAGGTTATTGAAGAAAGACAAAGAGGAGGTGATCCAGGCAGCACAGCAGCAATTCCCCTGCAGCCTGTGGTGAGGACCATAATGAAACAGGCTGTGCCCCTGAAGCCCAAAGAAGTCTGGGGTAGAGCAGATATCCGCCAACAGCCTGTGGAGGACCCCACACTGGAGCACATGGGTGCCAGAAGTAGGCTATGACCCTGTGGGAAGCCCACCCTGAATCAGGATTCTGGCAGAACCTGTGACTCTGTGAGAGACTCATCCTGGAGCAGACTGTTCCTGAAAGACTGCATCCTGTGGAAACGTTTGTGAACCCAATAGAGCAGTTTGTGAACTACAGCCTGTAGGAATGACTTCTCATGGAGAGGTTCATGGAGGACTGTCCCACGAAAGGGATCCTACACTGCAGCAGGGCATGAGTGTGAGGAGTCCTCCCGCTGAGGATGAAGGAGCAGCAGAGACAATGTGCAATGAACTGACCTCAGCCCCATTCCCCATCCCCCTGAGACTCTGAAGGTGAGGAGGTGGAGAATTCAGAAGTGAATTTGAGAGAGGGAAAAAGGTAGAGATGGGGGAAAAAGGATTTATTCTCATTTACCTACTCCAGTTTTGAATTGATCTAATTTATTTGAATTAAACTAATTTCCCCCAGGTCAAGTCTGTTTTGCCCATCATGATGATTGGTGAGTGATCTCTCCCTGTCCTTATCTCAACCCACAAGCCTTTCATTGTATTTTCTCTCCCCTGTCCAGCTGAGGAGAGCGGTTCTGGTGGGCACCCAGTGTCCAACCAAGATCAACCCACCAGAAATGCCATGGATATAGAAACACATAAACAGTAGTCAACAATTCCCTCTGTGTTTTTTCCATACACAATGACTTTTTTGAAGACCTATATATACATTTTGGTAAGTGAAATGCACTACAAAGGGGCAGGGAAATTGCATTCAGACAATTGTTAATATTTCTCACTAGCATTATGTAATTCTTGCTTATATCAAAAATATTCACATGTATTTTCTGCATATTTCAAAATCAGGCTATCCCAGTATAAGTCACTAAATATATTCTGCTTTCTGTAACTGGAGAAACATTCAAATACATTCAAAATAAAAAAGCCACTTGATTTCTACGCAGTTTTGTCTGATTACACTGTAACTGTAAAACAGGGGTGCAAGTGTCTGTCAAACAAGACAAAAGTTATGCAAACAAATGTATATAAACTGTAAAATGCAATTGTGTCATTTAATATTAAGTGTTTCTACTTAGGAAATCCATCCCTGATGTGATGACCTTAGATTTTCCTGTTGAGGAGAAACAAATGTACATGTTAAGGTTTACATCAGGCATTTGACCTGATTAGGATGAGACTGTGTGTCCTATGTACACCTGTGTGTCTCTACTGATTATAAAGGTCTCTGGTAACTGGTTCACTGATACTGTAGAGATCAGCCTCCAGGCAGATTAGCAACACTCTCTGTGGTTTCTGTGTTGTAGTAGTGTTGATTGTAGCAAAAAGAAACAGAATAGGCATCACCAAACATCCATTATTTTTACACTTACATCCCTAAAAATATTTTATGAGGAATCTGGAGGACCTGATGACCTGTATCATGAAGCATTGCTTTGTTTTAATGTAAAGGAGATGCTGTAAAGCTGGTGCTGAGTAGCTCCAGTGAGCTGTATGCTGTTAACCACGATTTTTCTGCCACTGTTCTGCCAGTGTTTAGGCAATTGCACTCCTAATGAATTAATAGACAGACATGCTCTGTAGTTTCTTGAGCTAATATTTCAGACTCTGCCATATCAAATTCAATTTAGATAGCAATTAATAACAGCTTTCTGTAAAGTTAGCTCCAATTTTAATAATACTCACTTCTCCTAGAGATGGTTGATTTCTTCACAAATTGGTGTCCAATAATTTCAACAGATTCATTCTTATAACTATATGTAAAAGTTTCTGTGAAACTACAGTACATTTAGTTCTAGATTCCACTCCTTTCTCAGGGCATATGTGATACACACATCCTTCCAGTGCTGTGTTCCTTTTTTTTCCCTTAGGTTTCAAATTTTTCATGTGAAGTGAATCCAAGGTAACTACGCAGTTGTCCTTGAGCATATGTCTTGAGTAGATACTTGTAAGGAAAAATTTCACTTAAAGTTTTGTGAAGATGATAATGGAGTTGCTGTGTGTTAAAATATCACCAAACTTGTGCCAAGTTAATTTTTAAGGTGCTACTTGAAATTTAAAGATTTTTGATATTTCCAAGACACTTCATGCTTTAAAAAATAACCTTAAAATTTTGTAAATTGCATCATTTCAATCTGTAACTTTAAAATTTTCTATACTTAAAAATTTATACACTGCAAGAGATTCACAGTAATTGAGCAAAAGAGAGTACTGCTAATACTGTAACCTCTGAAAAATTGTTTGCTGTACATGCTAAGGAATGAAAATAAATTTAAAGGAGAAATCAGAGGAATTATTAAAAATAATAATAAAAATTTTAAATACAGCAGTACAGAATTCTCCAGTACTATACAAGCAAAACAAAGTGAAACTAGACAATAAAAATTAAAAAAAAAAACAGGAAAAAAAGTATTTATGAATTCACCTTTTCCTTAACACAAGTGGCAGAGAAATGCTGGAAAAATCCCATGCTTTCAACATAACTGATGGAAAATTTGATATTTTTAAAAGAAAAAAATTAAAGAAGAATAAGGGAGAAGAAAAGTAACCTGGTCTTGCCAGCTGCAGTCACAATTTTTTAAGGAAAATTAGGTGTAAGAGACTTATAAGTTTAACTGTTTCCTATCCTGTCTATATGTGACACTTCGCTTCAAGCAATAATTGTGTGCATGTGTTTGTAACAGTATGTGTGTGCATGTGTTTGTGTACACTTCTACAAAAAAAAAAAAAGACAGAAAGAGAAAGAAAAAGTAAAAAGTCTTCCTGTATGAAGAAAAGCAGTATTTTTTATTTTTGAATTATGAAACATGTCAGGAAAATCAGAAGCTAGTTCTGCTGATAAGTGCTAGAGTTTTGCTTTGCTGAGACAGAGATGAAGAGAATAATGCTAGTGCTCATGCAGAGATGATACATTTTCTACTTAAAATATTTACTTCAGAGAAATTCACATTGGCATAAATTTTAAATAAGTCTTGGGAAGCCAGAGCCTTCATAAAGTTGGGATATTTTCTTTAGGTTCACATTCAGGTGAAACAAAATTCTGTATAAATAAAAAATATTTCATTTTACTTCCATTCAGTAACCCTAAGGAATTATTTTAAGAACAGTCTTAAAGGATACAGTTTGTGCCAGCATTTTAATTGAGTATATTTTTTTCCCCTAGACGTTGCATTTTGAATGTCTCTTCACGTCCTGCACCACTCCTAATCAAGATGGCAAAATTTCAGTGTSAACACTTATCATTAACAGATTTCCCTCTTTCAGGACAGAGCTTTTTTTTTTCCTTTTCTTTTTTCTGCTGTAGCAATATTCTTTATTATCAGCCAGAGCTTTTAAACCAATCAAGTTCGTCATACAGTTATAAGGATTTTTCTTCCACAGTTTTTTCATCTGCAGTCTCTGGATGAAGTTTTGTTTGATATGTCCTGCTTATTTACATTAATACTGTATTCGGTGGTGTTTAAAATTGTATTCTCCTCTAGTACTAAAACACCCTGATTTCTGGTATGGTTCTTTGTGCCCACAAGTAGTATCACTGTAACTCCCAAAAGGAGGGATTGCAGGCCTGAAAATAAATAAAACAAAATAAAATAAACACATAAAAAAAACCCCAAGCAAACAAAAAAAACCCCAACCACCAGATTCTGATTCTTCATGTTAGGGTATTAATTCAAGGAAAAAGGAAGAAGTTTTTTGAGGAAAAAAAATGTAACAAGTATTGCCTGCCACAGCAATAAAGAAGAATAAACAGTCCTGCCGAGTCACTAGATAGTCTCTCGGTATTCTCTGATTTTGACACAATTTCTCACTGGGTGAAAAAAAAGAAAAAGGTAAAGCCTCCAAACAATAGAACCSAAATAACAATGACTATTTAATTTTCTGAAACCTGGGAGAAATTGGAACATTTTTAACTGATTTCTAGCAAAAACAAAAATAATCGATTTAGCAATTTCAATTATCTTTGACTTTCATAGTAACGTTCTGCTACTGTGTTAATTTTATGGTGTCTCTGTTTATGCTTTTTAGCACAAATAAGAATCATATTTGGATATATGTGATATTTAATGAATAAATTAGATCTGAGTTGATTTATCTGTTCTACCTTTGTTTTCAAATTATTATTCAGCCCAGTAAGAGGATAGGGTGTGTGCTTCTTATTTGCAGTAAGTATTTGAGAAGTGAGCCTTAATTTAGAATAGGTTCATTTGCATTGAAATCTTATTATTGCTATTAAAAAAGTTTAAATACAACAAGAGGGAGGCTTTGGCAACTGAAACTGGTGAATCTCCATGAATAATTTACATAGGTTTTGTTTCTACTAATTAAACCTCTCCTTTTTTTCTGTTTTGTCCAATCATTACACAAATGCAAAGATTCAGAGACAATAAAAACTAAAGGAGAGGATATGGAACAGATTTGTTGAATACTGCTTGGCAGGTAAGCAGAATTCAAGGTTATCTTTTTAGCAAATGTTACCACCCAGCTGTGAATTAGTTTTGGGTACCCATCACAGGTGGAAAGACTGCATTAGGATTGTGAGAAACAGTATCAGGAGAGCAGGGCAGAACATCATCTTTATGTATTCCAGGGTTCATATGGCGGGAGGATTGAGAGGAAATAAGGCAGAGTTACCTTACTCTGTACATACTATGTGTACATACAAAAGTCTTTTAAATTGGACTGGCATAATTTAGGCTATTCTGTAGTGTACAKATTACACCTTTAATTAGATCCCTTTGTTTTAAAAGCAAAACAGTGAAGAAAATCAAAATTAATTCCTAATTCYTTTTTGGATTAAATTTCAGAATATGTATCATTAGCAAATAGAAGAAGTTGCTTCTCCTATTTTTGCTTAAATGCTGTTAGGAGAATGGAGGGTGTGTGAAACAAAAAACTAATTTCTAGGTACACACTGTATCTGCAAAGACCTGATCTCAAGTTGCATGTGCAGGCTATATTGATAATAGTTTTCCGATGGGAAAGAAAAATGTTGTCATTCTTGGCAACTACAGAACCCCCCATTTAAAAAAGAAGAATTGTCATGATGACTTAACGACTCAAAACTGAGTGTATCACATAATTAAAGTCTAAGTATATTCTATTTTTTAGATTTAGTTTTAAAATTCACATTTCATTAACTTTTTAAGGTATTAAAATATATTTTTTGAACGCTTGTGTGGTAGGTAAGTCTGGACACTTGGGTTTGTTTTTCAGTAGGAACAAAACCTAAAAAGTATCTTTTTAATGCCGGTTACAAGTTTATACCGAACAAATTGGGTGCAGCTGCTTTTAAATGTCCAAAGCAAGTTTCTGGGGCATTTCCATTCCTCCTTTCATCTTCTGCCACAGATATAAGAATAAGAAAATATACCACGAAGACCCAGTGCCTTATAAGTCTAAGCACAAATGAGAGGAGTGAAGTCTAAAACATTTCTTCCAATTTCAGCTTTCCCTCTGGCTTTACCCTACTCCAGGAATATTAAAAAGAAATGGAATGTTTTTAATGGACTGTCAGCAGTATTGTTTTCATTAACAAAAGGAAACTCAATCAACTGCTCTGCCAAGCCTCTCTGTCTCTTCTTTGATGGGCATGATAAATGGTGCCAAGCATTGTCAGATTCTACTAAATTAAATTAAAATTATAGGTGTTCAAAAATCTTTTAGGACTAAGCCTAATGTAATTTTGATCATATTTCTTCCTGAAAGAAAAATAATAGTAAAAAGTAAGCAAGAAGGACAATAAAAGTTTTGAGATAAAAGAAATAATTGGAAACATTCTATCATTAAATTTGCTTTCCAAGGCAGTGACAGAGATTGACTGAATCCAAAACATATCTATTTATATATGACTGCTGGCACTAGTAAGAAAAAGATTAAAAATGGTAACTCACAATAGCACTACAAAAACAAGTTTCTAAAAACCGACATGAAACAAAAATGTGTATAGTGAGTGTTTTAAAATATCCCAAATCTTATCAGGTTTTTGATCAGTCATATTTAAACTGTAATATTCTGTCTGGGATTACTGTCAATCCCAGCAAATAAGGATGTGAAGCCTTTTTTAGAGGACAAGCGCTTAGTGTTTACAGATACAGAGTTAAACAGCAGTAACAGTTCTATTTGTGCTAGAAGTAGTTGAACTAGTTGAAATATTCAACTTGTTTTACAATGTGCAAAAAGGCAAATTCCATCGAAATTTTCAATCAATGAACTTGTTCTTCACGCAGCCAAAAGCTAAAGCCCCTGGGTTCAGTGTATTCACTCCTGGGCCTCTTTAAATTTTGAAGTCTGTCCTGCTGCCCCACTTCACTTTTAAAAAAGTAAACATCCTTAGAGGTTTCAGTGTGAGTGTTGTATTACCTGAATTTGCAGGCAATGTCATTCAGATTGTAAAAAACCCAAACCACTGTCACTGCAGTAGGGGTATTTTCACATAAAAGTTCTAATGACAGATATGCAAGTTTCAAAAAATTATTTTGCATGGTTGCGTGTTGTTCTTGGCAATGAGACAAAAATGCTGGCCAAGTGGCACATCCTGAAAGTGGTTCATGTACCAAACAAAACACTAAGACAATGTGCAGGATTATATTTTGCTTAGAACTGGAGGTTGCAAGCAGCTTTATAATAAGTCTTCCAGAAGTATGATTTACCACTATTATTTTTATTGTTGGTGGTCATGTGGGCCAGCACTGGATAATACTGAAGACATTTATGAAATATTCTTTACCTTTCTASCTCTATTTTATGTCAGTGGTTCAGACAATTTACAACTGCTGTTCTGTGTAGAACTGCACTGTGAAATGGAGCTTATTGCTGGAGCTCCAGGTCTCATGTCTCCTCCCACATAGTATGTATCTTTTTAATTTGCAGTGCTCCTGACACAGTATGCTTGATTAGGGACTACTGTTGAAGATAACTCTCTAGGATAAAATGCTGGCTCTCTTAGTCATGTTGTTATATAAATTCTGCCATGTGTACRTGCCAAGAGAGAACTTGAGAGATGTAAAATGTAGCTTGATGCAAGTAGAAATACCTCTGTTTTAGTGCAGTTGCACAAGAAAATACCCCTTTGAGACTTTGACCCATGGCAGTCATGAAAGTAATATAGCAAGATGATCAGGGGATGTTATATATCCTCTGTTACTGATTATGGAACAAATCATTCTTGTGTTTTACGCTAGGACTAAGGCCCTTGTAGTAAAGAGAGCAGTCCCACAGCTGAACTGAAATGTGGGTTTTTCAATGTCTGCTCTAGTGAAGTAAACAAAGACATTTTGAGAACTAGGGAGGAGGGTTTAGGAGTAAAAGAGGTGTGTATTTTAACACAGATATAATATAGATTATTCTACAGCATGCTCTGTAGAGACAGAAGAGATCAATTATAGCTAAATTGAGATGTGATATAAGGAGATTTAGTGATATGAGGAAGCTTAAATTAATCCCTGCTAAGGTAATATCGACAAATGTTACTCGCTGGTGTCATCAGTCTAGTGCTTTCAGCAGTCTGTGACACGGGCAAGAGTACTGCCTCGTGTGAAAGAAAGGAAAAGCTTCATCAGCAACCAAAACCAGTTCACTGGATTGTCAAAACTCTGAAAAAAACCCTCCCTGACAATAAAACCCTGAATGCAGCCTTAAGGATTGAATTTTTGCTGTCTCAGCAGTTGGCCCTTTGACTCAGCACCTTGCTTTCACTCCAGGCCAAACCAGTGGCCAGCCAAGGCTCAACACCTCCCAGTTAGACTCTCCCTGGAGACAGGGCACAGGGCAGAGCAGCTGAAGGTTGAGCCCACCTAGACCCACAACCGTGCCTAGGGAACTGCCTGGGTAGGCCAAACAGTGACAGAATCAGCCCTCTTGACTTCTATCAGCACTTTCTGCAAGCCCCTTGCACGGGGCATGGTTGTCCTTCTCTAAGCACTACGCCTCAGCAGCCCCTGGCCTGCAGAGCTCCATTGCTTCATCCTCCAGTCCCTTTCCTCAGACTTGGAGGTGGCCAGTGAGAAGCAGAAAGACAGGAGCAGTCTTTTATATTCCTGTCCCCTCTTTCTCTACTGGCCCAGGCTGGCTGTGAAGGAGAGGAAAAAGCTGCAGACCGCCAGTGGACTGTCCCCCAGACACTGTGGCAGCTGGCAGACCTAGCCCTCCCTCAAGAGTGCCTTCATCATCTGTGCCTCTGCCCAGATATCTCTATCTGAGGGCTAAAACTTAGAAAACTAAAACAAATCTTCTACTTTTCCAGAGGGAAAATAAACAATGGAAGCTGTGTGTACTACCCTATGTGAAGGACCATTCTGCTTGCCTGACTAAACACTTGGTTTTATATTGCTGTGGCTCAGTTCCTTATGTGATCTTCAAAGGTGAAACCTAAACTCTCCCCCAGTCCCCTGAATTCAATGCAATTCTGTATCCTTTGGTGATACTCCACATGAAGTACTTTGAGTAYCTGGGACATTAATTTGGTGAGATCCTAATCACAATCATACTAGAGCAGACTAGAGGTCTGTGTCGTCCCCTCCAGTGGCTGAAGCTCTCATCGCTCTCAGTGGATTTCTCTTCTACATGAAGTTTCCCCTTGAACCCACTCACTGTCTAGATACCATGACAGGATGGCACTGAAATGTCTCTGTCTACAGAACAAACACCACCATAATGAACCTGGATACTTTTTGAGAGAGGACGCAGAGTGAAAATGCAAAAGCTACATGTGGTGAAAGATCAGATATTGCCCAGAAAACATCTGAAAATTAATAAATTCAAGTTGTTAATACAGCTTTGGGTTGGATTGAGGGAAGGGAGAAAATGCAAAGCTTTTAGGAAAGGATCTGCTGGTCACAGACTTGAGAAGGATCTAAAATTAGAAAAATCCTTTTAAACACTAAACTCAGGGGGCTGCGGACAGAAGCTGACAGACTTCGAACTACTAAAACAGCATTTTCTCAAAGGAAACAATAAAGCTCATAAGCTGCTAGCTTACAACCTCAGACAGGGAAAGAAATAATTTTAAAAATATCTATTTTACCAATTAAGAACTGTATTGGAGCTATGAAATATGAACCAAAAGATATTTGAGAGTTCCTTGAAGGTTTCTTTTAACACCTTTATACTTGCAAGAAACAGGTCTCTGGAGATAAAAGGTCAGATTGTGAAGGCTAATATGTCTGGTTACTCAGCAGAATAAAAGGCCAGATTGGACTGTCCTTTTGAAACTAAAGAAATTCAAAAGTGATTTAAAAAATATGCCAGCAGGAAAAACTTCAGTACTTTTTCAATTCCCTTGTGACTTTTCTTTTTATATTTTCACTACATACTAGTTAACACAGATRCCTTGGAGGACTAATTTGCCTTTCGATTATGATGGAGGTAAATTTTACACAATCCTATCATTCACAAGCCCATCATAAAATGTAGACATGGATCCACTTTTCTGTTTGTCTAGCAGAGTATTTTCCATTACTACAGACACAAGAAACATAAATTGAGTTTCTACATAGATGTTTGTTGTGACATGATTCAAATTTGTTAAATGTAGCAAATTATATAAAAGAGGTGAATTAGAAAAATGAGGATTGAACAAAAAGTGGATAATGCATGGTTAAACTCAGCTTGAAGGTGGGTTTAATTTTTTATTTGGAGAGACTGAAATAAATAAAAAACAGAATTTATTGCTTTTGAATGTCACAGTACCTTGGTTCATAAAGAAACACATTACATTGATCTTGAACTCAAAGAAGCACCAAACCCGTTCCAACAAAGCTCCCACAGAGAAAGGCTTTGCCTTAGCAGTCAAGTTCAAGCAAACTCTAGATGGAAGACGTGTGAGCTTGCATGGGGAGCACCCACCTATCAGCTGTTTGATGTCTGACAGAGCCATTTGATGGAAGCTGTCCTTACTAATCTTGCTCTTTTTTCCTGTCTCCTGAACYCTGCCTTAGGATCTTGCTGCTTATCTTCAACAGACTTTAACTACACTGGGGTCTTGCCAGGGGTTCTGGATTATCCAGATTCTGGATCAGCTTTCCCTGATCATGGTACATGGATCTAGATCCAACCCCTGTCACTGAGCCTCAGCAGTTAGATATGATTTGTCACATCTAGACATACGTACCCACTCAGATCTTACATATGCCATGATTGACCCTGCATTTGAGATATGCAGCAGGACTATTTTATTGTGATGGGATGTTAGTGTCATGGTTAAATACTACCACAACACACTGACGGTAAGGCCAGCTCTAACTTTGTTTACAGGGCAACAATATTATAATGGAATAACACAGAAGAGCTGAGGGTGGAAGGAACCTCTGGAGACCAGCTGGTCCAGCCCTTATACTCAAGCAGGGCCGCTTAGAGGGGACTCCCTAGGACTATGTCAAGGTGRCTGCTGACTGTCTCCAAGGAGACTCCATAACCTCCCTGACTACCTGTGCTTGTGATTAATCAATGTCACAGTAAAAAAWATATGTTTGATGGTGTTCCAACAGAGCTTCCATGCTGCGGTGCCGGATTTCTTCAGCCCTGCTAGCTCCCAGCACCATCAGCCAGAGTGGGCCACCCCTAGACATCTGTGGAATCCAGGGTGCTGCTGTAGGGCACAGCTCTATGGAACAGGTGGACTGCATTGGRGATAGGACTGTGCCAAGAGTAGGGACAAGGAACAGGGAGAGGTCTTCTGTATGTTTTCCAAAGCTGTTTATCCTGCAGAAGGTCAGGGACAGAAAGACCCTGAACAAAGGCATCCATCAACTTACAAATGGGAGAGGTCCCAGGGGAGGATACAGTCTTTAACCAATTGGGAGAAACACAAGGTGGAAGGAACACAAGGCGAGGAATACAATGTCTAAACCAATAAGGGAGCACAGGGGAGGAGAACAACTTAAACAAACCAACCGGGTTTCAAAGGATACAAAATTCATAGGGAAGTTTCTAGAGAAAGGGGCAAGCATGGGAAGGGATTGACATTCAACGGGAGGAGGAAGAGGGAACAAAAGGGCAGGTCTTTGGAGAGATGGACAACTAGGGCAAAACCAACAACACGGGGGAAAGGAAAAATCCATTGGTAATTAAATATGCTATAACAATGCAAAATGGCGTGGGGGAGGTATAAAACTGACTACGAGGACTGAATTACAATCAAAAACACACATGGCAATGCTTCCAGTGTTTCAGTTTTGTGCCTCTTGCCTCTGGTCCTGTCATCGGAAAAGAGCCTGGTTCTGTCCTCCTTACAGACTGCCCTCATGTATTTGTATACATTGATAAGATTCCCCTGAGCCTTCTTAAGCTAACCTTTCTCAACCTTTCATCATGAGAGTGCTCCAGTCCTTTAATCATCCTTGTCACTCTCTCCTGGACTCTCTCCAGTATGTCCATGTCTTTTTTGTGCTGGGAAGCCCAGAATGAGGCACAGTGTCAGAGAATCATAGAATCACAGAATATTCTAAGTTGAAGGGACCCACAAGTATCAAGTCCAACCCCTGGTCTTGCACAGGAAAACCCCAAAAATCATTCCATGCGCCTGAGAGCATTGCCCAAATGCTTCTCGAGCTCTGTCTATCTTGGTGCTGTGGCCATTTCCCTGGAGAGCCTTTCCAGACCTCCAGGTGTAGAACCTTTTTCTAATATCCAATCTAAACCTCCCTTGATTCAACTTCAGGCCATCCCCTCAGGTCCTGTCACTGTCACCACAGAGCAGAGATCAGTGCCTGCCCCTCCTCTTCCCCTCACAAGGAAGTTGTGACTGCAACAAGATCTCCCCTCAGTCCTCAGTTTCCTCTTCTCCAGGCTGAACAGACACAGTGAGGTCAGCCACAATTTATAACCTTCATTCAGACTCCCAGCTGTGTCCTAACCAGGGCTGAACAGGGGAAAAGAATCACCTCCCTTCTCTTGCTGGCAATGCTCCCTTTATGCAACCCAGAATACTGGCACCCTTCATTACTGCAAGATCACGCCGCTGCGTCGTGTTCAACGTGGTGTTCCTGTTCTGCAAAGAAGCTTTCCAGATGAGCAGCCACCAGTATATATTGGTGCCTGGAGTTGTTCCTCCCCAGGCACCCAGTATGGATAACCTGGGAGTGGAATTCCTTCACCAGCATCCTCTGTGCAGGCCTGTAATGTGATATTTGACTACAGCTGGCCCCATGACACATCATATATTGCTGTGTAATATTTATATATTTGTGCTAGCCACTTCAAAATTATCTTAGGAAATGAATCTTATTTCATTGTTATATGAGTTTAAAATACCATATTAGATTGGCAAAGATTGAAAGATTTACCGTGTTTGCTCTAAAGAAAGCATCTCTTTCATACCTTTAAAAAATAATTTGTTACTGTTTGGAGTTCTGCGCTGATTGCTCTTTAAATACTTCTAACCTTAATAAAAATATCTCCAGCATAATCCTAATAAATGTTTTATCAACTTATGAACTTCACAGAACAGATGACTTTGAGACTGACGTGCATAAAATTCAACTAGTGAAAAATTATCTGTAACACAAAAAGAAACAAATTACTTTGGGGGGGACCTTGTTGAAAACTTGTTTACCTTGCGAGAGGTAGCAGCTCTTATGCAAATAAAAACTACTTATAATAAGGGAATTTTAATACTGAAATTTACCTGCATTTTATTTTGTGTACCCTCCACATTCATTTTCTGCAAGTTCTATCCAAAGATATTGAGGTTTATGTAATTTCCAGTAATATCATAGTAGAGCAATCTTCATGAGAAGCAAAATAAGATGTTTTCCTCTCCAGAGAACTGGTCTCATTACAAGGCTGCAAAGACAAGTTTCTTCCTTTTTGTCTCCCTAAAGAATATTCCTTTCTGTGGCATTCCTTTCTATGCAGTAGTGATGGAAATTTATTTGGAAATCACAGAATTATAAAACAATTCAGATTTGAAAATCTTTCAAGAGACAGTTTCCAACAGCTTTTTCCGTCACATTTTGCAGTGCTCAGCAGACCTCACACTGAAGAAYATTATCCAGCTTATCCAGCCAGAATTCCCATTGCTGCAGACTGTGACTATTGCCTCTTGTCCTTTGCTGTGCTCTTCTGCTTCTCTATAACTGCCCTTTTAGAAACTAAAAGCAGCAATTGGATTCATACTTAACATTCACTTCTCCAGGCTAAGCAAACAGATCTTCCTGTGGCTCTTTCTGTATATGAAGTGTTCTGCCCCCCTAGTCACCAGGTGACCTGGACAGGCATCTTAGTAACTCTGAGATGGATCCTTTCCTGTTTGTCAATGTTTGTTTTATGCCAAGGAGCCTAAAGCTGGACAAAGTGCTCCAAACCTCGGAAGGCTGGAGTACAAGGAAACAATCCCTTCCCTTGATTTTCTGGCTACCATCTTGCTAATGCATCCTAGTATGTGGCTATCCCTCACCTCCAGGAGGTCTTGCTGCTTATTTGTGTTGTACTTGTTCACAAAGACTGCACCTCCTCCACCAGTGCCATTCTGCAGAGCTGCTGCCTGTCCCCTCAGGCCCAGCATACATGGGCTTATTCCATCCCAGGAGAAGGACTTTTAATTCACTTTTGCCAAGTGTGCCAAGGTTCCTGCTTGCTCATTCCTCCAGGCTGTGGAGGTGTCGCAGTCCTGCCCTTCAGAGTATCAACTGCTATACCTTGTCTGGTGTCATCTGAGAAGCTCACAAAGATTTTTTCTGCCCCATTGCCCAAGCAATTGATGAAGACATTAAACACTGCTGAGGAGTTCGCTAGTAGCTCGGCTGTATAGAAAGCACACAGAGGTAAAGTGGAGGATGGTTAACTGCTCCTTTCTGAAGTATTCAGATACAATAATAATAGATACCATAGGGAATAGCCATGCAGAAAGTAATAATTCAGTCTTCAGAATGACATTTGAATAGTGTGCAGCAAATAGGGCCTGGGGCCACACATCAAATTCTGTGGATAAAAGAAAAAAAACCTAGCATCTGCTCACTCTTTGAGCATTATCTATCTTTTGTGTTGAAAGGAGCAGGGTTTCAGTGAAAAATCTCAGTGACTGTGTGTTTGAGACATAATAATCACTGGTCATTTACTGATGTGGCCAAAGGGAACTGAATCCAATATTTATTATTTTATAAATGCTTTTCATTGTAAACTGCAATGCATATATGTAATTGGAATGGATGAAGAGGCTGTATCTTGAAGCATAGTCTTACTACTATGATTCTGTGAAACTATGAACAGTCTTGACCTTAGCTGATCACTTCTGTAGCATCATAAGGGGAGGAGATTCAGTTACGCTGAGAAATAAGAGAAAGAAGAATATAGCAGAAGAGAACTAGCTATGCTGATTTCCACATTTTGTGGAGAAATTGAGTGAACTATAATTTATTAAGCTACAGCAGTTATTAATATATAGTCATCTTTTTGAAGATTTGTATACTGCTGCTACCATCACTGTGGTCTTCATTTTGCATGTTGTCTGTCTAGGAATTTGGACCAAATCTCAAATCTGCATCTGTCTTTAATCACAGCTTTCACTGAAACCAATACTAAATGTACCTTTGGTTATTGTATAAATATCTGGATGTTGAAATGGGCTGCTGATATTGCACATTGACCGTTCAAATATTTATTTCTACTGTCTGCCAAGAGAACCTGTGTGAAGAAAGCCATGTTTAAGACACTTTAAATAATTCCTTTTAAAACAGTCAGTGTGTTTGTGTCCTGCACACCAAAATGTGTGCATGCAAGCAGCACTAGGCTGAAACTGGAAGCCAAATAAGCTTGTATTTTATTACACCAAATTAATTATTTTTATTTTCTATCTATTTTCAAATCCTATCTGAAAAGGAACACCAAATCATATTGCATAGGTGTAAAGGCTCAGCCTTGTAATGATACATTTCTAATGTATGTTGCATAGCTTACAATTTTCCTACAGAAGTCAGATACCAAACAATTATTAAAGAACTGCACTCGATAAGGGAAACGCACAAATCTGGGATGTGTTCAGATGCTGAAAAATACATGATTGCTCTCTTAGTTGAGTAAAATATGATTTATACTCCCTATGATTTCTTCTGAAAGAGAAAATCCACGACTTTACTTGAAAAAATAGGACCTGCAAACTTCCTACTTGTTTCCTTTTCAAGCAGACCAGGGCTTTTCTTTTTTACAAGAGAATATAAAGGCCACAATAAAGAACGTCAAAAGAAAATTTGTTCAATTTGAAAGGTGCTGAAACAATTAATTGGAATGTCACTATTATAATGAGGCAATCATGTATGAACAACTATTACTTTTATTAATGATCTGCAGAAGGGTTATATTTGCAGCTAGCTTGGGTGGACATTTTACCCCTGAAACTTTGCATATCTCCCTGTCTCTTTTTAAATAGTGCTGTAACTTCCTCAGAAATTTAATTTTCACTTGAGCAGGAGAAAAATCATTATGCCAGTGACAAATATATTAATAAAATCTTAGAAGAATCATGATGTTACTTGAACAGCTGCAATGATTTCTTTTACTGTGCAGTCCCCAGTCTGGGGGACTTCAATTCTGTTCTCTTTTATATGAAAAGAAGTGTATTTCTTTTCACTGGACATCATAATTGCCAAAATAGGTGGCTATGGCTTCATAAAAGTGTCAAATTTATAAATAGCTTTTTTCAACTATCATATATATCTAGATATATGGGTTGGTTTTTTTTACTGCTACAGTGAACTTCCAGGATAGCGCTAGTGTTAAATAATGCATTTTAAGCTGGAAACCAGAAATTCTAATAGCAGGATTTTAATCTCTTTCAAAAGACAATCTTTTACTGCTGACTAAAATATAATAGTGGGAAGATGCTCAGTGTTGCTAGCAAAGGACACTTAGCCATGTAAAAGTAAATGTCATACTTTGAGGTCATATCCTGAATGAGTGGGAAATACTCTTTTTTTTCTTTAAAGGAATTAAATGCCCATAGAATTTTTTTTCTTTGTTGAAATGTAATCAGGCTCAATGCTTCACGGATCTTCTTGCCCTATTCATTAGTGACTGACCTGTGTGCCTCCGCTATGTTAAGAGTTAATGGAATGTGCCTCCAACTGATCTGCTGTCCAAGGCCACTGGTTGGGACAGGCACTTGACAATGGCAAACAAAATGGCTCTACCCCAAAGAGGCTGCTCAAAACATGGAAATGAATTCTAAAGTTTCAGCTGTACAATTGTTTTCAAAAACTTCTGCATAAAGCATCTCACAAAGGTTTGCTTTTTCTCCTGTTATGCTGCTGCACAGCACCAAGGTGGGGTGGGACCATTGAAACTTGACTCAAAAGATGTAGAAATCCTTGGCTAGCTTCTCTGAATTCAGGGATGTAGAATGCCAAAGTTCAAGGAAATTGTGAAATTGTGGATTCCTACCTGATGACCAAGTGAAATGTATAGGATATAATACCTGAAAGCATTTTCCAAAATTACTCTGGAGGAAGTTTGGGGTTTTTTTCTGATCTTTAACTAAGCATATTATTTATCACGCAAGTGGTTTCATGTCAGGTAGGCAGAGGAATTATGTGAGCTCTAGTGATTAAAACACTGAGATGTTAAACCTTGTCATTGCCTTGTGTTTGTCTCTGGGGCTGTCACTGTGGGAGGTACCAGCAACTGAGGCCTGTCAAAATCCATTAAATGTGATCTGCTGCTTAATGCCCTGATCTGACGACAGGACAGGGAACCTGACAATGCGAGAGGAGCAGGTAAACAAAAGAGTGCTCATAAAAAGACTCCCACTGAAGTGCAGAGAAGGAAGTTTTCATTACCAGTTTCTGAAAATCATTTTTAAATAAAAAATTTTGGAGAACGAGTGGTTCATAACTGGAGAAGCGACACTGATGAGATTATTTTTTTCTCCAAGAAACAGAGAGGAAATACCTGTCTCATTCAAGCTAAGCAAGCACTGCTATTCTGCTGATCAGAAAAAATAAAGATTTTATGTAGTTAGGAGGGTCCTAGCAGTCCAGACCATTAAAGTTGTGGGAAAAAATATCTCCAAGGGCAGAGGTAGAACTAGAAGATAGGAGACCACAGGGGACAAACACAACATCAGACTGGTTTTCTCTGCTGCTATATGCCAACAAAAGAGGAAAACAAGGTTTTCTCAGTAATTCCTCAGTGTTGATTACTCACACCAGTGCACAAAAAGAATTTAGGGCATAGCTTTCTGTTTTCCTGTTCATTCATTCAGATGTTCATGGACAGAAAAAAAATAGAAAATTACACAGCGCCAGAGCTCTGGGGACCTGCCTATTCCTGCCCACCCCAGCTGGCTCCCCCAGCTCTGCTCATGACTCAAGAACCTATTTCAGTCCCCAGGATGAAACAATGCTGTGGCAGAGCATTGTATAGGGAGATTTTCCATAGTTTTAATGAGTCTTTGTTAGCAAGATCACTGAAAGGATTTTTTCCTGGTTTGTAGGGGTTTGTCGTTTGACTGAGAAAAGCCTTACACTAAACTTTATTTGGTCAAAAGCAAACAACACATTAAACATTCATTGCATGTACCCAAGCATGATAACATGGGACATACTTAGATTTGAACCAGACTGATAATGGCATTGTACAGAATGTTTACTCAGTGGATAAAGCATGAAGGGGTTTCAGTACCCACAAAAAAATTGTTCATCCTGCATTTTTGCTTGGGCTTCTTTCTTTCACTATCTTGTCATAAAGAAATGCTAGTTTTAGAACTGCTATACCTATTTTGATACTTACAGGACTATTACACCTCTGCTAGTTCCTGAATTAATAAACATACACGCAAATGCACTAGAGTATCAAAACCCCAGAAAATTTGTCCATCAGGAATATATTTTTATAGCCATGAGATACATGTTTTAATAGGTGTGAATCTCCTACATCATAAATCAAGGCTTCTACTTTTTCAAGCAACCGCACACATGACTTTATAAATTTATTGAGTTCCATATTAGAAACTAGGATTTTAATCTCATTACTACCACTGGATGGCTGTTCAAAATGTCATTTCTATAAAGGTTAGAAACCCTTCCCTAATTCACAGCTTAATTGTGTTTACACAGTTAGTTTCTGTGCCAGGCTCACCCTTTAATTTAACTAGACTTGCCTTCCCATTTTTGCAATGTGCTTTCAGAAACAGGTGACATCGCCTCACAGCTTTCATCTTGCTGAGCTAAAGAGAACCAGGCTGCTTTGGAAGAGTTTGCCTTTTCAGTCTTTATCCTAACATCTTATGTCTGAACCAGCTGCAGGTTTTTTTTTATTACAAATGACCAGAATAATTTACCGTGTTCTAGATAATAACTTACACATCATAAAAAGAGTATAAATCACTTATGAATCATATTCTGYTTTGGTAATACTGTACTTTGCCCTTTTAGAAGATGCATGGCTCCCCTCTCATTAGGTAGAAACATGTTTCTCTTTATGGTAGTTTGAGTGCTGACTTCAGTGAGGCCAATATTTAAGCTCTGCTTTTCAGCAGATTTAGGAGTCATGGATGCATCTCGACATTTTGTGAGCAAAATAAATCCCTTTAATTATAACAAAATGTTAAAGCTCCACAAATGTTCTGTGGGTATTACACTACAGGGATATGAGGCAATACTTTAAAAAAAAAATCCATCCAACTAAATATTTGAACTGAAGAGGAGATGAACGGGGGAATAATGCTCTTCTCTTGATAAATGGGGAGTTATATTTACAGTCCTTCCTGCCCACTGTCTCCAGAAACTGGAAGAGCTATCTGTTTTTAATGACACTAATTTCTTTGATCAGTATATGTATCTTCTAAGGATGCAGTTTGGACAAACAAAGGGAGAGTATGACTACACATGTGGCTCAGATAATAATTAGTGGTTTACAGCATTTATCTAGACTGAATCAAAAGTGACTTTTATTTGCTGTATTACAAGTTCGAATTCATCTTGCATCCAACCCAGTATTTCCAACTGTTGCATTTTAAATACCAGTCAGTAGCATCTCAGCAGAACTGTTGCACATCCAGTACTGCAAGAACCCTTCTCCTGTTTTACTAACAAGCTGCTGGCATGAGTAATAAAGAATTTTCCTGAGACACAGACTCCAGGATCTGATAAAAATTGGCAATATATCCTGATGGCATCCTGTTGCATGTCTTTTCTTCAGTAACCTCAATATCAAATTTAATTATGTAGGTTGAGGTTTTTAGACTTGTCTCAGGATATAAAATTAATTCCCATAAATCTCATGCACTCCTCATTCTGGTCTGTGCAGAGGTTAGTGAACTGTCCCCCTGCCTTGCTATTCAAGAGGACTTTAAAAAGGTCTGCAGTCTTAGGCATAAATATTATTGAAAGACTGACAGACTTCTGCAAAACTAATTTTCCCATCCTCTTATCAAGGATTTGTAGACAAGCAGGCACCTAGAAATTCCTGTTTAAAAGCTGAACTGTGCAGGCAAATGCTTCTAAATGGAATTGGCTGCCTTAGGTATGTTTATTTGTTATTTTGCCCATTTCTATCCAGGTTCATTCTCCCGCCTCTCTTCCCCTGGAGTCTTAGTGAATAATTGTTTCATTTTCAATTGGTTGAAAAAGAAACCAGCAGAGAAGATGAAAGTTCATCTGAGAGGCATTAGGAGGAATTGTATCACTCAAGTTTTCCTTAGACTACCAAGTCAGTTWTTCACTGTTGAAGACTTGGCACTAAAAACTCATCAAGAGATGGTCAGTGTCTTGCCAGTGTTAATCTGAGAGCTAACTGTCACAAACACAGATTGGGGGTGTGATTTTCAGGCAATTTTTATCACAATTCTATGTATTTTATGGCATTTTTGGGTCCTTCATGCACTCAGTCTTTTGAGACTAGTGTAATTGTCCAATTATCTACAAGGATATACTCCATGGCAGTTTCACAAAGAAGTACAGAAGGCATTTGTGGAATAACACGAGCACAGAATGCATATCCAATAGCCTCAGCAGTGTATTTTAGTAGCATCTTGTAAACAATGGACTTAACTCTGCATTTATGTATAATGTGTATGATTTGTCAGCACAGTGGTAGTCTGTTCAAAATATGAAGCAGTGAGGTTATAGTTACATAAATTGAGCTGGCCAGCATTTTTCCAATGGGAAATTTTATTTGATGGAGAAAGATTTTTGTAGGTGATAATTCTTAAATTGCAAGTATTCACAGTTTAGTTTCCAAAGTGGTGGAATTTATGATCAAAACAGGAAAGCTCTTTAGCCACCAGAACAGCTGGTAGCCTGAAGTTCTAAGAATTAGGTGAGAGATCAGTATGAAGATGCTCTTCTGTGGAATTCAGAAGAATTTAATCTGCAGATTTTCATTGTTAGATGAGTGGCCTGATCATCACACATTTCAACTACTCTAGATGTATCCAGAGGAACTTTTCAGAGAGTTCCACTTTGCATTAAAAAAGAGATTAGTTTCAGCACTGCTTTTGGGTACAGAAGATGAAAGGTCAGATACTTGTTCTGAAGGATGTTTATTTATACTTATAGCAAGTAGCAGCTCCAATAAAAGATATTAGAAAACACTTCAATTTCCTCAAATGCTTAGTAGCTTGGTGGGCTAGACATTTGTCTGGAATTTTAGGCTGAAGTTTCAATTGCTGGACTTAATCACATGGAATAAGAACTTTCTTATCTTAGGAGAACACACAAATATAAATGCATGAGAATCCCCATATTTCATGGTCTTAGCATCAACCTCATGTGTACTGGGAAATATCACAAAGCATAAGGAACCCACAGCCTTTTGGAAGTCCTCCCTCTGGCATTTGACCTCACAGTCATACCCATAGCAGGGTAGAAGATACCAGTGTCTCAGTGGTACCATCCTTTGGCTGTATCAAGTGAAGTTTGAGCAATTTCCTTTCTACAAGGTTGCACCAACTGTAACTGGGAGCTCCCAGGGCCTATTCTGTAGTGATAAAAAAGATAACTGTAGTAGCCTTGCAAGAATTCTCCTCTCATTCAATCCTTCAAATATGTCCTGTGGAATATGTATGAGTGTCCAATATTGTCAAATAAATTACCCATCTACAGCACAAACTCATGAACTACTAAATAGAAGTTCTACAGACAGATTTAGGATAAAATCTGTCTGATAAAATGTGGACTAAAAGATGTGACACAAAAACTATTTTCATTCCTTTCAATATTAGAAGGGATCTATGCTGTTAGTAACAAGGAAAGYACAGTTTTGTCAGCTAGTTTTTCTGAAGCTTGCTGCTTTTTATTTTTCTTTAAGATAATCTCAAAGTGCCAAAAATATTTACACTTCTAACAGAAATAAAAAATTTGCACAGACCTAAAGCCATTTAATCTGAGTCATGTCTATTTTCTTCTCCTTTCTGCTTTCATCCTACTACATTTATTGTTGTTTTTCTTGCCAATGGATAAACATAAATGCTGTTGCAGGAACAATTGGAAAACARGAACACATATTTATGCAAACCAGTATTGATTCAACTTTAGAAAAAAACAAAAATAAAAACAGAAAAAGACAAAGAAACCAAGACTTTCAATGTTGTGCTGAAAATCATTATGACCAGGGCTGCTTATGTGCAAAGAATACCTGACTGAGTTCTTCTGCTATTCCTTAAGTCTGCTATGAATTTACAGAGTTAAAATTGTTATATGTACTTTAAAGTCTCTGCCCAATATTCATCATCAGATGTAGACCCTTGTGTTGTTTTCTTTTAGTCCCTGAACAGTGACGGCTGTTTTATTTGTTTATGCAGCTCTGTGCTCTATGGCTGACAGCTCCACATTTGGGAACATCTGAAAAAGAGGTCACATGACCTTTTCAAACACGGGAAAACTCTGTTCTTCTCAAGATGACCTGAAATGTTCTAATTATTGGTTATTCCCTCTAGTTGGTGATGCAGCCAACAAGCACGTAAAGTTCAGTGAACCCACAAGTGTACAGCTGTTATCATTGACTTGTGGCCAAAATAAAAATTGGAACAAAATTTACCCAGACAAGTATAAAGCCTCCTGTTTAAAGCAGTTATTTTCCAAGCCAAATAATCAGATTGAAACTAAGGAAGAGTGAATCCTTTTTCTAGAAACACTGTTTCAAACCAGGTCAACGTTTCAGAGATGAGATGTTAACACAGTTTACTGACTTGACTGCACAAGTCTCCCAAAGAACATCCAAGTCTCAAATCTATTAATATGTGGGCAGTTTTACCTTGTAATCCAATTGTTCCAATTCCATCATATATGTAATCTTTTCTTCCAGTCTGGAAGTTGATTTTCTTTGTCTCCTGCATAATCAAGGTGAAGGTTGAAAGAGGGCAGTGGTAGGTCAGCTGGAGTAACCTTTGACACACACCAGTTATACCTGTCTGATGTACCATTTTGGAGCAGCCAGAAATGACAAAGCAGCAATTCCCTACTCTTTTCTACATTAATGTTCCTTAGGAAATTTCCATCATTAACTAATCTGGGTCTTCTTATATGGGGTCAAAAAGGTACGATAGAGATCAGAACCACAGCAGAAATTGCATGCACCTCCTCTTCCTAGTGCTTATCCAGGCACCTCTGTCTGATCTGCCCTTCAGGTCAATTCTGCACTACCCTAGGGCTATAGGGAAGAGAGACAATGTAATCAGAAATAAAGTTTCACAGTGCTTTTCATAGCTGTGCTTGCCTGTGTTGTACAGCAAGCAGATATAAAAAGCTGATTCCTGAACATATGTAAGTCACATCCACAGTAAGCCAGAGGAGAGAGATCTTTCCACTACAGTGAATGTGTGTATCAACTCATCCGAATGGGTATTTGATTTCTGTTGAACTGTATCATGAGTTGCAAATCAGCCTCTACTTTCCAGGTAGTAGAGCCTGCCTGACTGATAACAAGGCTTAATTAACGTGCATCTGAAAARCTCCTTCCTGACTCTTTATTGTGAGACAAGGCACATTTGTACAAGGATCAGTGCAGGTCTTACTAGCAGATGTAATCCTATCCAGAATTCCCCCTGCACCGTCTGTTTGTGACARTAACAGAAATGCAGAAGTGCACTGAGATTTTACTTTTTCCAGAACAGAAATCACCTTGTTACATTGGATTGCAAAAGCAATTGTAACTAAAACTTCTGACAGCAAATTTGGTAATAGTTCACATTTTAGATTATCAGCTTGGTAATGTCATCAGTAACAGTTTTCAGAAATCTGTTGAACAAATGAATGGATGTTCTCACTGTACACCTTAAAAACCAGTGGCTGCCATTCTTTCAAAGGATGGATTTAAATGTAAAGTGCTTTTAATGGAACATGTTTGTATTGGTGGGAAGTAAGATTTTTCATCAAAAAAAAAAAGAACATTTTTCAAGGTAATGCTTGATAGACTGAGAAATAACTGGCAGCTAGTCAGTGGTTGGACAATTAYGTCTATAAAGGCAATGTTGCAGTAAAAAGTTTCTACACATGTAGCAGGCCATCAAAACATTTCATTGTAATTTGTGTGCATTTTAGGGAGAAAAATGCCAGCAAAATACATTCCCTCCTAAACTGTTTCCTGTCTCTAAGTAGCCAACAATATCTTAGGCAAGAAATTTATTTTATCTTGTCTTTTTCCTTTCAATAAATATTGATTTGAATATGTTAAGCAATCTTTCTACTTCATTAAGTTCCTAGTAAGATTTCTCCCCACTCTGTGACCAGAAAATTCACAAATAAATTGCTGGATAGAGTAATGTATAAGTAGTCATCTTCAAACTGCAGGTAGTGAAGTGGACCTATTTCTCTTCAGTATTCCAGGTATTAAAATTTCTTTCCTGTGGGACATCTCAGTTGCTTGTCTCAGGTTTTGGAGTGGTTTTTTCCCTCCTTCCARTGGGCCATGTTGGTTGTCTTATCTATTTCATGTTTTACTTGTGTTATTTGAAGTAYATTTTTCCTAGAAGACAAAGGAAATGAAAGCTATTACCAGGAGGCAAATAAAATGGATTAAATGGATTAATCTCTATGTGATAGAGTACTCAGATTTCAAGATAAAAACAGAAGAATGTTATGAGAGATGCACATACACTATACAAAGGGAGGAAAGAGTATCACACCAAATTATATAAATTTAAATAAATTTGCTACACAAGAAATCTGCCCCTTATAAAGTACACATTACAAGTAAAAAGCATACCCAGAGATTATTTTCAGATCATTTACAAGCAAAAGTCTTGTATCATTAACTGATTTTTGACCAGCCAAGCTGACTTGTGTTTATTTCTCCTCAGATCCTTCTATGCATTTCTGGTGCAATTTCTTCTGCAGGAGGAGCGGGGCAGAGTCAAGTGCTTGGATTAGGAAATGAAAGGATCTCTTGCTACTTGTGGGAAGGATATCCAGATGGGGAAGCTTGGTCTGTTGCCCGGAAACCCCGCTTGTGCATGACATGACTGAGAGTTTGACAGCCACAGAGAGCATCAGGTTGCAGCTCAGGTGGGTATGTGGCACAGTCCCACCATACCCACCTGATTTGATTCAAATCTTCCTGGCTTCTGCAGAGCTGATTAGATTTTTTTTTGTTTTGAGAGAGATGGAAAGGAATGTCTATCAGGCAGAGTAACAGGGAGCTTAAACATTAGCTGGAAGAAATGCTGGAGAGGAAATGTTAGTGAAAGGAGACAAAGACAGCATGATCTTAAGAATTTGATGTGATATGATAGAAGCCATAGAGGAAAAGTAATGTGTGGATAGCTGTCACTGAGAAGATGGCAGATGAGAATGCTGAGTTTGTTAGAAAGGCTAAAGAGAGAGTTGGGTGAGGACAATAMCAAATATTTGTATGAAAGAAAAGGAGTGAATGTGTGTGTGTGTGTGTAAATAATCAAAGAAGTTGTTCATTGAGTGGTCAGTAAGAAGCCAGGCTGTTTGAATGGCTTTAAGAAAAAAGGTGCCATGATGTTGAGTAAGAGGAGGAAAGGAGAGGAGAGGAGAGGAGAGAAAGGAGGGAGAGGCAGGAAGCAGATGCTGTTTGTGAAGGGTGATGGAGTGATGTTTGCAGGGTCAGAAACGGCACAGGTACAAATCAGAAAAGTAGGCTGAGGAGGTATCTGGAATGGAAATGAGTGGAGGATTCATGGAGGTTTATTTTCATTCAGGTATCTGGTGACTTGCAGGGCCAAATGATGGAACTGAGCAGTGTCCATGGAGTGAATGTGCTCAGCTGAGATAGGCATGATACTGCTGTGTCTTGTGGTCCCTGAGAGGCTTGTGCCAGCACACTTAGCCCTCTGAATATTAGAGAAGGAGATTTACTAATAAGAGCCAAACAAGCCATACCACCATTAGCTAAACAAGTTTAAAGAGTGTTTGCTATATTCTGAGAGGAAAAGCGATTTTAAACATTTAGTGTCCTAGATTTGCAGTTTTCCTCTGCTCTGGTGCATCACAGCGCATTATTAAGGTTCCTGACTTCACACTGTAAAACAGAGGACAGTAGAACTGCAGGATACAGAGTTGCAAAGTTTGTGATGAAATAAAAGCACTATAAACAGACTGAGGTGTTTGTCTGCTATGAACTATGGCAACGTCARGGTTGTTGGTTATATGGCATAGTTGTTCTGTTAACCAGTTAAACTATTGTCTAATTTAAACTATCTGCAGGTAAATTATTCTCTCTTTAGGAGAAAAAAAAATATAAAAATGCATTAGAAGGACATCTATCATCATTTATCATCTGAACAGAGGGACAAGGTCTACTGTACTTGGGATATGAGCACGAAAAGATCATGTTAGATTTATGAGTCTGCTTGAGAAAGAATCTCTTCTATTTCCTGTCCTGCAGAGCCCCCTATCTATAGGCTTGTTCTGTGCAACTTGACTAATTTGGGGAATGTCTTGTAAACTCATTTAATTTCCACATATACAATGAGATGTTCCTTGCCAAAACTGTTCTGTCTTTCTTATATAACGGCTTGTTATGTTTTCTTTGTTTTGCTCTTAAACAAAAGAACCTCACAGAACTGCAGTTTGTAAGTTAATGCTGTTGCCGTGCCAGGTGAAGGAAATTAAAATATATAGAAACACAGTGCACAGATCCTTCTGAATATTTAGGCACACACATAAATTGATGCCATTTAGTGCTCACTGCTACAGTTCTGTAAGATTAGAGTGATTTTTAATGAAGCCCAGAATCAATGTCTGCTGGTCTTGAGATGGAGTGAGTCCGTTCCTTCTACATGTRTCACCTTTGAGCTCTGAGCAAATGAGATGCCAGCAAATATGGCAAAAACTCGTGCAAAGAAAAACGCCATCAAAGAACTTCAGGGAAAAGTTTTTCTCCTGGCTGAAATGAAAAAGTGATATTTTCCTATTCCTATTTATATTTAATATGTGTGCATGGAAAAGCAGACTTCTACAAAATAAATTACTGGCATAGTGAGGGATCATAGTGAGTTCCACCGCCTTTTCTGCTTCAAATTTGCCTATGCTGCAGCCAAAAATGCAGTGCAGCTCCTGTAGGCTGCCAGCTCTGCTACAACAAAATGCAGTAAAAACAACACAGAGCTTAAATCTTGCAGAAGAAGTCTGTGCAGACCTCAGGCATGTAACTAGAAGACATAACCCTGCTGGGCTCCCATCTGCCCTCATGACACTGCTAGCAGGATCCAGCTTCACTAATRTTAAAGCAGCCTGTGCTACATCAGGATGAGCAACACTCTTAAGTTTGTAGTTAAGAGTATAGTGACCAGGGAAAAGTCATTCTTGGCTCTGGCTCCATTTCAGTGTGTATGGTGGAACAACCCAGCACCAGCGAACACAAGTGTGTTGCTACACAAAAATGGGCCAAGGAGCTTGAGCGCTGGACCTTGACGGTCATTGTAAGATTATTGGGTTTTTACTTTTCTGTGCGCTGGTCTGCTGCCTTGAAGTCCAAGATGGACTTTACATGATCATTTGTAGACAGACACAGCACAGTTTAATTTGTGGTCTAAGTCAGACAAGCATGGGACAGTGTCAGTATTAAAGCCATGCTGTGCTTTAACTCAGTTCTGYGCTAGTATAATCAGCATTTGCTGTATTTGTTTTTAATTAATTCTGTCAGCATCTCTTAAATATTTTTCAGCTTGGGCAGCTATAAGTCTGTATGAAACCTAACCATCTCTTCCTGGGGCTTTGGGACTTTGGCAAGGGCTAGGTATCTGCCTCCCAAGGCATGGTACTGCTGAGCTGTATCTAACTTCTAGGTGCCAAGAAAATGCTAAGACCAGAATTCTGTTTCTGATAGTGGCAAAAGAGAATGTTTTCTAGGGAGGACACATGGGCTTGACTTCTTTCTATGATCTTTCTCATTATACTCCCATGGCATCTAGAAGTGCTGTATTAGAGTAGTTAAAGTTGTTGCATTCCTGTCTAGTCCTTTTAGTACCCCTTAACAGATGTGCTGTCTAGGAATTTATCTAACCTCTTTTAAGCCCTGCTGATACTGTCTGCTTCCATAGTTTCAGTGCTCAGAACACTATCTGCTGCACAAAAAACTCCTTCTTTTATTCAGTTTAAACTTAACTCCCACAGTTCAACCCAGCTTAGTATGCAATATTTAGCAAATAACAGTTCTGCATTCAGCTCTTTGATTGCCTTCATAGTTTTGCAAACTTTGTTCATATCGTCTCTCCTGCTTAGCCTCTCCAACATGGAGATTTTCAGCCTCTACACCTTAWAAAGCAGCTGCTCCTCATCATGGGCTATTTAAACTGTCCTCTTCTGCACCCTCTCCAACTCCACTACTCCCTTCTTTGGGACACAGAGAGCAGAATGGCACACAGGACTCAGTGTGTGCACAGCTGAGCTTTTTTGCAGAAGCAAAGTGACATCCTTTCTTGTCCACTACATCCATCCTGGTGGTGACCAAGATTTTGCAGGCTTTTTTGGTGGCCCCTGCACACTGACTCAATGATTCAGAGAACTGCCAACTCTGCTGCTCTAAAATCTCTTTCACTAGATTTAGTATCAGTTCTGATGTCAGCACCATGTAGACAGGGTTCAGATTCTTTTTTTTCCTAGGTGCATTACTTCATGTCTGTCTACACTAAAGTTCACCTGCCAGGCTTTTTGCCTTAGGTGGCCTTATGCCTGCAAGCTAGGAAATGTTGCTCTTTATTTCCTTTTCTAAGACACTGATGATCTCTGGGAGACCACTGAAGATTCCGTTTAATTTAAAAAAGAGACCAATAACCTCTCTGTGAAACACCTAATCTTTAACCAGCTTCCAGTCTACAAGTGAGCATTTTCACCACATACAGTGGCAGCTTAATTTCTTTCATAATCTTTGATGTAGAATATTGTCAAAGACTTTAAAAAAAAAAACCAAATATATTATTTAGGCAGGTATTATCTTTGTCCAGGTACCTCCTGTTCAAGTAAAAGCAGATTAGTGTTGCAAGATTTCACTTTACAGAAGCTGTGCTTACTCTTTTTGTAGCAATCCCCATCCATTTGGGCTCTCAGTGATGTTATTCTCTATTATAAAACCACTATCTTAATAACAGTGGAAGCCAGAATTCCCAACCTAGTCTGTAGGTCTCAGGATTTCCTCTAGTACCCTTTCTATAAGTGGAGTTCACCCTGTACGTTGGCACAATAGCTGCTTGTAAAAAGAGGCTTCATGACATCGCCAACACCTCTACAATTCCACATTTGAACAAATAAAATACATGGTGGTGAAGGTGATCAATTAAGTATTTTGGTACCTGGCTAGACATCCAGCTTTGCATAGACAGTGGTTTCTCCAGTAGCACACACAGTGCACATCCTGTGTGCCTTAGAGCCTCTGTGTAAGGCTGATATTGCCTTTGGCAACTACAGAATGTCTCTCACTCCCAGCTTCCAGGAAAATGGAAGATGCTAATACTCTCATGCTGTTCTTCACCTTGTACTTGCTGTTTCGCTCAGTATGTCAGTACTTGAAAAGTGCCAGGCATATGTTGGTTGCTGCATGTCACTCTTGCTGTCTCGGAGTCTTGAGACACATACATTAGATATGTGACATATGCTAAGAGTGAACTGTTGATGTTTGAAAAGGATTTCCATTGCTTAACACGAGCTTTGTGAGTGATAGCCCTCCAGCTTCTCCTGCCTAATTCTCTGTGAGTCCCCTGACTCCTTAACTCTGTGCTCTTACGAGCCTGCGCACTATTGTGGAATTTGCAACATAACCATTCAGTGAGTTTAGTCAGTTGTTATCAACCTTTTTTTGACCTCTGCTTTGGGAGGATGAACTTGGAAATCCATAATGCTTCCACCCCCTGACCTACTGTGGATTCTTTCATTTGCTTATTTTGCTCTTGCCCTTTAACTATTAAATTTAAAAAAAATAGCTCTTATTTCCCCCTTCTCTGTATTTATATTTACTGATGCTTTCCTATTTTATTCTTTAATCTATCTTTCAGATTTTCCTTTCTCCATTCCACCTATTCAGTCCCTCATTCTACAGAGTTTGGGAAGGTGAAATTTCCAGAACCAAATTAATTACTTGGGTCAGAAGGAGTGCCATTATATAATCAGGGTGGGATGGGTTAGAAAAATCTGGCACAAGAAGCTACAGTCCAGTTTACTCTTGACAGGTCAAAATCCTGGCTATCAACTCTTCAGTAGCTATAAACTAAGCTTTATTTGGATTGGATGATTCAGTGGCACTTATACCAGCAACAAATTCAACCATTGATAATTTTTAGTGAATGAGAGTTGCACTGTGTGCTGGGGTTTTTCTGTCATAAGAAACAAAAAAATCTAAATAACTAGGTAATGGCTGTATCACAGTGAAAAGAATTATCTAAAAACATTGCATATACCAATTCTATTCCAGGCATAATCTTAATCAAGCCTCTATTAATATCATAGAACACCTTGCTAGCATGAGCAGTGACCTTGAGGGAACCTCATTGAACCTAGAGTGTTGTAACTGGGCTTTTTACTTCATCAAATAGAACTTCCAAAAAAATTAGAGATAGCATAGGAAGGACATAGGTGCCGTCTGCTATGTTTTATCCAGGAGGAGCAAAAATGCCTCACTTATGTGTAGAATAATATTGTAGAATTTGAAGGTTATATTTGAGGTACATATGACAAAACAGATTGGGGGAAAAAACACAAGTTTGACGAGTATTTTAGGATGGTTTAGAACAATTTGCATAGTGGCTGGGCATGACCCAGATTTGCCTTCCTTCAGTCACTGTAAGAATCTGGTCTAAGTGTATTTTGGGTGAAGATGAACAGATGAAGCAAAGAAGGTAATTTTTTGCAGATTCGCTTTTGCATATAATGTCATTGTAATGGTCTGGTAACTAGGGTTATGCATGATCTAATTTCTGAGGATGATGTCATATTTCATAAGCATCCAGCAGAGATGATACAATCATTTCACAGAGGGAGCTATATGATGTAATTGCCAGCAACACCACATGGATCAGTGACCCAGCAGGTTACATTCAATTCATATTTTATATGATGCTAACATATCTTTTTTAGGTGTTTTTTCATCTGAAGATGYCACAGGGAAGAAATTTTATTTTATRTTTAGATTTTATATCTGTAATCTGACTTTCTTGTTGGTTTTTAAAATAGAGTAGTTCAAAATGTCATAAGATTTTTTTTTTTTTTAACTTTAGGGGTTTCTACTTCTTTTCCCACTTYTTAACCTGATACTAATTGAATTTGCATGGCAAGGGTTTGGTAGCAGGGGCTGCAGGGGGGTTTTACATGGGTGATTTCTCTGAGGAGCTGCCAGAAGCTTCCCCCATGTCTGCCAGAGTCAATGCTGGCTGACTCACACGTCTCCGCTAATGCCTGGTCATTCTGTTCCACAGCCTTCCTTCTGCCAGCAAGATACTACCAGCTCACAACTAATCACAGGATGCAAACAAACAGAAGATCACATCATTATCCCCTTGCTCCGATTTTTGTTGAGGCTAAGTGCTCTTTGAGGTCTTTAACAGTCCTGCCTAAATAAAGATTAGATTAAGTAAGAGTCAGTCCTCTGAAACTAAGAATAAGGGAACTAAAATTACTTCCACATGCAAACAAAGCAGAGATTAGATTCAGAATTCAGACAAAATTGTGAGGCAACTTTTACTTTCCAGGCCTTCCCTCCATTCTTGCCTCATGAAGGATCATTGAGCAAGTTAATTTCTGTCCTTTCAACTCCTCTCTTTTTTCCAGCATTCTTCCTTGCAGGTACATGTTCAGTTGCACTGATCTCTTCTTTATGCCCTCTCTTCTTTCTCTGGGTATTTTTCCCCCTCTCCCCCATCTCATTTACTTTCATGCTTCCAAGCTCTGTTTCTGAGATAATGCAAACAAAAATGCAAATCATTCCGATTCTTTCTCTGAGATAATTGGTACTATGGTCCTTTGCATATTCTTCTTCAGATTCTAAAGAACAGAAGCCTAAACCCCAAAATTTTATTTCACCTTTAGCATGTGATCATAAAAGAGGGTATTTGTGCTGTGCAGAGTTTAGAAGTAAATAGTTGCCAGTTTTGACTTCTAATTACATTTTAAAAAAGATCAGCAGCACGTCCCAGTGGCAAATTTCAGTGTCGTGCACTCTTTTAGGTGTCCAGTCCCAGAATAAGAGGCTTTGCTGGTGTGGAGTCTTTTGAAATTGCTTAGCCACAGATACCCACCAAGGCTCTCTTCCCACAGTTACTGAAGGAAGAGTGGAGTTCTCCCCTAGCAGACATTCCCTGTTTGGCCATGTGTGCGTTACGGCATCGCGCTCGRCTCCCATAGCTCTTGCCAAGGCTTCAGCAGCAGTGGCCAGTGACAGCAACACCCCTCACCCCTTTGCTCAGCAAAAGAGCTTACCAGAAATGGGAGCAACTCTGCTCAAGTTGCACCCTTGCTCTCTATCCATGCACAGCTGGGATGGCTCCAGTGGGGAACTGCTCTGTGCAGGTGAAATCACCTTGGGTAACACACACATCTCTGAGCCCTGAGATTGCTGTCCAGCACACATTACTTGTGCATTTGTGTAGGAGAATTGAGAGTTTACTTGGCAGGAATTCATACTAGGAAGAATAAAAATCAGCACAAGTTTTGATGAAGTGGGCATTGCTTTGTCAGTAAAGTCCAAATGCAAAATGTCATAGGAAGAGCTGTGAACACAACAGACATAAAAATACAGCTGTAGTTTTTTTCTTCTCTCTTACAGGAAGAGAAAGATTGGGTTTTTTGTCTCTATTTGGATACATTGGAAAGACACAAGCATTACTCTGATCTGGCTGAATAAGTATTTAAAAGATACAGACCTCATTGTTTGGTGTTGAATCAGTATTAAGGAAATTCCAAAGATGCAGCAATCAAAAATTAAATTTAAAACTAAAAATACAGAAAAAAGTGGAAAAGTAGTCAGATTTTATTATAGTAATGTCATCAGAAGTGCAAGGAACTCAATTTATAAGATGTTATCAGTCCAAATGGTTTTGAAAACATAGTTATTAATCCAGCTTTTCTGGCGTCCACAGTACCACCCTGGTATTCAAACTGAATTTACTGTTTGGCAGCCCTACTCAGTTATAGTCAGATGTGAACTAGATTTGACATCCATATTTTAAAATTACCTCTCCAATCTCATATTTTTTTAGTTGTTAAAAACTGAATTGGGACCAGTTTGACTCTTTTCATTACTCTTTTCACTTGGAAGTTGTTTTCATTTCTTGAAAGTTGTTTCATTTTCTTATTTTTCATTCATCTCTGATTGTTCACATTTAGGTGATCACTGCCTTTTATAAAGCAGCTGTTTTTCCTGGATAATGTATGTTAAAAAATTGAAAAAAGTTGACATTTCATTCTGTCATCATGAATATTTCTTTATGGTATTTCTGGATAAAAATATATTTCTTCCTTATTTTTACCCATGGGTCCTTCAGGCAGTCACTGACCATTATCTTAGACAGACATGGACACCAATCACTGTTGCTTTAGCAACTAGCTGTTAATCAAATGCTTTAAAATGCAGTTTGTTTGGTTGAATAAAGAACACTGAATAAAGAACTGTCTTGTCCATTTCTTTCCCATTCTGACCTTGCACAAACTTTTGTGTACACTTAGATAGCCCTCTTTCCTTGACCATGATCTGTCCAATCAGTTGTAGTGAATTTCTTTAATGGTAAGAAATAAAAATGGCTTGCTTCAGAGCAAGGGGCAAGAACAGAAATTAGAGGAATGTAAGAATGTTKTAGTCCATTTGGTTTTTACAATGGATTCCCTGATTTCTTTGGGGAGTGATTGCCCAATTTATGCTTTTACAGGAACTGAAATCAAGCAATTACTTTGAAAACATGCCTTGACAAATATGTCTGTGCAAAATGCAGTCTCCATCATTTCCTCACACTTACTATTTGTGGTTTGTTCTCTTCAGGAGAAAAAGAGGTTGTTTTCTGTTTAGACAATGATATTTTTTTACCTCTCATCTTTTTTCTGCTGAAGCACAGACCTTCAAGTAGAGAAAATGGATCTGCCTATAACTGCAGACCAATTCATGAAGCTCAGTGATAAAGAGCAATATATACAGTACGGCATTTTCTAGTCAGGCCTCAGTATAATAGATAATATAATCCACTTTACAACTTCAGACATTCTTGAAATGTCTCAAAATAATTTTATTATTTGGTTACAATTAACAATTTTAATAGTACTGCCTTCTCCTTTTTCTTGGGGTGAGACATCCTTTTATAACAGCACACTTTCCTTTAAAGCCTTTTTATTGCCATCTTGTTGATGTTTTCCGGCCATGATACTAATTAAAAGATTGAGGTATTCTTCTTTCATTCAATATTTTGCAAGAAGAAGTGATTTAAAGAGTGACACTAAGCATAGAAAACTTATAAATTTCCACCTAAATAAGCAGCTAGAGAAACTGCAGATGTTTTAGATTGCATTGGTAAAGGGTACAGTGTAATAGACCCACCAATACAGTTAATGCTAATTGTAAGGCACTTTTGTCAAAAATAGTGCTTTTTTTCTTAAACTTAATTTCTGATATATTTCACTTTCCATAGAGGAAGTCTGCAAACCTGGTATCATTTGCATTTCATGCCTACTAATGGAAAGCTGGATTCATCTGTGCAGGATTCATCTGGCTTAAGTATATTAAAACAGACATGCTTGATGGAAAAGTGTCTCAGATATTTAGAGGAAATTTGGTTTTTACTTTTTCATGGTATTGTGTTATGTTTCTTGGCTTGGTATTAACTGCAGAATGTTCAAGATCTTTCAAAGTCTGAATTTCCTGAAATTCTAATCTCATGTCTTTGTACAGTCACAAAACGCTGGTGGCTTAACTGTGGAATTAGAAGCAAAYAGGATTTTTTTCTATAGAAAATAGCATGAAGTTTTTGCCATTTAATTTCTGAAACATGTTGTTTAAGCTTTTACATAAGATCTTTGGGCAGAAGCAGTGCTGTGTTCATTGTATACAATATCTGGGAGTGGAGCATTTTTCAACACAGGAGTGCTGCCACAATATCAATTGTAGCTGTTCTGTGAAGTAAACCAGTTGCTTTTTAAATAGGTCACTTTATCCTACTCTGCTTTTCTGGTGACTCAAATAACATTTTATAGGCCATTTTTTGTTAATAGTGCAATACAATAGAGAATGTGATTGCRTAATAAAGGGCCTCATATGAAAGACAGAAGGAAGGAAGAAAAAATGGCTGAGACAACTGTTATAATGAAAGCAAAATGTCATTAGGTAATTGAAAATATTAAAGACCTATTATGTTTCTGAAGTATCAATACTTTCTTCCATCCATAAGACAGACATATACCTATGTTACATACAGGAGGTGAGTTTCTTGTCCCAGTTGCTCAAATTTAAAAAGAACACAAATGAAGTTAGTCTGGGCCTTCATCAATCTTCTGCTTTGCCCATTGATTTAGCACACTTGTATTTTATATGCACTCTGTTATTTACATCTGCTCAGACAGCTCTCCCACTATTACAGTCTAATATTTCACAACCTGTATAACAGCACTTTTTTTTTCCCTGATAAATACTACTTCAGAACACTTCTTTTTCTGCCCTATTTTCTTGGAAGGAAACAGTATTATGCAAGTGCCTACATCCATACAGCTGTGACAGAAATAGAGAATATTGGTCTGACTTCAACATACTCCCTGAAAAATGAACTGAAAATATTCTCTTTGTGAGAATGCCAGTCTGTCTTTTACTGTTGCTTGTAGAAACACTGGCTCTGACCAAGGAAGACTCTATCTCATCCCAGCACCATCAATGTGAAACAATCTCATTAGCCTAATGAGGGCAAAAGTGGGCAAGATTTAACAGAGCTGATATGATCTGCAGACACTAGAATTGTTCTTTCCTGGATGGTGGCGGACAAATGTAGGCTGTGTAGTGACAGACAGGTCATCTCTGAATTTCAGCATGAAGGAAAAGAAAGGTTCAGTTCAGATTTTCACCTGGCTTTTTAACACTGCGGCTCTCTGTGTTCCCTTCTGAAATCTCTCTTAATGCATTCTGATATTATTTAGATTAAAAATGTCATTCACATTTGGATACAGCTAAACCTTTAGTGTCTCCTGTCAGTGTTCTATTTTCACAAACGTGGCTCTATTGACTAGGTGAAAATAAGGCTTTCTTATATTATTAGGATTATTGGCAAAATGACCCTCTGCAGTTACTGGAAATGTCTCTCTCTCTCTCTCTCTCTGAAGTATGAGAGATACATGAGCATGAAAGATTCTGAATAGTTGAAGTCCACAGTATATAGACAGTAATTCTTCTCTCTCTTGGACTATACCAGAWATTTTAAGCCAGGGAAGAGCTATTTTGTCCCACATACGACTTGTGGGCAGGCAAAGATATAGGGAATGACAGATGTCGAGTGAGATGCAATAATCCTGAGACAGTGTTTGCTTGGAAACCTTCCAGATCTGGTCTTACTTTTTTGCAGCCTGAGATCATCAGACCTGAAGCCAGAGCTAAACAGAGCTCCCATCTCTCACAGCCAGTGGGTACAAGTTGTTCTTTTCTGCCACGACAGTGACTGAGAGCCAGACTGCCCTTTAGACTCCCACAGCTGGGGAACAAGGCACAAAAACATGATGYCTCCGTGGCAAGGACCCTGATGGAGGAGAGGAGTCACTAGCCCTGACCTTCTCCACCTCCCTGCAGGAAACACACTGGTGAGGGAAAGGGAGGTGGAGAAGGAACTGGACAAGAAAACTTGCTTCAAGTATTCTATATTTGAAAGATTTTGCTGGAAACCTGAGTGAGTCTATAAGGAAAGAGATTAAGGGCAGGCTTGACAAGCCTGGTCACAGAGCACGTTATCTGTTATATAGCTGTACATTCACTCACATTCTGCCAGCATTGTATTTTCTCCCTTACCCATCCCTGTACATGTTAAAACTAGTGAGTCAAAGACACCGATCAAAACTCTTTAGGTGGCGATTCCTATTTCAGTTTTCACATAAAGGTACATCTCACAGGCTTCTTCACAGTATATTCCTATATGAGGTATTTGCCATGATCWTTCCTGGAATGGGGACAGATCCTAGCACACCTCCTTGAAGTCAGAGAGACAAGAATTTATCATTTCTTAATAAAAAAGTTGATTTCTCTGCTTTTCTTCAAGCATATACTTTCTGAAGTATTTCAGGACCCAGCACAGATTAAATTATTCTAAAAATGATAGAATGTAATAAAGGATTATACTATCTCAGTGATGCAACTTCACAGCCGTCACTTCTTTTCAGATTCTTTAGGATTTTTCAGAAACCACAAAATGTCTGCATTTTAAATTAGTTTTCTGAAAGGAGTAAAGAAAACATCAGTGACCTTAAAGCTTCATATAAATCTTTTCTTACTGTCTGATCATGGCAGAATGATGACAAGCAGCTTCATTTTTGCCCAAGTAATTAAATATTATTCCAGTCTTTCTGACYTCAACCTAATGATAAAGGACTGCAGCCAGGAAGAGAGCTTTTGTGGGAGCCAATCAGAGACAATTTGCTTGCTTCAAGGATATATAAAAGTGCTCAGTTCACAGAAACCTGCTAATTATTTGGGGTTTTTCCCAGCAATAGTTTGTTGCAGAGAATTTTTGCACATAATGTAGAACTCATGTGGCACTTAGACCCGCTAATGTGCCTGTTCTGGCCRGACTAGACCACAACTGCAAGATCCTCATGAAGACATTTTCTATGAATGTTCCCTGAGGAAAGTGGATAGGGAAAATTTTTGTAGAAACAGAAATATTTGAGTTGGATGAAAATCCAATTCCCATGCCACTTGCAGGGAGGGACACCTTCTACTAGATCAGATTGCTCAAATCCCCATCCAGCTTGACCTCGAACAGTTCAAGGGGTGGGACATCTGTATCTTCTCTGGGAAACATGTTCCAGTGTTTCACCATCCTCACAGTAAAGAATGTTTTCATAATTTCCAATCTCAATCTACCATCTTTCGGTTTGAAGCCTCTCCTCCTGTCCTATCACTACATGGCTTTGTCAAAAGTCACTCTCCAGTTCTCTTGTAGCTCTCTTCAGGTACTGGAAGGTGCTCCAAGGTCTCTTTGGAGCCTTTCTTCAGGATGAAAAACCCAAACCCTTTCAAGGACAGGTCTTCTTAGGAGAGGTGCTCCATTCATTTGATCATCTTTATGACTTTCCTCTGGGCTTTTTCCAATAGGTCCATGTTCATCCATACAGGCCTACTGGTAATTTTGTCTGAATTCCTCAGGATGTGTCACTCCTGAGCTTGAAGGTGTGTTCCTTGACATTACCCAGCCTTCTTGGATCCCCACTGTAATGCTCCCTTGCCTCTGCTTTCAATGGCTCCTCATCCAACCCCAGGTGGAACTCCATGCATACAGCAGGCCACTGACATAGAGCATGGCACTCCCTCCTGGTTTCCCCTGCCTGTTCTTCCCAAAGAGCCTGTATCCTTCCATTCCAGCACTAGCCATCCCATCACATCTCCATGCTGCCACTAGGATCACAGCCCTGCAGGCATGGAGGCCTGACTCCATCTCTGACCCCTTTTGCTTATTCCCTCTGCTATATGTGTTCACACAGGGGCATTTAACTGACTGACAGTGACRCTGATTTGCTGGCTGAAGTGGCTGGAATTCCTTTATGCTGCACCTCAGGTGCTCTCCTCACTTGCAATCCCTCTCCAGCCTCTGRGCATTTCTCACTGGCCCTAGAATCAAACTGGTAGGAGTGGTGTGGATTGAAGACCCCTTCCCCCAGCAGTTTTAAAGCTCTGTAGTTTGACAGCATCAGCCTCCTCTATTGTTCCTTCACGGATATACATTTCTCTCACAGCTGGAGTTTTGGAGTTCAAAACTAAAGTAATAGTAGGGGAAACTGATATTAATCTCCATAGGCCCCATTAGCTCAACAACTTGCTTATTCTCTAATGTGTGATAGCAGGGTGCAAGAGAGGTTGTTATAGTGTTAGCCTGGCATCCTGTGTGTCTTTTCGTCTCAGCAGCTCTGCAGAAATGCCAGCGTAACACAAAAGTAATTGTTGTGCTGTGATAATCAGGATTGCTGCCTTTTGTCAGCTCATTAGGAAGGCAAATATATCTCATTTACAAAGGAACTTTTTGACTGATGATTTAAATACAGGCTAGAAAGCCAGTTACCTAAAACCATGTTTTTATCTGTGTAATGTTTGGGGTTTTTAATATGTCTTCTTTTCTTTTTTTTTAATTTTTGTGAAAACTTTGATTAATCATACTGTGCCTCAGTTTCCTTTCAGGTACAAGCAAGTTAATATATTGGAAACTTTTGATTGACAAATTTAATGTTTGTCAGGTACTTTGACACATATTGATAAAAGGGTCTCTTGAAGTGCAAATTACAGAGGTAAGCATGGCTGASGTGCAAGTGCCCTATCCCTGTTTTGGTATCAGCATCTGCCAGTCTTTTCACTGATTTTTAGTGAAAGCCAGTCTGGCAGCACTGTCCGTGGTGTTTTTGTGAGGGTCCCCAGGATGAGGTGAGAGATGAGAATTTGACTCCATGTTCTCAGAAG
>JACDOX010000066.1:2698944-2767759 GCA_014549065.1 Cardinalis cardinalis
TATGTATATATGTATATATGTATTATTTGGCAAGGTACTTCCACTTCAGACATTCTGGAGAATTGACTTCCAAAGTGCTGTTAAAGGTATTAACTTCTGGGGCAAAAATTGGAAAAAGGACTTTCAAGGTATGGTGAAACACCAGAAGAAAAATACATTTGGACTTTGTAAACAATCTTTAAAATAAAAAGAAACAATTTTTAAGTGTGTCCCAGACATGACAGAAGAAAAGGCCAAGGAGAAAGGGACAAAATGTAAAGCATCATTTATAATTTTCTTTCTATGCTCCAAAAAAAGAATCTGTTTTTTCACCTTAGGTTCCACCTGTACTGTCCTGATTTTGTATTTTTCTCTCCAGAAAATATAAATAACTACACCAAGTATAGCTTTTGTTGCAGTGGAGGGATTTTAATTTTCTCTAAAACAGAAAAGCTGCAACTTTTCTTCCTCTTTCTAACATCATGTGCTCATTCATCTGCCATTCATAAGTATTAGATGATAATACAGAAGTCCTGCATCATTTGAATCAAGTGTTTCCAAACCTTGAATGATTACAAAACCTCTTCTCCTTTCCTTCTGCTGTTTTTCATGKTTTTATGCAAATCCAAACCAATTTCCCATTGCTGAAACATGACTCTGCAATATGATATATTAATAACTAACACTGAGTCAACAGCAACTGATTTTCATCCATGCTGCTGCTGATTTCCCCAGCCAACACCTTTAAACCCTGTCTGAGGGAAGAAAGAGGCAGAACTCGTTCTTCTGATGCTTTTTGAACTGGGTATGTGTGCATGTCTTCAGCTGATTTAAATAAAAAAAAACAACAAAAAACAATCAAGACATAAAATGGAAGAATTTCGTTACTGTGAGGATGGTGAGGACCTAGAACAGGTTGCCCAGAGAAGTTGTAAAAATTTTTGCAATACAATATTAAACTTCGCCTTGAAAGACACAAGATAAACATTCCACATTCCTTCTTGTTTGAATAATTTGACTTTAGACATCACAGTTTGAAGATAAAAGCTTCAGATATGACTTCACATTTACTTTAAGAGGAGCCTAGGGCACACAGCTCTTTGTATACAGCTATGATATCTACATTATTTATATGAGGCATGACCAAAACTTGAGTTATTATAGTCTGAGGTAGGCATCTCTACCTTCAAGAGAATAGAATTACATGGTCACAGAAAAAGCACTGTGATACACTCACTTTATATTATTTTGCTGATCTTCACATTTTATTCATTTTTGCCCTTTGTTTTTATTTCTTTATGAAGCTCTTATTCTGTTTCTGTTGTGCTTTTTTTTCCTCAATAATTTTTTTTTWAAAATAATTAGAAACACCTTAGAACACCATGGAAATACCATTTTCCTGTTAATAAAGATATACATTAAACCACAAATACAAATGACACACAAACCTTAAAATCCTATTTGGTATTCTCAATGTTGTCCTTTCATCCCAATTACAGAGCGATTCGTTCATCTTAATAGGCAGATAGGATTTTTCAAAAACAAATTAGGTAGCACATTGCCTGCATTGATATGTTTAACTGGAGTTATGTGCTTTCATTCATAGCAACTAGAGAAGTGAATTTTAAGTCATCCCACAAGTCTAGACTTGATATACAAATTTTGTAATGCCCTGAGCAATATCTTGAAGAACCATGGCACTAAGTATGAGGTATCATGCAAAGGGCACCAGGGGAAGAGCAAAGAATTATGAACCATGAGCTATAGGATCAAATATCTGTCTTTGTCATGCCTCTTCAATTAGTTGATTAAATAAATCGCTCAGAAGAGTTTGGATGCTGAAGCATATTTTATTCCTATGGGCAAGCTGGCTGTTGGAAATCCTCTTTTCATTCTACAGTAATTACTTGTATGAAACTTGTTTATCTGACTTTTTTTTTTTTTAATTCATGCTTTTCAAAAATATTTTATGTTCTCCAAAAGTACTGAATTTGTAATCACTAGCTGTGTTGATGGATAGAGTTTAGGCAAAATATCTCAATACATACAGAATTTCAGTACAGAATCCTGGACCTGTGTGATTAGCAGGAGTTGGATGTTAGCTTATTTATGTATAAAAAAATGTCAATAGGTTGGCCTATATCCAAAATGTAAACCTCATATCATTTTCCCTGGTGGAGGTTTATCCAGTCAATGGAATAATAGCCTGAATTTGGCRACAAATTCAAAGCACAAACAAAAATAACAACAAAAAACTAACCAACCAAAAAAACAGTCACTTGATTCTTGAGAGGGCTGAAACTACAGGGATGAAATTACACTCACTTCTGCAGATAATGGGTAAAGTAAACCAGTGCTTTCTTTTCTGGAGGTTAGTGTGTTAGGAAATAATCTTGCCTAAAATTCATGATTTAATATTTAGTGAGGTGCCCTTAAGCTCTTGCAATGGAAGACATTCTCTTTCAATAGCACAAATCTTTATTATTCTCTTACTAAGGCTTTGAAGTTTCAATTTTTTGTCCCTAAGAGACACACCTGAGTGCTTATTGAAGAAAGCTTTTGATTTTCCTTCTTTTAAGAAAAATAACAAAGAGATGAAAATAGTGTTTTCTTTCCTAATCAGTGTTTTGCCACATTTTTCCTTTCACTAACTTTTACTGTATTTATACAAGTATATAACAATTGTTGTGTTGGATTCCTTTAACCTTAAATCCTGCATCTGACAATGATTGATATTTAGGAGGGAGCACAAGAATAAGGCAATTTTWTAGATTCTGGCAGTCTTTTGTTCAGAGAATTCCTCAACTAGAGATTATGCCCATTGCCATCCTTCAGGCATATTCTAGTCTATTCGTACTTTGAAATCTCACATTTACTTTCAGAATTCACAAATTTTGTAGCAAAACTTCTGCAATTTAACTTTATATCATATCTTTTAGGTAAGATGCAYGACATTTTGGATTTAAAGCTTCTGTCTGAAATTTCAGCAGTGTGCCCTCTGATCTTCATACTATGAAAATTCAGTAAATAGCTTCTTCATCACTTTTCCTGTATCATTGATGAAAGCATTTTTCTTCAAGATATTTAAGCCTCATTAACCTTTCTTTGTACAGAAACTGTTCAAGTCCTTTGATTGTACTTACTGCACTTTTTGACACTTTTTAAATCTAATCTACCTTGCTTGGGGTGAGGCAGCATCAGGAATGCACATCTTATTCATGAAATAAAACCACTCCAGATTAATACATGAACATAATGCTATTTTGTTCTCTATTTTGTATTCCATTAGCCCTTTTACCAATGTTAAGCATTAAGACGCTGTTTCATCAAAAAATCCTTAGTGTGCTCACGTGGAGTTACGAATTTAGTACACTTGTGTCTTTGTAATTATTTAATACATTTAAGACATATCATTATGGGAGGATCATGGACACTATGATTAACTYTCACAGACATTTGGAAATTTGCCTTTGGCAGGGTTCTGTTTGCAGAGAAGGCAAAACATTTGGAGCAGACAGAGTGCTAGTGTGCCTTATGGTTTTACTCATGCCCACCCCTACTGTGAGTTATGCACTTGAAGTGGAGATTTCACTTGAGCCCCCAGGAATGTTTCAGCTGAGTGTGCCTCAACTTAGCACAAAATGGAGAATATTAATAGGCTGACTATGTAAGCCTGATAACATCATTTTACCTTGGCGTGTTGCACAGTCTACAAACTTGTCTTCCCAGGTGGGTAGCAGAACGAGCACGTAATTTTCATTATACAGGCTGGCACTGTTGTCAACAATGGGGTCGGCCCTGGGAAAGGAAGGGAAGGGGTAATTCCATCTGGCTAAATTTAGCACAGAAATGTAGCAGAGCTGTGCATTGTACTTGTTTGCTCAAAATTACTCTTTTTCTGCTCTGAAAAGAAAAGCTAAACTAGAAAGGCTTGAAAAAAAAAAGAGAGGTGCTACACAATCCTTTASGAAATTATTGAGCAGGTAAAGTCAGGGAATATCTGAGAGCTGGGACGCTGCATCTTATATAGAGAAATAGTAGAACTCAGTTCCTTAAACGGGAATGTGCAGTACTCCCTTRGATGTAAAACATTCCACCCACCTGCCATCCCCCGTTCTAGAAGAGTTTGGATTACCAGTAGTTCCTGTGTGCCATTGCTTTGAAAATATTTCAGATGGCTTGCTACATCAGAGATGTATCCAATGGTGCTGGGATCCTATTCTTAGACAGCTAACATGAATTCAGAGGGCTGGATTCAGTTTAATATTTTAGATAGCTAATTTTAGATAACTACTTGTCAAGATGTTATCTAAACTGCAGGTGTAATGGACACCTAGGACACTAGSCCAGTTAAACATGCAGATACATCCTGTGGTGATGTGCTGCTCCAGTAGGACTCAGGGACATTCTGAGCTTTACTGCAGTGCATGAATAAAACCTTTAATCCCAGAAATTTAGGCAGTACAAATTTGCTCAATACTAGATGTTTAAGAGATGTTGAATCATCAGCATCCCAACCTTCTGTCTTGGAGTTTTCTCACTATTTGTGGACCACTGATGCTGAAAAGTGTTTAAACAGGATTTGTACATTTTAGACAGACTTTTTGGTAATCAACCAAACCTTTACTACACGCTGAGAGCAGGTGCCCATTTTCTCACCTCTGCTGATAGGAAGGAATATTTGAATCAGAAACATGCATGTGAGGTTGTTACAAACCAACTGTCCTTTCTTGGTGTGTTTTTCAGAAATGGTCAAAAATTCTTGAAGCTCATTGTCTGCTGAGATATTTGATTTATTTCTGGGCTATTATATTACTGTCTTCTGAAGTAGGAAGGGAGCTGGGTGAGTGACTTTTTTATTCTTGCTTGCTTTCACACTTCAATCAAACTTTGCAAAAGTCTAATAAACCAGCTTGTAGCTTTCAATCATGCTTTGGGTAGTCCCTGGCGTATGGCTGGTAAAAGGAAACATTGATGTAGTGTTGTTTGGTGAGTTTTTTCCTTTGGTGGAAATGTGAAAAGATTTGTCTTTAGAGACTTAATTTTAAAGCTAGATGCAGATCTTGCATGAGATGTTGTTTCTAGTACTTATGTTCTTGAAGTAACACTGATGGTTGTCTTAGGAAAAAGTGACAACAGTTCAGACATGGAACTTTTGATGCTTTATTATTTTTTCTTTCATTTCAGTCATCACATTTAAGATACTCTTATGATACTGTTTAACACTCATATTCTTAAAATCGTGTGTCATATATATCTATGTAATAAGGATCAAACAGATGATGCAATTGAACTTGGTTGGGTTTAAATAAACATTCTAGATATTTTGAATTTATTAAGATGAGACAAAACCCAGCCACATCAAAGGTATTAATAATCAATATAAATTTTTGTAGTATGTATCAAAATCTTATTAATTTTATGTGTTTACACAGCCACATTAGAGACTTTGGAAAGTTTAATTTTTACATTTCCCCCAAACAATGCCAGCCTTCTTCTGTTCAGTGAGCAGCAGGCTCAAGTCTAAGTAAGAAGAATGGAATTAAAGATACATCCATCACCACATAAGCTTGTTTTAAGTCTGAAATTTTATTTAATTACTAGAAGAGTTTTCTGAATATTATTCATATTTATGGAGCACTACCTGACAAGAAAAGACTGAATAKCATTTCTTGAAATATTCTTCTGAGAAGACACCCAACTAAGGAGAGAGTTGTTATTTTCTTTTTTTTTTTCCTTGTTGGATTTCATTAACACACAACGGATTAAATTTAAGCAGGGGATTTATTTTCACTTAGTTGGGGATTATTTGCTAAAACATTCTGAGGGCATTCAAGTTTTGAACGTACATAGCCTATATAGCAGCAAATAACCTAGCAGTTCATTTACTTTCAGATCCACCTACACACCTAATATTGCCTTTTTGCTTGTGTGTGCAGTTAGCTTTGTTCTAAACCCTCATACATTCTTTTGTACTAAAGAGTAAATTGTTTTCTGAAGACAGCATCTTAGAGTTTTGATTCTTACAAATGTTAGTTCTGAGTGAAGGCATACAAGAAAAAGGAAGGTATGGAAAAAATACTGCAGAGAAGATAGTTCCCAATGAACACAGAATAAATAAAGTGCAAAACTTTCTTGAGGAATGTGCTAGTTTGCATTTGATAGTTCCCTAAATCCAATATATATATTATATATATATATATATATGTATATCTGTAGTAAATTTTAATTAACACTTCTACAATTCAGCCTTTCTCTTCTGAAGCATGCAAAAATACAACTTTACACAGTTTGCACTAATTTTATTATTTTTTTATTGGCTGAATAAATTTTTAGTGCTTTTTCCCCTGACAAATTTTACTACCAATTCTCATTTTCCTTATTGCCGTCACTCTAGAAATAAATAATAAAATACCATGAAGATGGAAACTTTGATAGTTTCCTCAGTTTAGCTTGAAAGATATTTTTTTTCATTGACCTCTGTGGAATTTTGTATATTTTGTAGTTTTCAAACCTGAGATGTTTAATGCTGTTGAGTTCTGTGGTGTAGTGACCTTAGCTGGCTGCCAGAACCCAGCTGTTCTCTCCCTCTGCCTCCTCAACAAGGCAGGGGGAGAAAATAAGATGGAAAGCTCATAGGTCAATCTAAAGACACGGACATCACTCACACTGACTACATTCATGGGCAAAATAGACTTGATCCAGGAAAAATGAACTTATTTTTTTAATTGTTAATTMATTAATTTATTTATTGTTAATTAAAATATATTTGAAAGCTACATGTGCAAACATTCAACTAAAACCATTTAAATAAATAAGTGATGGAGGCAAATAACTGCAGCTGTCAATTAAGCAGTGCTATTTGAAGGTTTCATCCAATCAGCGCAAAAGGGAGGATATTTTGAAGTGTGTTTTTAATGGTGTTTAAGAGGCAAATTAAATAACAATTTAGACTGCATAAAGCTTTTAAGCATAAAGCATAGCATTTGATTTTCCCTAAAAGCATCCACTATATATAAAGAGTCTGTGTAGGCAAAATTAAAGATAAGTAGCCTATATTTTTAAAGAGAAGCCAGTGTTGCCTTTCTGTCTGTATTCTCCTCTTGTTCTGTTGGGAGCAYGTATTGAGATATATTTKTGGAAACTCCTGTGGCTATCTTTATTTCTAGCCTACTAAGAAGAAAAGTCATGGCTTTTTGGTTGTGCATTCATCACATTGTTGGAAAAGTATCTTTTCTCTCTTATTCACTTCAAAGGCAACAGGACCAGATTTTCACTTTAAAGGTGAAGAAGGACTGACAAGGTCTTCTGAAATGCCTGCACTCATCCTGGCTCTTAAAAGGTCTGGACTGTTTAGAGGCAGCTACAAAGCCAACCCAAGCCAAAACACATCAATGGAAATACATCCATTCATTTAAATGAATTTAAGGAAGAGTTTTCATTGCAGCTTTTCCCAGCTGTGATCCCTCCCATCAATTAAATGATGAGGGGAATTTTGTGATTGTCAACAATGTGCCTTCTCTTGAAAAGTATTGTCATCTGGTGGAAAGAAAACCAGCAGGCCGAAGCTTAATATGTATTTTCTTCTTCCTTGAGTGCTGCTCATTCAATAAGCATATTGAACCAAACATTACAGCAGTATTCCTAAACCAGTGACTTGAAAGAAGCAGAATCATACACAATCTCATTAGATCTGAACTTGAAGTCATCAAACAAAAATATAACTTTGAAACATATACTTTTTAATGTGTTTTCTGATAAGTTATGCTATGATTTGGAAGTAGTTGTTTGTTTTKTATTTTTATTTTCTACTAGTCATTTGTTTTAATTTTTATTATCCAGTAATGGAATTAGGTTCATAACTTTTCCAATATCCTAAATAAGATTTTGAAAATGTACAAGCTATGGATGTATTAAACTTACAGGATTTACACTTTTCACCTGCAGAAACAGTCACATGTCCAGTCTGGATAATTCCTCATTTTACAGTGTTCAAAAAGGGCAGAATATGATGACAAGAACACTGGAAATTGAGTTATTCTAAGGGGTTAAGAATGAAGAGGCTCAACAATAATTTAGGCATGTTATGTAGAGCATGTGGGATATGGGAATTTCCTTTATTTAATTACAGCTATCACCAGGTAAATCAGTTTATAGAAAATACATGAGCCTGGAAGACTGAGATAAGTTTTTGTGTTTAACCTTAGCTGTCTGAAAAGTTGATGTCTTGGGTAGAAGGCTAGCTGAATACTAATTACTCCATGGTGTCTTGCAAAGCAGGCTGGTTGATATTTTGGCTTTGATTTGGATGTTACAGAGCTATCTTATGAGACTGACAACCCATTTATTCTCAGTTGCATCCATGCATGCTGGAGGCCATACATGACTAGTTTTTATCCCCAGATGTTCACCACTGTTTTCAGCAGAGATTCCAAACTTTAAACACTGGAACCTTGCCAGAAATTCAAAATTCTGGACACTATTTGCCTATAGTCACACAGATAGCAGGTACCTTTATTGTTAATTTAGAAGGTTACATTCTTGGCTTAAAATATTCCATCTTGAGGTCAGCACTTTGAAAAAACTTTTGCCTATGGCTGAAAGTTGATCTGTTTTAGTAATATATCAAATAATGTACCTATGTATATATAGTTCATAGAAATAAGAATAAACTCATATAAATCCCTCCAGATACATCATGACATCTTGTGCCACTTGTGTGCACTTTAATGTATCTATCTTTAGGTGYCTATATAAGAAAATACGTTTGTTGATTAATGAAAGTATTATTTTTTTTACAGAAATTAACAAAAAAATACCTGGCCACTTTTAAAGTTTACGTCTTGATCTAAATGTAARTGACTGAGGCAGGTCTTCATTTCACCAAGAAATTAATTTTTTTCTGTAATCCTGCAAATTGATTTTGAGCACAAATAGATTTCATTTGTTGACAGGTATGGAAACTTCCACAATTTACACTTCAGTGTGGACTAAACTTCTAAACTTTGCCTGTTGGCAGGAATAATGATACCATAAGAGCAAAAAAATATTGCTCATAGAACAGAATACCTTCTGTAAAATATAATATTTTTGAGAGTGTGGTGGTTTGACTGGAAACAGGACTTCTGGGATCCTGTGGTCAAGCCAATGGATGTTCAGATTTTAATATTGGCAACTTATTTGGCCAGTGGAACACTGGATCCACCTCTGAGAACACAGGGTTAAAGYAGGGCWCTCCCCCTGGGAAGCTCTCTTGGGTTCCGGTGGGGARAGAGTTCGGGTCTCTCCCSTGTCCRGCTGCTGCTGCTGGGCAGGGGAGGGGAAGCCATGCGGCCAGGTGAGGTAGGCCGGGGCTTTGGACRGAGATGGGAGGTGAAGAGGCYCYGGCATGGAAGGGTGGGAGAAGCACCAGGAGGCATCGGGCAGCCCCCCCAGGAGAGAGAGARAGAGTACAGCCTGTGCTTGTGACTGTGTTACCTTGAAACTTGATAACATGTGCCAGCAGCAMRGCTGAGAAGGCGAAGGGGGGGRAAAATGCAGAGAGAGAGTGTCCGGCCGCTTGTGGGAGTCTCTCCGGGYWGGCAGAGCCCGAGTTTTAACCCTTTTGTGGACAATGAAAATTCTGCAGAGCATTGACTTTTCCTGCAATGGAGCAGAAGATGAAGAGGGATTTAAGTGAGTGAGATGAAGGCCTGTGCCAGAGGGGGAGAGAGAGAGAGAGATGTTGGAGGAATGGAGAAGACGGAGTGGCATTTTTTTTGCTGGACTTTCCTTGTGTGGCCATGGATAAAACCATTTTTTCCCCCTGTGACACAGAGACTGCATTTAGGGGGAGACAGGCCTCAGAATCAGAAGAGTCAGTGTGGATGCCCCTCGGCCCCAGGGGGTGTGAAAAATATGGGGGGGACAGGTGTCCCAAAGGAGAGACTGTGCTTTTTTTGGAATGAGACAATGCATCCTTAAAAGACAACCCTAGAAGCAGCTCTGGTCCATGCACAGTGGTGAGAGCACTGAGCATGGAAGGAAGATGTCAYGATGGCAAATGATCTCTCCGGGCGGTGCTGTCAGTGACACGGAGACACACGAGGTTCCAACAGTGTTTCCAGGGGAAGCCTATGGTACAAAGAAGGACTCCTTCTCCTCCTGATGAACTGTAGATTGAGTATTCTGGAAGGGTGGTGCAGGATTGAGAGTTGGTATTTTGGGGGACATATTGTATTGGAAATTTGGTGGGAGGAGAGGAGGAAAATGCTTCTGTGCAGTTATCATTTTCCTTGTGGTTTTTTTTCTTTTTTTCTCTTGTAGTTTAGTTTTTTCCTTTGTAGTGTAGTTAATAAAGTTTTCTTTGTCACTAAGTGAGAGCCTGCTTTGCTTGTTCCTGGTCACATCTCACAGCAGACACCAGGGGGAGGGTATCTTCATGGGGGCACTGGCATTGTGCCAGTGTCAAACCATGACAGAGCGCCATGATGAAATCTATAATACAGCCAACTGATTATGTATTAARTCATTTGACATCAGAATACACTCCTGATGCCTGCTAGAGTTATCTTAAATGCTTCATTTAAAATCCTAAGGATGGTGGCACGCATCACTGAAAGTGAAAAATATTAGGAAAAAGGAAGTTCCTTTCTTTTCATTTTTCCCCTGTATTTGCCTTCCAATTTTTTGTGTTTTACAGTCATCCATTACACAAAATACATGAAGATTTTATCATTATGAAACTCCTTCAATGCAGATGCTTCCAGCAAAAATCCACAAACTCTATGGCTTTAAACAATGTTTCCTTCTGATCAGATTCATTGGAGAAGGTGAGATTTCCTGCTTTGACTCTTGCTGTAATATTGAAGGACCCACATTCAAGCCCAGGTCTTTGCATACTTCCCCCATGCACAATATTATAAAAAATATTATGTGCCAATATTATAAAAAAAATTGTGAAGCTCATGGCTGTCGCAGACATCTTTTGTGAAAATCCTTTCTTAGGATTTTTCTCCCTTCTGAGAAGCTGAGGCCTCAGAAACAAAATGTAAACAATGGTTATCTGCTGCTGTGGAATGCAACAGGTGGATCCGTGGTTGGTCTGTGGATGTTTTGATTTAGTGACCAGTCACRGCAGAGCTGGCTCTCTCTCTTTGTCCRAGCCAGCTGCTTTTGTGATCATTCCTTTCTCTTCTTAGCTTAGCCTTCTGAGAGGAAACCTTTCCTTCTATTCTTTGTAGTATAGTTATAATGTAATATATATATATATATATCATAAAATAATAAATCAAGACTTCTGAACAGGGAGTCAACATTCTCGTCTCTTCCCTCATCCATGAACCCTTGTGACCACTGTCACACATGGCAAAATCAATGTTAGGGTTTATAGTGATGTGGAAGTCCTGTGGGCACTTTTCTCAAGCTGAGATCAAAAAGTGTGGCAAGCAAGTGAGGTAAAACCCAGAAACACACTGAACTGTGMAGTCACACAGACTGAAATTTTATGTCATTCATGCAATACCCATAAAATGAAGGGGGGAARAGACAGAGTAAAATCTTATCATTGAGGAGTTTCTCGTTGAATAGCTAGAGGTCCAATATCCGCAGGTTACCATTTTAGGCAATCACAATTTTTATTATATTTAGTCTGCAGCTACACTGGCTACAGGATCTATCTGATGGCATTCCAAAGAGCAATAAATCTGATCATAATATTGTTTGCGACACAATTGTATGTATACCAAAGACTTGGATAAGAAAAAGGGAAATAAAGGCAGACTAACTAACAGAAGAGACTTAAAAATAAATCCAGTAAAGTCTGCTGAAAATTTATTCAAATCATGCTATACCTGGAGATATTAAATTTAATGAAGTCAATGGAGATGCATCACTTTACCTGAAATTAAGTTCTGAGCCAGTATCAAGTCACTTTTCTTGCCTAGCAATACAAATACAGTAAAACTGAGCTGCAGATTGAAGACTTAGAGCACACCTGTAACATTTTCTGACTAGAAATAAGATTATATAAATCAGGAAATACATGAAAACTCAATAGTAGCTGTTAGGGGATTTCAACCTCACTACATGCAGAGCATCTCCATTTAGTCTTTAAGTCCAAAAGGTGCTTTTATGGATATAAAGCAGGTCATAGAACTTCTCCAAGTGGCTCTATATCAGTTTCTGGATGTATATATTATTTGAACCATAATGGTGGGTGCACCATTAATAAAAGGATTTTGCACATTTGAAATACATATACTGAAAGTGCTTTTATGAGGAACTGACACTTTTATTTGCTGTAATATTTATTTACAACTTGATTCTATGTAGGTTTTACGGTGTTGTGGGTTTTTTTTAAAGTGCTTTAATATTTTTTGCAAAATACTACTTCAAAGGACACTGTATGTTTCTAGTTCATTAGTCATTTCTAAGCACACAGACCAGTAGAATAAACATAAAATGAAAATCCCCAAACACCTTTACTTTCTACAGTATATGAATCTGCATAAACAGAAATCAGTCAAGTAAAGAATTTTATGATTTTAATCCTTCCAGCTAAGCAATCAAAGAAATAGTTGTGAAGTCTGAAATTGTGAAAASAAAAATATGTCTCGATGTAATGAGCCAGACAGCATGCTAATAAAATCCTCAAACACAATAAGTCAGTCAATAAAAATACAATGTTTTGCAATACACTTCACAGAACATGAAAACAGAACCTTTTCCCCAGTGCATCAAGAGAAGTAACTGAGGTTCAATATAACAGGGRTTTCAGTATTTTATGAATACCTTGCTCTTTACTTGGTTTTATATACAATAATAATATATAAAGAAACTTCTACACCAATACATAAGAGACTGTAATTATTCTGAAAATTAGTCACTTTCTTATAATTTGCCATTTTCAGTAGCTTTTCCCAATTTGCTTTCCTTTTCTGGGGGAGGGATTCCCTTTAGGTGCTGTCATCCTCATCCTTTAAAAGGTAATGGAAAGAGACACACATCCCCAAAAGCCAGCAATGAGTTTCTGAGCCTCTACTTGAGGAATAGAATCATCTTCTACAGATGTCTTCTTCACCATCAAGGATGGAAAGAAGCCTGTAAAGGTATGTGGAAGGAGAATGTCTGCTCCTTTAAGAGTATCTGATCAGAGAAGGCATGAACAAGATCATACAGATACAAACATATGATAAGGGAGATCTTTATAAGAACAACCCTGCTCAGATACACTAATTAAAAAGGATATGTGGAATRTGAGGATTTTTTTTTCTCAGTTGGGAAGATAAGGAAAAGGAGGGAAAGAAGCAAAGTTATAAGACATGATTAATTAGCACTAACAAAGACCACAACCAGAAACAAAGCTCTCTGTCACACTAACTGATGGGGTGGCACAATACTGCAAGGCAAACCAGGACTTTGCAATGGCTAGTTATGCAAATCTGAGTGTCCAGAACATCGAAAGGGGTTCAGTGGGACTATGCCAACTGATGAGGCCATGTGCAGAGGAAAGGAGAGCAGGGAGGAACAAAAAAGAGATAGGCAGAAAGGGATAGAAAAGGGGCTGACATGTAAAATGGGGCCTGTTGCTAAGTTTGTCTGGCTGAGCCCTGCTCCTGATCACCCTGGTCTGTCCTGTCACAATTAATAATTTCTTAACAATCTGTCTGCAAGATCTTGCCCTCTACTCTGCGTGTGCCAGTGCTGCAAGAGTTCAGTGACAGCTGCTGGAGTGTTAGCAAGGGCATGAGCAGAGATGAGTGAGGGTCTCAATGCTGTTGGCTGAAGCAGCACTGTGGGTCACAGCCTGGATGCCAGCTGATGGGAACAAGCRTCTGTATCTTCCCAGCTGGTTGTGCACTGGGTGTGCATGCGGATCTGTTGGGAAAACTCCAAGCTGGATGATCCCCAGGTTCAGACAGGGCTAGCAGGCAGGTGGAGGATCTGTGCTGGTATTGAGGGATTGAGGGGTGTCCATGGGATGAGTACATTAATGCAGTGTGTGTGCAATGAGCACCTAGATGGACCAACTGGTGTCTCAGGGACCCATGGGATGAGTTAAGGAGGCGGTCAGGGGTGCCAGGTTGGCAGAGGAGCTGTGTGGGTGCTCAAGGAATCTGTGAATGTCCATGTGCTTCTGAACCCGGGGAGTGTGGGGTGTGTGCTGCACTTGTGACCTTCTGCCTCTGCAGTTCAAGAGGAGGAGGGGACGTGTCCCTTGTGTGCCAGTGTCTGGTGTGAGTGCTGAATAGTGGGGATGCTGGAGCAGCACCTTGCCTGCAGTTATGTCAGTGTCCTGTGTGTGTCCCCCACTCAATGTGTTTGTTTGGGATATGTGCCCAACTTCCCTTCTGGTTGAGCCTAAAAATGGGAAAGCAGCATCTGCCTCCTTCAGCCTGACCCAGTGTCTTCAGGCACTGGGCTGGGATCCAGCACATGGGTCCTGGGCTGGTGCTGATGAAGAAGGCAGCTGCAAATTCTGGGTGAATTTTTCATCTTGAATCAGAAAACGGTAGAAAAATACTACATCTAGATTTCAACACGTTTCTTAACTGTACACTAAGGAGTTAAAGATTAAACATGGAACTGTGCAGCTGCAGGTGGTCAATCTTCAGCAAGATTACTCAAACTTTTTATTGAACTTATTAGCCTTCCCTTCTCCCTTTTTCCTTTTTTTCCCGTTGATTTTAGCTTACAGTGTACTGCCAGTATTTAAGATGGCCTTAGAGTCTTGTTATTGTTTTCTAGACTTGGAGTAACTTCTGTGCCAGTAGATACTTTTCTGCCCAGGGCTATTTGCCATGCAGTCATCCTGGGACAAGATTTGGGCTTGCAAGAAAAAGAACCCAATGCAAGCATCCCCATGAGAAATGAAAAATTTATCTTTGGGCTGAGGAGAGGAAATCAATTTCGGCCAACTGTGCATAGCACTCCATCCCCAGGCAGATCCTGATTTTGTTTTGCCCCCACACCAAGGCTGTTGATGAGGAGGCTTGGAGTTCTGCAGATAGGCTGTTGTGGTCTCTTCTACAGGTTCCAGGGCATGGTCCCAGATGACAAATTTTCTGTTGATTCTGGGATCTCCTGGTACTTTATTTGCCCTGAGGCTGCAACTATGAACACATGTAGGCAACAGTTCCTTATCCTCTGAGGAGGTGTCAAGCTCCCTGAAATGAGCTCTCTACCAGTTGTGAATTAACTTAAAAGGAACTGGGCTTTAGAGGCTCAGCAAAGCATGCCTGCATCAGTGTAAAAATTTCAGAGTGCTTCTGTTGGACTGCAGCTATTTCACAGCTTAGTGCTTGGCTGAGGCCAGAGGGAAGTGGACACAGTTTCATAGAGGAAAGGAGGATTATTTGCTAAAAGTGAGGGAAGAAAGCAATATTGAGGCTCCTTTATGCAGCACTGTCACAGAAGGGCAGTGCAGATGGGAACAGGCAGATGTATTTTGCAGACACAGCAAAAGAAAACCAGTGTTTTTTTTGCAAAAGTGGGAGATGAAGAAGCCTGCTGTTGAAAAGAGGTTTTCAGAGTTTAGGAGTAAACAGAGGCAATACACTCTGTCAGTGTAGCCTGTGTAATTGAAGACAAACAAGTGTTTGATATGACATGTAACTACTCAAAAATAAAATGTTCCAAAGAAGAAAACACTTTCTGAAAATATTGCTGTCTTATTACCTTGACAAATTAGAGCTTTAACTCCCTTTTCTTCTCCTGGCAGAAAATGAACTGAAGGCCTTGATGGACAAAATATTGACCATGACACAGTCCAACAGCCTTCTGCCTGCATAAGAAGAGTTTTAAAACATGTTGAGGGATTGGATCCTTGCTGTCTGTTCAGTGCTGATGAGATAAATCTAAAGTGATGGGTCCAGTTCTGCAATCACCAGTACAGGAGAGGCATGGACTTGCTGGAATACAGTCTCATTGGAGGACCAAGTTTTGGAGCATCTGTCCTAAGAGGAGAGGCTGACAGAGACTGGAATGTTCGTCCCAGGGAAGGATCAGGAGGGCATATATATAAATATCTGCGGAGGTGGGGACTAAAGTAAGTGGAGGTAGGCTGTTCTCACCAATGCCCAGTAAAAACACAGCAGGCAATTGGCACAAATTGAAATACAAGAAATTACATTTAAACATAAATACACCCAAAAACTTCAAATTTTCYTTAAACTCTAGAGGCGTTTGAATACTGAAGAGTGTGCAGTCTCTATCCCTTCAGATACTCAAACCCCAGCTGGACAAAGCCATAAGCAATTTCACAGAATCATAAAATAATTGAAGGTGGAAAAGACCTCTTCATCTACAATTTTTTTTGACCAAAAATAATTGTAGACTTAAGTGCCATGTCCAGCCATTTCTTGAACATTTCCAGGAATGATGACTCCACCACTTCCCTGGGCAGTCTGTTCTAGTGCTTGACAGTTCTCCTTTCTTTGAGCAGGAAGGCTGTATTTCATGATCTCCAAAGCTGCCCTCCAGGCTCAACTATTCTACAATACTATGAAAATGCAGTGCCCTCATGGATGCTCTCACCACAGTGGAAACTCTTTTTTAGTAAATTGCTGGTTAGTGATTGGTTTAAGAAGATTATTCTCAGATTCTTGGGAAGAATTGAGTGATGCCTAATTTTTTTGTCCAACTATTGGTTTATAAGAGTAGACACTGRTCTCTTTCTAGTCCAAAAATTTGTGCTGAAGCAAATGTAGACTAGAGTAGGTTGTGGCTGGACAGGCTTACACACAATATTCTGTGAAATATTAATAAGGCTTTTCAACACTAAATCTCAATTTTCTCATTTGGAAGCTAAGAAAGTATGATCTGTTAGATGGAGTGGAATTTGGATAGATCCCTGAGCTTAAAGGATATTTATAAACAACATAAATTCAGATGTCAGATGACAAAGGACTATCTTACTAGGACCTGTACTTTTCAGCATCTTCATCCACACTTGTGGATGCACACAACATGTGTCCTTGGTGAGTTTGTGGATCAGACTAACACAGGAAGAGGGACTGACACAAGGATTGTTGAGTTTCTGTTCAGAGTGAGATGGATAATCTTGAACCAATGGACCTCACAAATTCCAGTGAGGAAAAGAGATCTGTCTTTCAGGTGTAAGAACCTTACACACTAGTGGAGGCTAGGAAAGGGCTCTCAGCTGCCTGAAAAGTGCTGGGGAGTATGGTGGATGACAAGTCAAATGGGAACCAACATTACACTAATTTCAAAAGGAGTGCACTGTATAGAGCAGCTAGCAAAGGTATCACCCCTCTGGAATTGGCACTGGTGAGGCTGCGGATAAAATATTGTGTCTGATTTTAGATCCCACAGTTTCCAGCTGAAGAAGAATGTGGAGAAATTGTAGAAAATTCACTAGTAAAATACCAGATAATCAGGGGCCTTGCAATACCACATATTGTGAATTCTACTCTGAATCATGTCTTTGTAGAAAATTTGGATTCCCTATGTTGTGGAAGGCAAGTCCTAACAACAGATTTACTGCCTACTTGTATTGTCCTGACAAGAAAGAGAGTTAGCCTGGATACTAGGCAGGATCCTTGCTGATGAACTTTTCTTGGTCTGCTGAGGGCAGTGACATAAGCAAGCAACCTAGTTGTGTTCACAAATAAAAAGTGGATCCTGAAAGAAAGTACAGTTTACTTTTCCTTCTCTTGAAGAGGTTAGCAGGTAAATTCTGAATGGGATGCAGACCTGATGACCTGTTTTGGCAAGTGCAAACTCACTGAAAGGGTTACTTGCTGTTGTAGCATTCTCCTGCAGTGAAATTTGGATGGCAAGAACCACCCAGAAAAGACTATTCCCCCCCCTAGTATAGAGGTAACCTAGACCCAAAAATTCTGCAATGTGTTCAGACATCAAGAGAAAGGAAAAAAAACTTCACCAAACCCAAAGACCCTAAAAAACAAACAAAACAAACAAACAAACAAACAAACAAACAAAACCCACAACAGAAAAAGCCAAAAACCAAAACCTCTTTTGTCTGGGAAAAAAAGCTGAAACTAAGCCAAACCATAAAACAAATGAGGCTATTTCATTCCATAAAAACTTCAAAGGTAAAAAGAATTGCTTTGAGGTAATCACAGCAAAATTTAAATATTTAACTAACCTTATCCCAGATTTTGGAGGACAAGAGATAAGCTCTTAATTTATCATCACAATATGTAAACTAGAAATCAATTCACTCGAGGCTGCTTAAGTATACAGTCTTAGTTTGCTCAAATGTATTCTGTAAATCCAGCTGGTTGGGAAAAAATTGAGGTAATATCAAGAAACCGAGTTGCAGAAGCCTTGTGTTTCTTTTTATAAGAAAACTAAGGATGAGAATTGACAGTATGATAGTAGATGCAGAGATGAAAAACACAAACAGGAAGGTGAGTTTATTTTGAAGTTGGGTCACAAGCTGCAATGGGTGACACATAGGTTTGCTTATTCTATTATGCATTGATCTTTAAATTTTAGCAGCCCACCAGGAGGAAGGCTCTTGTCAGAACCACACAATAAAGAAACTTGCCTGGAATGCACTGTACATAAGCTAACACTGACCATGCCAAATGGGCCATAAGAGCATTTAATCAATTTGCAATTTCTGAAGTAAATGTATTAGATGCAGCGCAGTAGAGGATGGAGATCACATCAGTGACATTGCTAAGTAACACCCACTAAATAAGTAGAGTCAATTGAAGATTCCTATCCTTCTGGATCCTCTAATACTGTTGCTTATGGTATAATACTGTCATATTTGGGAGAGATAACAGAGATTCAGAAAAATAATCATCAAAATAATTCAAACCTTTCCTAAAGTGAGAAGAAACTTACTCTTAGACTCTTCAACCCTTTGCTTCATATCCCATCAAGGTCAGTTATCTTTCTAGTTATATTTAGCATCTACACTACCCTTTTCAGGCCAGGGTAGCAGTTACTGCTGTTATCCCCTAGAAGGGAGATGCAGCAAAAGTCAGATTGTGAAATTACATGATGGATTTATGTATTCAGCCCACAACTTCAGCTGATTTCTACTAATTCTGTCAAAGATAAAGTAGTCATGAGAACCTGGAAAGATCCGAAACAAAGTCATAGTCAATTTCCTGGCTTACCAGTGCTTGTGACTAGCATCTAGACTCACAAGTACTGGACAGTACTAGACAGTCTTACCCTGCTTTACATTGATTTATGACACTGAAGACAGGCAATAGGCAGTTCAAAGATACAAACCAGATTTTCAGAATTCAAGTCTGAATGACACAAAAGTTCTATTTGCAGGACAAATAAAAAAATTAAGTTTTTACCTCTGATGCAAGCATTGTTACATGGAAGGTGCACATTCTCAACCAGTATACTTCTCTAACAGGCAAACGAACCTAGCGTCACCACTGACATGACAATATCTGTCAGTAATGCTTCCTGTAACTGCTAGCTGGCTAGAGGACTCTGTCCTATCATGGTTAATCTCAGTATTGGTTGTTTGTCACTTTTCAAGTTATATAACTGTGTAGTATATATTGCCATGAAACTCTTGGCACTTAGGGAGGACTACAGTACGCCTCCTTAAAAACAATGGCTATTATACCAGAAAAGTTTTCCTATCCTCTCCTTCTCTCTTTTAAGCACAGACTAAATCTCTTTCCTTAATAGGAGGCTTACTAGAAACTCAAAGCAATGCACAGAAGTAATGAAAGGATAAAGACAGTCTCTGTTCAAAAGACTCACTGCAGTTGTGATTTTCTGATAGGAAGCAACTTTCCTTGTCTGTCCAGGGGCTGCGCACAGGATCCACCTCAGGATGATGAGAAGCATTTTAAGACCTGAATGAGATCAGCTGGGAGAGTGTTAGACTGAAGATCAAAACATTCCTGTTTCATTCCTGAGATCTGGCGGATGTGTTTGACATCTCATCTGTCTAGGTGGTCAAGGCCAGGTTAGATGGGGCTTTGAGAAACCTGGAGTAGGGGAAGGAGTCCCTGCCTGTGGCAGGGGGCTTGGAACTAGATGACTTTTAGGGTCCCTTCCAATCCAAACCATTTTATGATGGTGAGGAGGGACAATGCTGTACAGCTACTTTAAAAACCTTTCTAGCTTCACTGTCTATAACAGCAATTAGCAAGGTATGATTTACCAGATTTAAGAGCTCTAAAACAAGTGTTTCACTGCGTACAATTCTTCAGCACAAGAAGAGTATAAGGGAACAAATGCATTGGAGTTGTTTATCATTTAATAAACACATTTCTCAGAAACTATGATGATGAGCACTCCTAGCAGTCTGTACTGAAGGGGTTTTTAATAGAATTTTACTCTGACATGCAACCCTTGCATAGGAATCATAATCTCTCCACAGTTCCAAGTCTGACTTTTGTCAAGGACAAAAAGTTGTTAAGATTGGTTTTGTTTGGTTTTTTTTTCCTGGAAAAAGGCTGAAGAACAAGCTTTAAGATTGCTATGCAAACCAATAAGTTTGTAATCTAACAAGTTAGTAAAATGCATTTAGATCAGTTTTGAATTAATTCTCTTGAAAAATTCATTGCAATAATGAAAACTGAAAGCATTAAAATATTTCTTGGTCTTCAAAGGGCATTGTTGTTCCATAGCAGAAGGTATTTGATTTGACAGGAATGACTAATAAAACCATTAACATGAGCTGATTTTTCTAGCACTAGAAAGGTTTTACAAGATTCCTCAGAAAGTAATGCTTACATTTTCTTACAATCAATCAATCTTGCTAAAATAATCACAAATTGAAGAGCTAGCAATCTCTGAAAATAAAAAATACATCTCACTGCTGCAAAAGAATTACATAGAGTGCTTTTCTAGAAAGGGTAGGAGTAAAAGAGCTTGCTTGGCTGTATTCCTGTTTGCCAGCCTACATATGTCATTACAGATGACGTTGATTTATTATGTATTAGCTGCAGTGGAGTTCACTGTTTAAATCTAAAACTAAAACAAAACCCAGAAAATCAATGCATACAGAATATTAGCTGTAGTGTCATTTTTGGTGAATCTTCAGAAATCTGAATTTTTCTCATTACATTTCACTAATTAGTGGCTCACTTCGATTTTTTTGTTTGGTTCTTTTGTTTTGTTTTGTTTTCCTTTTCTTCCCACCCCCTCCCACCATCTATCTCAAATCCAGAAGTATAAGATGATTCTATGTCAGGATGAATTTTAGATAATATGTAGGTCCTTGAAAAATTTGATGACAAGTATTTTTGCATCAATTTGATAACAAGAGATCTCGTCAAGAAAAAAGAGCCAAAGAAAATAGATAAAAATAAAGAAGTATGTTAATAAAGATTTTGATGGAGCAAAGTCACTGCAATGAAGAAACAAATATACATGTCTGCAAAGCAGGATGAATTTATACCTGCAGCAGCATTGATAATGGTCTGAGATAAAAATGAAGATAAATGCTTTAGCTGAAATATTGTTTTTGAATACCTTGCAGTTGCTTGTTACAACATACTGTTAAAACTACATGATGGTTCAGCCAATTGTTTTGCATCAAGAGGTCCTCGTCACAGAAATCACTGATTATGTCCTGTCATACAACTGTATTATACTGGAGAAAAGTGCAGTGTGYAGCATGATTCTCATTATCAGAAAGCTAACAAGATTACCACACAGAGGAAATATGCATAGTACCTTTGAAGACAGCCTCAGGCCAGCCTGCACTGATATGGAAGGGGAATAAATCCCTTTTTTCAACTTTTCAGTTTTGCCCACTGCCTAACTAAATTGTGTTTAGCTACAGCAAAAATAAAATTTCTGTGTGGAAAAGCTGAATAACGGAGCAATCTATGAGCTGTGTTTGTGTTGACAGTTTCCTTATAACTGAAATCCTGTAAGGTCAGTTTGTCATGACTGAAGTAGCAGAAGCAGCAAGTCCCATTTTCCTGAATACATTGATATGTTAATTCATCTCTGTCCTTGCCTCTACATCTCCCTTTTTGATGGCAGAAGGGAACTGAAGAGTTCTTTCTGGAGCTTCAAAACAGCTTCTTAAATGCTCTATGGCACTTTAGTCAGGATCTGTGCCCAAGGAAAAGAGACATTAATGGACATGGGTTTGACTTCATTCCCCTAAATGTGGGTACACCTGCATCTGGGTAGCTCTTGTATGAGACAATTTTTAAAAGCAGTGAAATCTGTGAGAACAGTTTCCTTATACCCTCCTCTTCCTTCTAACCTCTTATGGATGCATAGTGAGGCTGTGAAGTCTCTGTTCCTCTCCTCTGGGAAAGAGTGAGAGAATGAGAGTTCTTCAGCCTGAAAAAAAGACTTTGAGGAGACCTTACTGTGACCCTTTAATATTCAAAAGGGGCTTATAAGATAGACAGAGTATGTGTGATAGGACAAGAGGTAGAAACTAAAAGAGGATATATTCAAGCTAGATATAAGGAAGAAAATTTTTATGAGGAAGGTGGAGAAACACTGGAATGTGTTGCCCAGAAAGGTGATAGATGCCTCATCCCAGGAAAGTTTCAAGGTCATGTTGGATGGGGATCTGAGAAGTGTGATACAGTGAAAGGTGTCCCTGTACATTGCAGAGGGGTTGAAGGAGACAACCTTTAAAGGTCCCTTGCCACCCAAACCACTCTACACCTTGTTTCTTTGCATAGCCCATGTTGTGTAAAGGATACTTGTATCTGATAAACAAAATACTTGTGCATTTCCATCTTCACTGTCATCACTGCACTGTATATCAGCAGATTCTAATTTGACATGTGTTTCTCTTCCCATAATTTGTGATGGTAACTTCTGCCTTAAAAATTATGCAATATTCATTCAGTACTTTGGAATGCTTTGTGCCATAAATGCTATGCTTTTCTGATTATTCATTTATTATTAATATACTATACTTAATTTTTATTAATTGACATAATATAGGAAATCTGTTTTGATTAAACACTTAATTGAGCACCATGCAATTCTTTGGCAGCAGCTGTTGGCTGGAATTTACACTAGTCTTATCCCAATTAAACAATAACACAAAATGGAAACGTACAGAGGGTCGAAGTAAGGATGAGTAACCTGGGAGAAATACAGAAACATTGGATGAGTGTCCAGGGTTGAAGTTAGAAAAGCTGAGACCCAAATGGAATAGCTTCTGTCCAGGGATGCCAAAGGCAACAAGGAGAAGAACTTTTTTAAGTACATAGATGCCATAAAAGAAAAATAAAAGGTCTATGGAAAATGCAGGTCCATTACTCATTTGGATGGGGGACCTGGTTACACAGCTCCAGGGGATGTAAAAGGCTGAATTTTTGAATGTTTTTACCAAAGTCTTTACTAACTAGACTAGCTTTCAGGAATCTGAAGTCACAGAGACCAGGGGGACATTCCTTTGTCCAGGTCAGGATATACATAAGAAAACTGGACATCCATAAAGACCAATGGATATTGTCTAGCTAGTCCTCGGGAAGGGCTTTGACACTGATGAGATCCTCAAAGACAGGCTGTGTGTAGCTCTTCATGTTTCTCTATTTTTGTTTTCCCTGGCAGATACAATTTGAGTAGACGCAGCGTTAGCTGTGTTTTCGCATGAAAGCGTGAATGAAGCACAAATATGTACAGCATGTTCTCAGCTATGTACAGAGCTAGCTCTTACAGACATCTTGGGTGGTTTTTCTTCAAACTGTGCAAGCTGATGTGACCTTGAGAGATTGTTAATGTAGGTTGCCACTGCAATGGCTGAGGATGGACTTCAAGCAAAATTTTCAGTTTTCTATCATAGAAACTAATCATGGTTGTTTAAGCAACTAGATCAAGAAGAAAACTGTTCAAGAAGTCACAGCTGGACTGTGACCGAAAGCTGAAAAGTTATGTTTTTAAAAACTGAGAAAGGAATGCAAAGTTTTCAGGTCTAGTTTTCAGGTTTTCACCTAGTTTGGTGCCTAGGTGAAATACTTGGTATTGAGGAAGTAGGGTATTATTTTTTTATCATCTGAAGATCCTTGGCTCCCTTCCTTTGCTATAAAGGACCCCTATGTTGATCACCATCATAAATCCATAGAGCCCCTAGACAGTTCAGATTAAATAAATTTTATGAGTACATAAAAAGAAAAACCAACCCTGTCTAGGTTGCATGTTTTCCCCTGCTTCCTGAAACACTGTAATTTTACTGTGATGCTAAGGTCTAATTGTAGCTTTTTGTGTTGAAGACATGGGCACACAGTTATTTTCTAAAGCTCTGTTGCTAACTTTCTACAGTTATTAGAATGAGAAAGATGTAATAGGTGTTCCATGAATTCTTTTCTGGAAGTCCCTGACTAAATGTCAATTTTATTACATTTTTACATAGCTGTAATTAATTCCACTTTTGCTGCATGTGAAATCTTGATTGAAAAGAGAACATGTAAATTTTTTTGTTTGAATGACTGCTGAGTCTTGTTTATTACCATTTCAAGGGAAATGAAACCTCCAGGGCAAATACACAAACCCATCTCTTAATTGCCAACAAGCAGATAAAAATATGAAAGCTAAAATGGTAGCAATAGAAGGTCATGTAAACAGTGTTGATTTGAACAGAACCTGAAGTGGTAGCAGCTTTACTTCTGCCTCTTATGCTTTTCTTCATCCTCTATGCAAAACAGGCATATAGGATACTCAGTCTCTTTCTTTAAGGCTAACTCTAAAAATTATTTCATTGTAGTTAAATGTTTTTCTTTTACATTTAAATTTACTTGTATAGAAATAGAAGAGAGGAAAACCATTTTTTAAAATAAGTTTTTAAGATAAACATTGGAAAACACTTCTGTGAAACTTGCCAAACCAGTTAAAAACCTAAGGAATTTGCTTTCTTTTAGGACTAAACAAAGGGCTTTCCTAGAATATATACTTAATTTTATCATCAAAGCTATTTGCTTTCTTTGTTTCATTATAGAGTCTATATATAAACTTAATTTAGTTTTAAAACTTTAATGAAATGGGATTCCAAATTTTGGAGAAAACCAATCTTTGGCTGCTGATCCTCAGGAAAACAGGAATACTTGACATCTTATGGCTTAAAAACAATAAAAATATGTTTACAGTGTGGTTTTAAACTGAAATAAAGCAGAAAAAAATTAACACTTTTATCTTCTGTTCAAAGATGCACAACAAAGAGCAGTGAGATTTTCAGATCTATACAATTGTCTAAAGAAATGAAAAGTGTTAATCCTTTGCAGGTTTTTTTCTGCAACTCTGGTCTCCTAAAGACAGTTTATTCTATTGCCATACACTCAGTTTAAGGAAGGTGAGCTTGAGGACACAAGAAGCATGCCTAAGGTTACAGTAAGTTGATGGTGCATCACAGTCACAGCAAGTTGCCTTCTTAAATGGGTCTATTTCTCAGCTAAAATCGGGTAAATCGGAAAAATTATTTTCTTCTTGTCAGTATCTCATTGCAAGGTCGAAGGAAGAAAAATAAAATCAGCGTGTCTGTAACTGAGGTAGCATCTTGAACTATACTGAAGCATATCATACAAAAAAAACTCAGGCCTGAAATATATTGCAGACATTTATTTATGTAAGAGATAATGCATTTGTTTCTAGAGGGCAATAATATTTGCTTTGTATTTGGTGAAGGTTAACACTTCTGTTCAATAGGTTTAATATTTTTCATATTGCTTCATTTATTTCTGGGGTTTCAGCAATTATACCTCGCTTCATATAGTCAATACAATGAAGCAGTCTGGATTATTCTCATATGGTCATTCACTGTCTTTCTGTCTATATAAATCCTACGTAAAACCTTGCCTGTGATTGAGTTATGTAGAGTTTGATAAAATCTTTGAAAGAATCTGATCCTGAGTTTACAGAGCCTGACCCTGATCTGTACAGATGGCTTGGGATGGAAAAACTGGGAATAAAAGGAACAGGAAAGAAAGAAATCCTGAATTCTTATAGGGTGATTCTGATCTTATGTAACATGTGCACTTATGTGTTATCTTTTTCTTCCTCACTCTGTAATAGACACTGTTTTCTGTTTTAGTTTTTTTCTCCCCCAACTCCCACTGTATGTTTGTATAATAGAAAATGTATGTTGTTTGAAAAGAAAATACTCCATTCCCTGCAGCTACTAACAATTTACTTTTCTCAGAGTTAGAATGCAAACATTCTATTTCTGTTTTTCTTCACCTCAGATCATCCTGACATTGTTTTACTCTGCTGGAAGGACATTTTGACAATAGGTGAAAGAAAACACAGCAAAGTATTCTTGTAGATATAACTCAGTTCTGAGCTGATCTGACTGAGATGATTGTGTGACTTGAGCACCAGTCTTTTAGAGCCTGGCTGTTGGCCTCATAGTATTCACATGTATAGACTGAATGTAAGGGACAGTATTTTGCTCACACAACCATACAACTCCTTGTGTCCTTCAATATTAAAAAATGCCCATACTTGAAAAATGTCCATAATTTTAATTACATACTTCAAGCCCATTTTGCACTGTCTCTCAGTTAAGGTTCATTTCTCATATATTAAAACAAAAGCTAGGAAATGCAAATACATTAATCTCTTATAAATAAATAAATAACATTTCAATTAAGAAAATATTAGGATTAACTTCCTGACTCCTTCCAGGTCCTGTAAGATCATCCTCATGAAACAAACACTCAATTAATAACATTTATTTTTGTGTCTGAAAACCTCTTACTGTGAATAGCTGAAGATTGTTCCAAGTCTTCAAGTACCACACAGAAGAAGAGAGGTTATTTTAAATCCTTTCAGAATTTTCTGATTGAGTGAGAAAAAAAACCCAACWAAACAAAACCCAAAGCCGAAACCCCCCAAATCTATTAAAAAGCATGCAATAAAAAAATTAATAAATAAAATAATTGGTGCATGTTTTTGAAAAGTACTTGTGTGAATATATTGCTAGAAAAAGTTACATCACCATATTTTTCTTATTTATTTCATAAGAAGGATTAGAAAGCATAAAGTGGCTGCATCATTTGAAAATAATTCAGACCCTTAGAAAAGCCGTGAATCACACAATTTAATTTACAGCTTGAAAATCCTGTCATTCTTTTACTTTATGCCAGATAATCCTATCTCCAGATACATGACTTTGTTTACTGTGCATTTTGATTAAATAATTGAGAACAAAGACAGAAATTTAACAGACACAGCAGATTCATTTGCTTTTCTCWTTTAAGTACCTTTTACCTTTAGCCCTTGCTCAGTTTTTTGCTGAAGAGCAAATCCACAGAGAAGGAAAACTTAACCATCTTTGACACTTTTAGAACTAAGTAAGAAGAAAGAAATAGTGGTAGACTATCTCATCAATTCCCCGGACATTTTTGCACAGAGAAGTGTAAATTACTGTAATAACCATATCTTAAAATTTGATACATTTTAAGGTATCTTACGAACCAGATAAGATTCTTTTCAGATGCAGAATTTTATTATGTTAACCTAATTTGGACTCAACCACTATTGTCTCAAAAGTATTTAATGCCATAATATCTGCTTCRGCTATTATGGTTTTCAAGGCCTCTTGTTAGATGTTTCTAGAATCTGAAACAATATGTTAAAACACATTTATTAAGGAAAACAATACAGTTATAGAATTTCTCTAAATTGCCAGAGAGAAAACCATATAAGAAGGTAGGTTTGAAAAAAGCCTTGCAACAAGCATGATTACAAATGCAAAGGTAACTAGTAATGCAAATTTCTGATTTCTGATTATATAAATTATAAAATACTTTCCTTGTAATCCACTTAGCTTCTGTAGAAACCCATTTATTAAAGGAGGTTATGCTGCACTACTACAAGATTTTCTATCCGAAGGACTTATTTGGTGGAGCTACTTGTGCCAACACTGTGAATGAGCAAACAGAGAGTATCAAAAAGGACTGAAGAGAGATCTAGGCAATAATTTGAATTTGAAGTCCATGACAGTATTAATTATCATGAGTGAAATACCTTGGTATTGGCCTTAAGATTACTAAAATAGGAGCAAAATAGCAGAAGTGTTACTTGGAGATATATTTCACATATGCACTTACATTTGGTTCTATTTCTTGTTTATTTTGATTTGTTTTATTACTTCAGCTGAAAGCAACCTGTATCGTCACTGAAGCAATTCAGGTTGTAAGATAATGGACTTTACTACCCAGTTGATAACTTATCTTTAAGAAAAAGCCAGTAACCTCCTGTATAGGAAAATGGCTTTGGCCTTTCTCCTAGGGACATACTCTTCATATTAGAGAATTTGGATATCTGAATGGAAGGTTAATTAGACTATGTTGAATAAAGAATACTTTATGCTGTGTACTAATGAAATGTTCTTCCTTTGAATATTTTGTGCTTGGCTTTCATACAGAAGATTTATGGACCACAGCATTGACTACATTGTTAAAAAAAGAAACTTGGACTTTTGAGAAATTAGACTTGCCTGACTTGGTGAAATGGTGTGCAAAATGTAATCTGGAAAAAACCATCCCATTAAAAGCCCAGGAAATGATTAAATTAACCAGCTTGGTGAGAAAAAAGTTTCCAGCACAGAAATTAATTATTTTTAACTTTTGCGGTGCAATTCACTTGCTTAATCAGGTCATGTATCATTTTTTGCTACTTAGGATTTCACACTTAGGCACAGGCCTGCCCCTATAGTTGCTTTCTCCCATATGTCTGTTCTGCATACGCCTTCAGCAGCCTAAAGCAAAAACATTGATTTATTGGAGTAAATCTAATGGAAGGCCACAAAGATGACTGGACTCAGAGCACATTGTATGGAGGTAATGACTGTGAGAATTGGGTTTATTCTTGAAGACAGAGGGTATCTTAGTGCTGCCTTCCACTACCTTATGTGAAGATGTGAAGGATAGATTTTGGGATGTACACAGTGATAGACAAAAGACCCAAGTACAATTTACCAAGGGAAGTTCTGATTCTGTATTAAGAAAACAGTGTTCAGCATGAGAACAATCAAACACTGGAAATAGTTGTCCAGAGCAGTTATAGAGTCTCCATAGGTGGAGATATTCCAAATTCCACTCAAAGTGAGCAAAAAGTGAACTGTGTTGAGCCAAATAAACCATACAGGTCCCTTCCAATCCAAATTACTCTACGATGCTATGTTTGTGCACTTGAAATGTGCCTTCTACATTTACAGAGAAGGAAGTTGCGTGTCATGACTCATTTGATATGTTTCAGGCATCTCTAATAAGAATCAGTCACTCAAAACATTAACTGTGCTGTAATGTCTACAAAATGTTGCTAGTATGAATGTAGTCTTCTAAAAACTATTCACACTAATCCTGTTGGCAGAATCAGTGTGATTATTGTAAAATGAAACAGAATGTGAAAGTAATGGACTTCAAACATGTCCTTCTATCCTTTGAACATTCCTTAAGCTCTTCAAAATACTAACAGGGATCCTTCTTCAGCAGTCAAATTTGACTAAAAAATTTGAAACAATCTTTGCTCAAGAATTTAGTGATGATAATTGTCATTGTGAGTATGAAAGGCAGTTGCTTCATGACCTCAGCCACAGGAGTTTCTAACCTTCTTGAAGAATGAAGAGTGTCTAGTTAAAAGGCATAAACTCCCTCCCACTGAACTGGTGACACCAAGGTTGCACTGTCCAKTTTTTACCTTTGGTTACAGAAAGAAGTAGGGTTTCACTGACTTCTCCCAGTCCATGCCCTGGTTTCACAGGATTCCAAGAGATGCCCCAATCGGAACAATTGCTAGATGAGTACGTCCTAGTATATCTGCCAAGCCAGTGTTTACAAATTTATTTGTCCCTCATTTACAGCAGTCACACTGCTTTCCATTTAGTGAATAACTAAGATGCTAAGCTACTTATWAGTATAGCACTTGCTTACTGACATTAATCTTTCACAAGCAACAGTGGACATTTCAGTTATGTTGTTTCCATTACTGGAAATGCTTATGGACCATGAGACACAACAATGAATAGATTCTCATGCTCCAAATTTAAAAAAAAAGCAAAAAAAAAGAAGAAAACTCTCTAATGGATGGATGGATATCAGTTTATTTCCTTCTGGGTTTTTTTGCCTTTTCCAATTGAACCAATGTCAYCTCAGAAAGTCAGTATTAGACTGTTTCCTCCCACCCACACAATTAGCAGAGTTTTTTGATGTGTAAGATGTCAACAAAGCCGTAAAGTCTGTCAGTGTGCATGACTGCAAAACTGGTGCAGCAAGCTCTTTATTCTGTCCCTGATGCCTAGGAAGTTTTAATCTTGCTTCTGGTCTCTGAAGATTTGATGGTGTTGAAAAGGGCTGAAGAAAGGGCTGCTGATGATATTATCAGGTATATAATGCCTTATGATGCTCAGCTTGAAAGCTGCAGTCTCTTATCTCTTACAGGAACGTTTGAAGTACCTCCAGCATTTTTGAATCCAGTGGAGTTCTTCACAGGCAACCATTTAATCTGATCCCTTTCACTAAGTTTATAAGACTGTTTAAAAGTAGCTGAAAATCTGCTTCTAATTTGAAAATTGAACTTAAAGTATGTGAAAGATTTTTTCAATTTTTTCAACACTGAAATGTGTATTCTTGGCTTTCTGAACATCTTACATGAATCCTTCCCTTAGCTGATATTTTTTTATACAGATTTACAGAGCAATTACACCTCCTTTTCTTCTTCATTTTTCTGAAGGCACGCACTTGTGTCTTCTAATCATATGGTAGTTAGATGTATTACTATTCCTAAAGTCATCTTGATAAAAATTCTTTTACAGGCTTGAAATCTGAGTTGATTTTTCTTAAACACAGGTAACACAAAGGGTAATGAGTGTCTTATGTCATAGCTTTCCTCTGAAAACTTTGTAGATTGTATTTGACATTTTTGTGTTTGCACTGCTTTTCCCCCATCCAGTCGATTTTTTCTCCTCGCTTCAATATGCATAATGGAAATTTTATTTTGCTTCTCTTTCTTCCCCCTCCCCTCCCCTCCCCTCCCCTTTTTCTTTCATTAAAAAATACTAAAATACTAAATAAATTTATTTTTAGAAAAGTTCCATGAGGTTTTTGCTATAGCAACCCTAATTTTCCAACTTTCAATTCTACCTATGAATTGCTGTCTTCTCAAGTTCATTGAGTAATTTCTCCTGTGGCAACATGTCATCTGCTTCACTGAAATCCAGACATGTTTCATCTACTACATTTCACTACCCTGAAAAGTAGGTGTCAAAGAAAGATTTATAGCTCACAATCTATGCCTTGTRCCATCTACCCCATTTAGCATTTTCCTTCATGTCTCTAATTATTCTTTCCTTCCAGATACCTTCTAAAGCTTTGCATACCTTTAAAGCCTCCTTTGTTACTGTCCAGTAACTGTCCATCATTTTATTAGCTGTGTCTGCTATTCCTTGATTACCTGAAATATCTGTAACTTGATGTATTTATTGAAAGATGTTGCCATTAAAACTGCAATTTCATTTGCAGTTTTCTTCAGGAGACAATGTTTCATTCCTGACTGCATTAAGTTGCTTGATTTTACTGTCATTTCAGATATGAATCTTTTAATTTTCTCCCCTCATCTTCTCTTTGAAATTAATCCAATATTGTTGCCCATATTGGAAACTAAAGTTTTCATTTGATTTTTAGAACACTCCACGAACAATTTAAATCTATATTCTACCCTTCAAAGCATAAATGTATTTTTCTCTCCCTTTCTTTTTTTCTTGTTATTCTATTTCTTGAGCAGAAGGCTGGAAGTTATTATTCCTAAAATATGCTGTGTACTATTTGCATAAACTAAGTGGAACAGGAATGACTTTCAGAATGATTCAGAGTACATATTGAAAAATACATATGAGAAGTTTGAAGTCAATTAAAAAGTAAGAAAAGCTGTAAAATTTAAAGATTATTGGGATGGGATCATTTGGTGTTGATTTCATGTTTTCTTTCTTATTTGCTAGATTAAGATTAAAAAAGAAATCATGAACGACCATGCTGAATTTATTATTTTTTGGTAATTACTGTCTTCATCCATTATCAGTTTAATTCATAACAAATCACAACAGAGTGATTAATCTTCATTAGTGAGTAATTTCATAATTAAAAAAATCTAATTTTTTACCTGTTTGGAAAAGTGGAATGACATTTTATGTAGGGGCATCAGCTACTATGAATAGTCAATCATATTGRCTTTATCCATTCTAGTAACTCAAGAAACGTTTGCAAACAGCCACAGAATCATGGAATAGCTGAGCTTGAAAGRTGCCTCTTGAGATCATCTAGTCCTATTCCCATCTTAGAGCAAGGCCAGCTAGAGTAAGCTTATCAGTGCCATGGCCAATAATGCTTTTAATATCCTATGAAAACAGACTCCACAACTTCTCTAGGCACTGTCAGAAAAAAAAAAAAAAAAGAAAGATTATGTTCAAGGGGAATTACTTGTATTTTAATTTGTATCCATTTCCTCTTCTCTTATCACTTCATACCTTGAGGAAGAGTCTTTGTCTTTACTCCCTGCCCTCATCAGATATTTGTACACTTTGATAAGAACCTCTTGAATCTGACTTTTTTGAAACTGAGCAACCTTAGCTCCTTCAGCCTCTCTTCTGTGTCCGATACTCCAGCCCATTAGAGAATCTTTGTGTCCCATTTTTGTGTTGTTTGCTGAATTTGTCCCATTAATTGTGTATATTCCTTGTACCGAGGACTTTAACTGGACATAGCACTCCAGATTTGTCTCCCCAGTGCCGAGCAGAGAGGGACTGGGGAGACAAATCACCTGTCTCAACCTGCTGGGAACATTTCTCCTAAGGTAGCCTGGAATGTTGTTGGCCTTCTTTGCTGCAAGGTACACCTCTGCGTCACTGACAGTTTGTCCACCTTGACTCCCAGGACTGTTTCTGTAGAGCTACCCCTGCTGCTGCGGGGTTATTCATCCCCCAGTTCCATACTTTGCCTTTGTTTAACAGCATTAGCTCTTCTGCCCAGTTCTACAGTACAATCCTATGGTTGCCWAACACCTCTCTCAGTTTTACATCATCTGCAAATTTGCTGAGTGAACTGTGTTACTGGAGTCAGTGTCAAGCCTTGGAATACAGTACTTGCCTCTAGAGGATTCACAGTGATGACCATAATCTCCTGGTTGTAGCACAAGAGCCAGTTGTCAGCGTACCTCACTATCCATACACCATTCAGTTTGAATCTTATGAGATATAGCCTTGAAGACCACAGATTATGCTGAGAGATTGTAAAGAAAGGATTTAGTGAAACCAGACAGATTGAGGTGACTGGACATAAGGCTCATTTTATACACAACCAGCCCCTTTCATACTACTTTTTTGTCTACCTCCCTTTAGTTCCTCTCTGATCTTCTTTTGCCTACACAGAAAAGCATRCCTCTATACAACTCAACAGATGCCCACAACCCACCCAGCTTGGATCTCTCCTGGTATGCAGCCTTATCAGTTGCAATATTCAGGCTGATCTTTTTGGAAGTAGTGCCTGTAATTTCTGGATAGATCATCAGTCAGTGTGACTGGTGAGGTTTGTCTCTTTTCATTGTCTCCATATATGTTTTGTYGCCTCTGTGTTTGGTATATTTTGTTTCTGGTTTCTCTATTTTCACTTAGTTTTCCAATTGACAAGATCTTCAACCAGATAGCCTTACTGGAATAAACATTCTCACACTCCCACRTGTCCTCATCAATTACCTGACTAGGCTTAGTTATCACTGCCTCCCCTATCATTTGTCAGTTAGGAATGTGTCCCTGTATGTTGTTGTTTATGGCTTCCTCCTTTTCTTATTATCCCTTTTATTTACAGTGCARATCTCCTTGTCTAGGCACCAATAAAGGAGCAAAAATATTCCTTTATAGTAATCTTTCAAAATGGACTTTTTCATGTCCTATTTCTCAAACATGCCCTGATCTGATCGTACTCCATCAAGGAATTTTTCAATCACAGGGGTCTGAGATTCATAAAGGCTCRTTAATACCACTAAAGACTGGTTTAAGGAAATGACTACCTCATCTTTCCATATCTTTACCATTTCTTTCACCACCCTCTGTCCTAATCTACTTTTTTTTTTCTTTTGTTTTTTGATACATCTGTAAGGGCCGTTTTTGTTGCCTTTCACATGCTTTATCTGATAAAGTTCAGGTGGRTTTTGTCTTTCCTATCTGCAATCTGTCTTGTTTTCAAAGTCTCACTACCTTTCTCCAAAGTCCCTGCTTCCYTCTCTTGTATGTTTCATTTCCACATTAGTTTTGTCAGCATGTCCTTGCGCACTCTAGTTTTAGCCCCTGCTGTCTGAGGTGAACCATTCTTGACTTTTGAGGAGGTCATTCTTGGGCTTTTTAAACCCAGGTCTCAATAACCTACTCTAGAAGCCAGCAGACTGGTCCTGTGCTAATTTCCTCAACATCTATGATGGGTTGACACACGCCACAGAGCTTTCTGAACAAGAAGTTTGAATGCCCCCATMCTGTCTAGTGAGGTAAAACATGTTGGAACAGATTGAAGGTTATTTCATACTGCTTGGCCTCTGTGGCACAGAACTGTCCCTGGTACATTAAGCTTACTGGAACTGGCATTGAAATGGCATCTGAATCTCCTGCTTTTTGTACTTATGGATTGTTAGTTGTCTGCAGCCTTAGATTTCTGCAGTACTGCTCACTTTTCCATTAATTCTAAGAAATGTGTTTCTGGTTCATTCCATAGATTTCATAAATGAAAAATTCACTTCTATCTGCAGACATGGACTATGACTAAATGGGTAACTAAAGAAAACTGTGGGGGATTTATATTTGTTCCTCTCTAAGGACACCTGTTGGAGATCTTTTGGTACCTCTTGTACCAAGGGGTGGCTACTCTGAGCACAACAGCTGCATCCACGCCGCATCGCACTCAACCCTCTGGGCCTTATGCTGTAACTCCTTGGCCCTATTGTATGGTTACCAGTCTCTGTGATTTTTCAGCTGAATGTGTCTGAAACAATTTGGTGGCTGAACTTCAGCCAGGCAGAGGAGTGTTTTTACAGCATGACAAACACTGGAAGTTGCATGAGAGAAAAGCTGAAATCCTTGGGGGTGAAAAGCCCCAGGTGGTAATGGACTATTCAGAGTGAAAGTAGCCAAATTGTGCAGATCAGTTCTGTTTTTTTGGGGAGGTGCCCAAAATAATCTTTCAAACCTCTGTTTAGGCATTGTTGGAGAGAGTGCTAACTGGAGTGGTTTAAACAAATGCAGCAAGTGGACTGCCAGGGGCTCAATTTGAACTTGCTTCCTGCTCTCTTTTTCTCATTAGTTTCAACATACTCACAGAATTCCAGATGATTGCAGGAAGATTATTTGCCATCTGTATTTAGCTTACTCAGTACTACATTTAATTCTTCTTCTGGGACATGAAKTCTAGGCCTGATAGTAAAAAGATAATGAGAGAAAAATATAAGATGATACTTTAAAAGAGATAAATTTSATAATGATTTTTTGATGTTGGGCACATAGAAATAGGACAGAGACAACTGTCCTCTAGTTTCTAACCAAAAGTAGCTAAGAGGGTAGCTAGCTTCTAAAAAGGAGTAGCTATAATAGTAGGTTCAGAACTCACAGGTTAGAAAATATGATGCCCAATAAAGAATTTTTTTCTCTTAAATCTGGGGAGGAGTTTRAAATATCTTCTGAACAAAGCAGCAGTGAAAATTAACTCCCTCCAGTATTAAATTTACATTTTTTTCTAGTTTCTCTGATTTGCTTTTTATGCCAACTTCCTTTTTTCTTGTCTCTGTTTTACAAGGCCACATCAATTCTATGCTGTTTCTTACTCTTCTCTTAGGAAAATAATAGCTTACATATGAAGAGTTGTSCTCCATTCAGTGTAATACTGAGTTTCCTTAATCTGTTCTCCCAAATGCTTCTGGAGAAGCACTAGAATGCAGATAGTCGACTTTTATATGATGATGATGAATTGATCATAGAATAAGCGTGTTCTTTATAGATTTTCTCTTTCCTAATATGTGTTTATATTACTCTGTTGCTGTCTGTCCATTCAAGAAATTATTAATTCCCTTCAACAGTTATTTCCATAATAACATATATGGTCTGCTCTTCTGTTTCTTCCTTTTAAATCTTGTAGTTTTTCTATACAATCCATTCTCTTATTTTTCATTTTATGGGAAAGTATTTTGCCACTTATCTGGGTATATTTTATTTGTTTCATAGACYCAGCCTATATTTATATTTATAAATTGTTTGTTTCATAGACTCAGCCTATATATATATTTATGTTTGATAAAGGTTTATATCAGACTCTTTATTTTATAAAGAAAATATATCTTTCTTTGTATTCTACGTATAGGATATGTATATCCTATTTACTCTAATATTTCTATATTTTCACTCATTGCCCAMGTACCAAAAATAGCAATTTTATTAAGATGTGAGTTCCCAATTTATTGTGCTATTGTGCTATTTATTGTTTCAATGAGATGAAAATCTCYTCATTGAAAGAAAACGCAACCAGATTTTCAGAGTAATATTTTTTATGAGATAGCTAATGAAAAACTTGGAGACTTATTTTTATGATTTAAATGGGTTTATAAATAAAGCCACCTATCTTTTTAGCTCTGTATCCCCTCCCCACTGAGAAGCCTGAAGCAAAAATAGCTTAAAAAATCTCTATGTCTCATCTGTTTCATGTTAAATGACTTCATGCTCTGCACAAGAAGTCATTAACATGAAACATTAACATTAATATTYTTCCTTTTCCCGATAACAGCTCTTAAAGGGTTTCTAATTGTTGTTGCTGGGTCTGGGAAAATGTACATAGAACTACCATCCTTGCCCGTATCCAGAATTTATGCCACAAAATAAGTAAAGAAAAAAAAATAGGGAAGAAAAGTATATGAGAGTTACTGAGGAAAGGATGACTTTCATTCTCTGAAGTCACTCACACTGACACCATTTCCAAACATTCCTTAAGGTTTAGTTCATATAGATTTGCATGTGGATAAGAACAAGGCTGGGTAGTTTACTTGTATTCTGACAGTTTTATCTRTCCATCCATGGAACATGGATTTATGCCCTGAAATAGATGACTCTTTATAATAATTTCTTGATAATGATTTCTAGTGGCTAGAACACCAGTCGGAGTTTAGTCACTTTTAAAATACTTTGATATTGCTCGTTAATCTTAGAAAATGTTCCCCATAAGAACAAAATAATAATAGACTAATGGCAGGAATGTCAGTGAAGAATGTTTAATCTTAGCACTGTATAGGCAGGGAGTGATGAATCAAAATTTTGTGTATAACTGTAGCGCATAACAAGTGTTTATRAACTTCAACAAAGTATACATTATAACTCAACACTGTATGCTAGAATAACATCTGTATTTTTTTGGTACTGGTGTTCTGGATACTGGTAACTAGGTTTTTTCCCCCTCAGTCTTTTGTTATTAAACTGAAGCACATGTAAGAATAAGTGTCTTGTAAATCAGACCTTTTATATAACATGTGCTTTTTTTTGCTGTGGTACATATTGATTATATAATCTCTCAGCTGTTCAGGAAAGTCCTAGAACACATACAAAAGTTTCCTTAACTTCAGTGGAAATTAAGCAGGTGTTTCAGATTAATCACTTACTGCAATGCTTTGTGGAATGGSATTTTAATCAACAACTATAAGATATATTTTCTTTCAAGAAGTATAGATTTCTTTCAGTGTAATTGAGAGGGTGAGCCAGTTAACTAAGCTAATTTAGTGACATATGTCTGAGCAGTGCTAGTTTTATTAGGTGCCTTTTAAAAGCGATGTCCATTAACTACAAAACTAATAGAGTGATTCTGAAAACAGTTTATTTATAGAGAAGAAATACTTACTCCATATTCCCACTGACGTACAACTCACCAGAGAAAATGCAGAAATTTGTACATTCAGATTTTTATTTAGCCCATTGTCACTGGCATCTGCTCACTATTGTCATACATAGTATACTTAGCCTGCAGTGCATTATTTAGTCACAGTTTATGAGAGGTTTTTAAAACTATAATTTCTAAGGATTGGTCATTGAATTCTCTGAGACGGTGGCAACACTTCGAGCTTGTGTTTTAGGAAGTGTCAACACTTGGAAGTGCATGTTAATATCTAAAAGCTGCTTACAACCAATAAATACATAGAATGATGACCTTCAGCTGCAGTTTAATTCCTCTCAACATGCCTTCAATGCAGATATATAGGTGTTGATGCCCAATAAGCTTAGTCTATTAGAAAACCTCTGATATTGGGCGATTGTACTGGGAAAGGAGGCAAGATTCACACAGCATTTTCAGCTGGGTTTTTCTATTTCCTGTTCATTATTTGAGAATTATCTCTACAATTTGATGTCAACACAAAAATWTCATTTATATTTCATATTTCCAAAACTGTTAGGGAACAGTTTTCCCTTGAACTCTTATGCTCTCTAGCTATATGTACTCTTACTCAGCAGATGTGTTCCTTGAAGGAGTGCCTTGCTGCTTTGCTTTGTTTTACCTTGGGGAAATAGAGCTAGAATGAGGGTATTGCATGCATTTTAAAAATTGTTTACTCCTGTGAAATTGGAGTAAGTTTCTCATAATGTCCTAAGAGATTTAATAAAAGAGCTATTTCTTCCAAATTTCTGAGTCCTGTTTTTAATTCTTTCAGTGACAAGCTGATTAATTAAAATAAATTATCTGCCTCCCTGTTTTGTTTTTTTTTTTTTTCCTTAGCAGAAATGTATATTTTTGTATTTGGCAACTACTAAATGTAGTTGTAGGGGTTATGATTTTTTCTAAAGAGAAGACACTGTTCAATTGCAACTCTTCCGAAACTAGGTATTACTGTTTGAAATTTTATATTTTACTGGGGGTAATATGAGATATGCACAGGTCTTTCTTGATCAGCACATTTATGAAGCTTGACAAAAAGATAGGCCAAATCTTTTTGCCCAAAACTGCACTATATGTATGTAAACTCTGTTCAATTAATATGAAATTTCATAGAGCTGTAAATACCAAGACCAGGAATTCAGGATGAAAAAACAGTTCACAGTTCTAATTACAGAGACTAAGGTGTCTTAAATAATAATTAAATTTGCCTTATCTGCTGCTTTTTATTTTAATATAAAACTATTTTTCAATGGTCTAGGCATTACATAATGTTTGCAAGAAACCAGTTAAGCAGATAATGCAAACAAATTCATTTAGACTGTTCTTTGCTTTCAAGTTACTCTTTGATGCTATCAGGAAATAGAAGAGTGAAAAAACGCCTGTGGTGAGGGTCCTTAAAGCTGTTTTATACAACTGGGCATGTGTCCTGCCTGGGGTTTGACTCTAATGTCTTATGTTCCTCTTTCACTTTATCATGTGATTATTTTCCAATTTTTTCTGCTGTTGATATGTTTCTTGATACACTAGTGTTTGTTTGTGATKAGAGATGGGAGCTGCATCAAATGCAGGGAATATTTCCACTCAATACCTGAGGTTTTCCTCATTCTTTTTTCTCCATTTTTGATAGAAGTCTTTATTCCCAGAAGCTTTACTCAATGAATCTTATTACAATTAACATCCATGATGATTCTATTTGTTATTGACTATAGTGAGAGGACCATTAATGCTTAAGAACATTTTTGGCTTATTAACCAAAATRGACACAGAAGGTCTTATGAAACTATTATTTTCATTAGACTGATCTCTTTAAAAATGACTGTTTAATAAAAATTAGTAATTTGCAAGTCTAAGTAGTTAGCTAATATTTGCAGTTAGTCAAAGAAACATACAAAACCCTTTAGTCCTTGAAAAATAACCATATAATCCATAACTTTCTCAATTTTGATAATATTCTTGTAAGCACTTTGTTTTGAACTGTGTTCTGTGAACTGTTCTTGAATAGAAAAGYCAAAACCAGAACTTGGTATAAACATTTAAATTTGGCAGAAGAGCGTGATTAGATCTAAACYCAGGATTTTGTCAGCCAAGACACTTATTGTTTTCTGTCTGACTATTTGGAGCATGCTAAGAAAAATTAAACTGATGAGCAAATGCTGTTCAAATGGTTTGGCTAGCAAAGGGAGCAGCTGCTGCTTCTGACTTATGATACGTCCTCAGTCCACACAGCTATAAAACTGTTCTACATATTATTTCCTAAGATGACATGCATGGGAAATGTTTTTTTGTTTTAGTAAACCCAAGACAAATTTGTTTAGGTGTATAAGTTAGAGCCAAGATGCCCAAGCATTTAGCCATTTACTTATGGGTTCTTCCAAACACCAATTGCTCTTTTATTGAGAAAATAAGGAAAAAAATAAATAAATTACCCCTTTTTGTGAAACTATATAAAGAAAATTTACCCCTGGTTACTGTTAATAAAACTCTAGTCTAATCAGATTTAATCAGGCTTATAATCTTGGAATTTGAACACTTGTGGAATTCAAAATTATGAAAAGTCTGTGAAACAAAAGATACAATTAATGTGAAATACAGAGCTTCAGATGCATGGTCTAAATAAATAAAAGAAAAATACTTTGAAGGTCAAAAACCATCCTATTGTTGACATTAATTAAGCTGAATAATTAGTTCCTCAAGTATGACAATAAATGTTCAAATATTTGAAAATTGAATAGAAATACATGAAATAATATCTTGCACTAGCATTAGGATTTGAAGGATATTTAAATGCTTTGTGGAACATGCATGCTGTAAACAAATCTATTTTTTATGTGCATAATTATTATCACCTTGTTTCATCAAAGCAGAGCTGTTATAAAAATATAATGTGGTTATTATTGCCTCAACTGACCTAATGACTTTTCTTCCCTATTTATATGAGCAATTCATACCCCAGACCTCTCATTTTCAAATACTGTAAATCAGYTTGAGACCACTAATAACAAACATATTGACTACAACTGCAATGTAGCATGAGACTAGATTTCCTGACCAAGTTGAGAAATTACAATCTCTGCATGTTTTTAGGATTTGGATAAACAAATGAAGGTTTGATCTARCATTGGGGATAGTCCATGTATTTTTACGGTCCTTATACTCATAAAAGTTGATCTAAATCAATGTCAGATTAACTCTGATTTTCAGGGAGGGTGAAGAAGGCMATGTTTGCCTTTATGACTCAATTTGAGATGTGGGAGATGTAGACTGAAGTTTATGAGTCTTTCTGCAAAGTGAATGGAGAATGAAATRGTTCRGAACACCCTGGTGTGAATTTGGTTTTTATTGTTCTTKATGAAATCAATACCTTGCCATAGCTCTCTGTATAGGTGGCCAATGAAGCCCGGGCTGCTAATTTAGGSCCCCAGGATAGATTTCATCTGACTGAATGTAGATAACCATATGGGGTCTAGGCATCCTGAGCTCTCTTTGTAGTTGGTGGAGAAACAAAGCAATTTTAAGGTTGTGTTTTATCTTTTCCTGTTTCATCCATGAAGGCAGGGTAGCATGGCCATCACACCATAATCGGATAAAAGTTTTTTGAGGACTTAATCCCTCACAGATCCATGCCCTAGCACACACTAAGTAGAGAAGCTGGCATATGGCATGAGACACTTGGATCATCTAGGCATCATCTGTAGTCTATAGTACTTTGAGCTATGAGCCTACAGTAGCTTAAGCACACATTTGTATACAAAATTTTTTTTGTGGAATGCTTAGGCTTCATCTCTGAAAAAAGAAATTATGCCACAAAATAAAAAAATAATCAGGTCTTGAAAGGGTCAACCCTGTAGTCATAGGTATGACATTATCCTGCTATTCTATGTTTTTGGAARATCACATTTGCTTCATTATCCAGAAGAATATACAGAAAATGGCAGCCTAAATTAGCTTTATGCATGTTAGATGTGTCAGTGCAAATTTTCAGAAAGTGACATGAGCAGGTGAATTCTTGAATATAAAAGAGAAAGTCAAAAATGTGAGAGATGGTGGGAAGCGCATCACTGAGAAATATGGTTATTTTACAGCTCTGTGACATGAGTCTGAAAAAACAAGTGCACAAATCATACTGGGCTGCCTAGTGCCTAAAACAGGCAAGAAAGAAGTGGCTTATATGCTCAGCTGCCTTCAGTCAACATAGACATGACAGTAGGAAACTAGTCAGGAAATATTGTGGCTTGCAATATCCAGATTTCAATAATAATTTTAACTAGTTTTCTATGCCAAAATGTTCTGCTATGCATTAAGAAGTGATAAATACAAGGGATGAAATGCAATAGAAGTTATGCCCTGATGGAGTGAGAACAAGAGCATCCTGTTAGAACAGCAAATTTTCTCATTTATTTCTTTCTTTTAGAGACTTTTGCAGTCATCATGAATGGTGGTAGCAATTGAACCAAAGCACAGGCAGCCTGAAGAAAGAAAAGTTCAGCGATAGGAAAGTAGAGAGGAACACTAACATCAGCATCTAGGCAATTGGCAGAAGATCATTTGTAGATAGGCAGATGGTTTTTAAAACATTTAAACTCTTTACATAACTGTGAGGTTGTTATGCATTTCCAGCCTGTTCTGCTTCAAGGAGTGCAGAGTGAATTTAAAAGTAAACAAAATAAAGATATTCTTAACAAGTTCTCTTACTTACAGTGAGCCGAATTTTCCTCTCAAATCCCTTGAAAATCTATTGCTATTTAAACTACAGAAGCTAGAACACAGGTATTTTCCTTTTTTCCATTTATACATGCCTGTGATTTGTAGCATTAACAGCAACACTTTCCCTGTCTTCGATGGAGGACAGCAAATATATACTGTGTTTCCAGACCAGGTTAAGAATGTGTAAAAATGAAATGCTTCCAGTCTATCACATTATTGCAGTTGGAATAAAAATCCAGTTTCCRCTTGGCTTGGATACTTAATTTATTGTATTTTAACCCCTATATTTAACCCCTAATGACATTTTGATCTCTGAAATCTGAAGTTATCCTCAGATGAATGTTATCTGCTTTATAATCAGAAATAATCAGCTCTTCAGCTGCAGGCAATATGTGTTCTATTCAGAAATTCTGTTGCATGATTCACAGCTCAGCACAAAGAAGCTATTCTTTTACTTATGAATAAAATCTCTCCAAAATTTATGTTTCTTATTCAGGCAAAAAATTCTATTGGTCTTAGTGTTAACTTGAGTGAGTTTAAGGGATTAGGATGYCCAAGTAGAGTCATGAAAAAAAAAAAAAGAAAGAACTAATTAATAAAATTTTATTCAAAGGAATATTGCTGTTTTCTGACTGAAAATAATTCTTACACTGTTTATACATGCCTTTCTAGGAYTTCTAAGGATTTATAGGGGCCCTATGGAATTAGAGAACCCAAGATATGCCATCTACTGTGAGCAGATCTTCATCTTTCTGCACTGCTGCCTCAGATGTCACACAAAATTAATAACCATGGACAAACACTWTCGCCAGCTAATAAACACAGAAGAATTACTCTGAAAATCTGTCAAATGTTCAGGAGGGGACAGTCAGTCTGTAATTTTAATTTTTTTTTTTTTTACGCGTGTGGAGGAGGCTTTCTAGGAAAGTTGTATATAATGTAGTCCTTTTCCATTACAAACTCTTAGAAACTGTGGCCTCTTCATACTCCATGCAGAAAAATTTAATCATTCTTCTGGAGATAGGTGCTAATGAGAAYGARGTGGGATTTGYTGCTGAGCAKGTGGACYCTCTTKCTGCTGTTRAACAATGGAACTTWCTGTAAGAATGCTTRTGATAGGATAAGCTTTTCCACCTAYGGCTTCCAGAGCTGGATAAAATAATCTGCAATGTCACAACACAGAGAATCAAGCACCAAAGCAGTTATTCTCCTGTCTTGATGAAAAGAATGTAAACTTTTCATGATAGCTGAAAATAAGGGATTTTTCTGATTGCTGCTCTTTGAATCTAGAAGCCAAGATAATTCCAGGAGAAACAAAAGCCTGTTTTATTATGAAAAGCCAAAGAAGAACCTGAGTAACTYCATCTCTAATTTTGCCGTTGGTTARCATTGCCTTTARATCCCMTCCCCCTCACTGCAATTTCCTTTCTTAACAAAATTTGTACTCTAACTAAATAAGTGCCTCAGCTAACTTTATGTCCTTCCTCAAGTAAAAAATTCCTGAGGGAATTCYTTTAAGACAGTATCATCAATATCAGAGGTATTATTTGCCTTCACAGCCTTTTCTTTGCCATTAATTATTTCGATGTGTGATTATAATGTAKCTTCTGTTTGAGAAAGACAAGATGTCAAGTAGACAGCTAAATATAAGGTTTAATTTCTGCAGGAATGAATTACATGAGATTGACAAGTAATACCACTTGCTTAGTACTAAATAATCAATACAAATCATTGTAATGTGGTTTACATAGTAAACCCATTTTATCACTCAGCTTGCCACCATCATTCCATCTTGCATGGGATTCCACAGGGAAATTCTAGTGGTGGTGGTATGTGACATTACTAGAATCTGTATTTCTGCCTATTCCATTGTCTGAATTAACAAGCAGCAAATATCACATCTTGTAAAATAATATGATACTATGAATTATTAACAAATTCTCAAAAAAAAAGAAAACTATTACTTGAGGAACTTTACATGGTTTATATTATATATATMTCTCTCTCTAGAATATATATATCTAGAATAGACATATATTCTAGATACATATAGAATATATATCTAGAATATATATTTTAAATATATGTTTATATTTCAGAAATRTAGTAATATTTCTGAATGAGGAGAAAATATCAGAATTCTTGGGCTCTTGATCGACTTACTGGGTAGTCACAGAGTGCTACACATTTTTTAATGTCAGTGAATCAYGGCTAATATTTAGGGTACCTTAGTGAAATACTCACAATACAAATTGAAAACATATAGAATATACTTGAATTTATTTAGGGATTATGATCTGTGTTGATATTCTTCAAGGGCAATAAAAAAACAAGCCRTGCAATATAGTGTCCCACACATTGCTTCTGTGATTCCCTTTTCAGAAAACTTTGAAAAAGGATTCRGTAACGTGTTGTTACTTGCTGACGTACCTTGACCAGCTGAAAAAAACCTTCCTCAAATCCAATTAAATAAAACCCCAAACTCACAGAAAAGAAGCAGCAGAGATGATAAATAATGAATTTCAAAGAATCATAGAATGACTTGGTTCGGAAGGAACCTTTAAGACCATCTAGTTCCAAGCTCCCTGCCTTGGGCATGACTTGGTGTAATTGACTACAGCAGGCTTTTGAATCACATGCAATTAATTTCCATGTTTTGATCTAATATCAGGTGAAGCTTGGTAATGGAATTCTTTGAGTTTTCAGTTAAGATTTGAATTTGTCTTGTATACATTTTCCATATGTCTTCCATACTTTTACCAAAACTACCAAGTCATTTAATTTCTGGGATACAGTTTTTATAAATAAATACCTTAACAGATAAGAAAGAATCAACTCGGCATATATATGCAAAGAAATATCCCTTTACATAACAGGAATTTGTTGTGTTAGAATCTGCTTTTAGAAGAGTGTCTGAACAAATATGATTGGATGGGTTTGAGACTAAGAAACTGGATTAAGAGATCAGTATTCAATTTCTGGCTGTGTAACRCATTTCCTGATTACCTCAAGCACAACACCTCACCCGTCCATATCTCATTCCTCTGCCTTTTTTTTAAAAATTATTTTATAAATCCAATTTACTTACAAATAATGCATGGCACAATGATTGTAAAATTTGATAGCCAAAAACATGCCACTGAAGCAATTATTCAAATGAAGCAGTCAAAAGCATATGACCTCACTATTCACAAGCAAAATTATATATATATATACGTATGTACATGCAAGTGCAATTTATTTCTGTAAAAGTGATGGAGAAAATGAAAACCTGCTGTACTGAGCCAAGAAACTTTCTTCCAGCTGTTTATTTATGACACTCCAATTTCTTCAGTCAGAAATAATCTAGTTATTTTCTATTTAAGAGCCAATTTCATTATCTAAAAGTCCTTGGGCTGACCATTTCCTGCTGTCACCTTAAAGAGGTTCCATCATTTCCTCAAGACTATCATAAGTCCTATGGATCCAAAGAAAGAGGTAYAAATTGTGTTAAGCTAGTAGTCCATACAAAATATGTATTTTGGATAGTTAATACATGGTGGAAATTGACATAGTTTCAACTACCATTATATGAGATACATTTTCAGAGGATCATGSCTCTAAAGCATTGAAAAGTAAAYCATTGACAGCCTATAATAACCATTAAAAAGAACTTCTTGGGTTGGAATGACTGATATATGTATCTGCTTTACTCAACATTTAAATGATTTCTGCCACAGTCTTTCTTTAAATCTTTGGTACTTCTCTTGGTCAAACAGACTGCTGAAAGCTTGCAGCTAGAAAGGGCAGAAAGTATTTTTTCTTAGTTCATGAACTGCCACAATAGGACCATGACCTTTTTTTTTAGCCAGTCAAAAAGAAGATTTATTTTACTACTTGTATAGTCTTTGCAGGCCAAAGCAGCACATGCTTCACATGAAGCTGCAAAGTTGTTCTTAATCTATTTTAAACGTAAATATATTCAAGATGCAGTAGGTATCATTAGTAGTTGTGGTGTAATGATACTAGGAGTTTTACTTTAAGTTATCCAATGAATTAATAAAAAATAGAAATAATTAYTAATATCTTTAACATTGTTTTTTAAAAAAAAGTTTTGTATAACTCTGTTTCCCTGGAATTCTGCTTGCACAAGCAATGCYGTTCTGAGGGTGTTATTCGGAACTGTAAACATATCACCAACTCCTTCTCCTGGTTACAGATCCTGGTGTGCGTATCCAGATATTGGTAATGATTCTTTCTTCCTCACTGTTGAGAGCTGTTATCACACATGGAGAATACCTCATTCTCTCTTCATTGCTCTGTAACTTCACACTACATCCGCACTTTTACATGCTGTGGTTTACATGATCTATCTCTTTCTTGCTCTCTTTGTTAACCCCTGAAACAAATTCTGTCCATCTCACAAGGCTGCACCCCTTTCATATTCATTAGCCAACAGCTCCTGCCCTGTTCTTGGACCTGAGGCTTTTGATGCTGTCATCTGCACATGTTTACAAGGCTTCGGCTATCATCCTGTACTCCTCTGCATGCCACCAGTATTTTAGGGTAATAAGTTCTACAAAAATACCTTTTATCAATGTAACAGAAATTAATCAATGTTTTTGTAACACTACATCTTGCACTTGCTATAAAAAATTGTACAAAGCTGAGCAAAACTAAAACAAAAAAGATAATATCCACCTGGCTACTGGACAATGGTTGTTACAGCTAAGCAAGCTAAAACAAAGTGCCAGAAAGCCCCAAAATAAGCCCAGACAAAACAAATATTAAGATATTCAGTCATGAGGCTTACAGAGTTAATGTATCCTGTGGCCTGTTAAATCAATGGCAATCTCATATTTTCAAATTTACAAAAGGCCAGTGCTTCCTGCAGCAAGACTCTMCAAAGCTCATGGAAATTAACTTCTCAAGAGGATTGCTGAGAGCTGGCATTCCACACTTCCTGCCAACAGTAGAATGATSGGGGTGACAGAAGGCAGCTTGTGTAGGGTTAATTTGCAGTCAAAAAGATTTTGTACAAAATGCTATATCAAAAGGAAGGTAGTCTGAATGCAGAGACAGCTCTGAAGAAATAGATCTATCCTATGAATTGCAGCTTTATCATCTCTTGCATATAAATAAATTTAATATATCTAACAAGATTGATRTCTTCCTGGGCATCTTCCTCCCCTCTCTAGATCCTTGCTCTTGAAGAGGATGATCTAAAATAGAATTCAGATCACAGAAGTAAATTTATATCTGTCATGGCCCACTTATTTAGTCTTAAATTATCAAGATTTTTCGTTGAATATTCTGCATTTTTACTTGGAGGCCATCTCAAAATTCCTGATCAACTGCAAGTGATCAAGTTGCTTAACTGGAAGAAATTTTCAGTGAAWATATGGAAAACTTGGGTTTTTTGGAAATTTTGGTTTTCATATCTTTATTACAAGAAGAGGGAAATCAATTCCACTCTGAAAGAARAAAATGGGAAACTATTGTAAAAGCAAACCACCAACACATCTATATTATTAGCAGAAGTGGTGCTTAAGCTCCTGTGAGTACTTGCRCATTTCTTTTACATATGAAATGGATCTGACATGTTTTTAGTTCTCCATAGACATCTGTGAGGCTTATGACACCTTGAGATCATGGTCTCTACACACATCAATTATATGAAATATTTTTAATGTGGCTCTTAAAGAGTCTTGCATATAGTTTAAAAGCATATGAGTTTATGAGGCTAATGAAGGACACTGTCAGCTTCATTAAATTTCACTGAAGCCAGTTGTGTCAACAAATATTTTTGTGCAAGTGTTTTGTGATGATTTGGCGGGCTCTGCACTGAAGTATGGTCCTATTTTTCACCATTCCTCTACTGTTCTAAGGCTGTGAAGAATGAAAACAAAGTATAAAGCTGATACAAAGGAAACAACATTAATTATGTTGAGACAATCTGCTAGCACTCAGGGTGGATTAGGTATTTTACAACCAGGTTTCATTGGTATCAAGCTCCTGTGCTCGTTCCACTGCATGGCCAAACAGCTAGGTAGGCCATTTGTCACAGAACATAAAAGAATTTAGTCTTTTTGAAGCAGGGAATCCAAGCCTACAAGACCATCAGTAATTCATACTAAAATTCCATTTTTGCATAATCAGAGAGATTAGCTGCCAGCAGCCTGTTTAAGTGCAAGAGCATAGCAAAATCTTGCAGTTAGTTTTCCTTGCAAGCCTATAAATTTTTATGAGCTTTATATATTTCAATCAGCAAAACATATTTTGAGGAGGAATAAATATTTTTTAAGCTAAATATTTTTAAGATAAATACCTTTTTTTCTTTTTTTTTTTTTCTTTTTTATTTTTGTTAACATGTGGATACTGGTTTGGCATTCTTTACGAGAAGTCGCCAAAAGCAAATTGTGCTCTCTTTTTGTGATTCTCTTTTGAGACAAGGTAGAAAGCTTGAATTTGGAACTGTTAAATGCAGATGACTACTGAATGAATTTGAATTTCRGTGCTTCAATCAACTCAGCTGGAAAACTGGATATTAGCAGTGTCTGATTGAAAAACAGATGTTGTAGCACAACAGTTTCCATAAAGAAATCACAGCCTAAAACTGTGTGAAATTACATGTAGTTACTGTAAAGCAGTACAAAGAGAAATAGATCTGTGATATTTTTAATTCAAAAAATCAGGGACAAGGTCAGAGATATCTTGTTATTGTTCCAACTTATCTTTGCACTGAGAGGTTGAATAACATGACACTGCTAATTATTTTGAGGGGAGGAATTGTACTTGAAATCTGGGAGACTTAATGTAATAGAATATAATCTAATGAAGAATATATTTGACAGAATCTAGTCAAAATCATAAAGTGAAAYATCAGATATCTTACACGTTTTATTGGAATTTGAAATAAAGAAAGAAATCCTTTATAGTAACTCATATTTATAGTCTTTATGTTATTGCATCTGAGGTAGACCTCACACAWATTCCTACAATACATTTCTTTCTTGAGTCCAGAGCATCATCTTTTGTTTTTTTCAGTCAGTGATGTTGTTTCATGTGGTAGAGGAAGAAATATCTGAACAACTGAAGGAGCCAGACCCTTTCTCTCTCTAGAAGAGCTTGTTAATAAGGAATGCCTGAYTGAAATGAAGGATGCAAAACTCACTAGTTTTAATGGTGTAAGTGCATCACAATATATGTACCTCCAAGGGAAGTTTTTTTCTTTAAATCCCAGTGGTTTGCATGAATGAAATGTTGTAATTCATGGCTACATGGTTTTTCTAGGAAAAAGATGCCAGTAAAGCAAAGTGGTGYGGTTGCCCTTTATGTCAGAGAACATCTGGAATGTCTCTGAAAAGTCTGGAGTTCTGTCCCTGGGAGAATGATGAGTACCTCTTCCAGCTTAACTCATTCTATTTTTCTGTGATTTTGTGAATGGGTGTGCACATTAATGGTTTCTCCTTCCTCATTGTGGAATCCAGTTGGGATAATTTCATGCCTTTTCTAACACATTTCTGTGTCATTTACTCAATTAGTCTGCATGCAGCACCATAGTATTTCCAAATGCACTGTCCGTGGTGCCTTTAGATGTGTTAGATACTCTTGTCCTGTGTGTTACCCCTAGGTTTGCCCCAGCTCCACGCCTGCATTACCATAACTGACTGTGGGTGAGATATGCATAGCTGTGGGGTCTCCAGTGCCAGCCTGTGCCTGTGCCACTTCTCTCATCAATCTCTGTCTGCACTTCCGAGCTTTGCCTCCTGTGTCCTCACTTCTCGAGGCCTCTGCTACTGAATTCCAGTTTCTCCACCCTGCATCTCTGTGGTGSAGTCAGAAATATCTCATTCTCTATAGAAAAACATTGCTATCTATCAAAATTCATGTTTGTACTATACAAAGATAAACAAAAAAATTATCTGCCAGCTCAGTTGAAAAGCCTCTATCACAGCTAAACTAAATAAAACAGCYGTAGGCAGGTCAAGGTAACTGCAGAGAGAACACATCAGATGAGCCCCAGTTCTGAGGCTGYGCAAACTCGATATAAATCTTATGGCCTGCTAATAGTCACAACAATGCAGTATTACAGGGCTAACCCCCTTGCTCCTAGACTTTAGGATCCTTAGTAATTTCAATGGTGAATCCAAGCTTCTAATCAGAGGTAGGATGGAGTGCTTCAAAGATCTTAACATCATTGAATTGATTGTTTTAATGTGTATGTACACAATATATATTTCCATATATAACTTTCCCCGCTATATACTATGTGCCAAGCAAACTTGGAGGATTTTGATCTTGTGATTCTGGCCAAGGATATAACAGTTGTGTTTCTGMCTGAGTGAAAAGCTCTTTTAGGCACACGTCTTCTTCTAAGAAAAAAAAATATAAATAATAAAGATTTAGATTTTTTTTTCCCYATACAGCTTCCCCCGCTCTGATATTTTCCTGTGATATGGGGTACAAAAACTGTCTCCCATATTTGTGTGTTTATTTTTATTTAGACACCATATACACTCAAAATTATGGCYGTTTGTAATATATATACCATACACRGATAGGATATTTATATGTAAATAATTCAACTCTTGTTTTGCCACTTGGAAGAATTTATTTTTGCCAAAACTCAGAAAAAACGTGACTGAATTTATCTTGGCATTATTGTATTCCTTATACGTAATTAGCAATAGTCAGATATCTTAAATGTATTTGAAAGCCCCTGTCTAAAGCTTAGTAGGCCATGGCACTAGAGCAAGACCTCTATAACGCAGTAGARCATCTGTGGTAAGATTCTGAAAGCTCAGCTATGTTTTCAGATGCATTTATAATAATTGCTTTTGACTAGAGATTATAGGTCTCTGTGGGTAGTTCTTCTGAGACACTTCTAGACATACTGCAAAAGGCACTCAAGACAGTGTTTATGTGCAGCCCTAAAGGTACTTTGAAAAGGCTCAGTTTTTTTTAACAGATGGTGTAATTTGCTTCCTGTTGCTTTTAAGGGATGTCTTTCTTATCCTGAGGCATTCTAGCATATTCTCATGCAAATCCTATTTGTCCATTGCAACGGTTTTTGTTTATTTTTTAAAATTTTCCTCTGAGTTATCTTTCACTTTTACTGTTCAATAATTTTTTCAAGGATTACTGGATTAATAAGCCTGATGTAGCCATGACACGTATGTCTAGCAACACTAGAAACAAGGTTCCTCCCTCACTTTTATTATTCTGAAATAATACATTAAAAATTGCTTYTCTGAAATGAAATGATGAATACATTATTACACAGCTTCATGTAGCAAAGACTGTAGCAAAGACTAATTCAAAAATGCAGTTTAATATACCTATTTTTATTCTTATAAGACATGAAATTTATGCTCTGAAGAGCTGTCCACTGTCATCACTGAAAAACAGAACCCTTTCCCTTAAAAGTGCACGATGCTGATATAGCAATTCTTGAAATCCTTCCTTTCACAATGTGGKACTTTTCCAAAAAAAGAGAACAGCAGTCAGAGAGAACCATGGTGATTCTCTGTTGTAGAACACTGCAACCAATCAGGGCCACCCCTTTGTTAAACCTTCAAAGTGCCCCACGATCACAACAGTGGTGGCTCTCCGAGGAGGCTGTTTATGCTGTCCCATGAAAGGAATGAATTCTGTTATGSAGATGCCTTTATTTTTGTCTTTAGAATGATAACTGAACCACTACTTCTGAAACTGAGGAAGCAAGTTCAGGGGCAGCACTACATAACTTACTGAAATTGTTTTGCCACGCTTGCCTGCAGCTGCATACTCAGGGAAATATAAGTTTGTGTCATGTGTTGGAAGATGTGGGCTTCTCACGATATCTCTTTTCCTTTCTTCCTAGAACTGTGGCAAAGCAACTGCACAATGAAAAACATGAATTGATTGACTGTGTGTGACTTTGAGAATATTTGCCACAGGCTAAGGGTGCTCATCTGCTTAAACATGCCTATGTACCCAGATACAGGCAGTTGTCTACTGAGTCTTCCAACACTGCTGCCCAGTCATGAATCAGCTCCAGCTCAGAAGCTATCTATCTTAATTTGTGAAATGCAGTGTCTCATCTAAAGTAGCAGCTGTAAAAATATAGAAAATGAAGGAAGTACAGATCTGCTTAGATCCCTGTCTTAATTGTGATGGTGAGACATGCAAATAGACTTAGGGTCATGAGCACTCGTGATCATCAAGGACTACTCAGCAGATTGTATTGAGCAAATCTAATTAGGATAATTATTAGCCTCCTACTCAAATGTTTCTTTTCATCATGTAAGACAATTTAGGCTTTTTCATCCTGTATTACTGTTGTGATACATAAAGCAGTAACAAAGTTCTACCTCAGATGAGGCTTGTATGTTAGGGAAATATTTCAGTGTCGACAATGTATGGCTGTTTGTTAACAACCTTCATGATGAAAGACAAAATTGAAATAATGTTACTAGCTTAACATGTTTTTGAACTGTTGTTGTTTGATACTAAAATTTTGTGTTTAACAGCCTATGCTGGAAACCACAATAACCCACAATGAAACACTCAAAACCTCCTCATTTTAGTTTCAGTAACAGCTTTTCCATATCATAGCTGCTTTTATATGCTCCTTTTCCATCAAGGTTATTTCTATAATAGTGGAACTTTCTTTCAAAAGTGTAGTGTGGTCATCTGCAACTTTCTTTAACATGTGGTATGCAGAACAAATACATAGCTTTTTTTTTTTTTTTTAATAAAAGCTAGGCACTTAACTTCAAATGGAAAAACAAGAAAGGGAGAAACTGATGATGTTTTTTTCACATCACAGTACAAATAACGATAAAAGGAATAAGTGGCAAGCCAATTTAAATGCAACTGAAYGTAGCTACTATGATTCAGTAACTGAGAGAAGGATAAGTCAAGGGCATACTGCACTCATTATTAATACTTAAAGCCCAAGTCTTGTAAGTGGTTGCACTAGTTCATCAAACAAAATGAAGAAAACAAACCAAGTCAAAACAACAAAGGATTAATTTTTGTAATATCAAGTTCCTTCAGAAAGACCTAAGAAGACTAAAAATAATACTGAAGTGTTATAAATGTGTGTCAGTCCAAACATATTATTTTWATGAAAAACACTTAAAAATTAAATATAACTTAAATGAATAATGTACTTATTTAATTCTTGCACCTCAGTGCTTTGCAAAAGACACTGTTCTACTTGAGTAAAGTTTCTTCTGAAGCATTTTCTATTAAACATAGCAAGCACCTGGGGAGCACTTGGAACAAAAATAAACTGATCTCAGAGACATCAAAAGGGTTTGGTTTTTTTCAAGTTTATTGTGGAACACAACAAAGTAAAAATTGAAAATGTCTTATATAAGACTATTCTCTTCAAACCTGCATACTAATTATACATGTGTACTTCTGCAGAAAACACATGGTAGTTTCTGGCCAAATTTCTGGACTAGATATTGCTTGGAAAAGATGCTTGTGAAGACAGTACAGATCTCTTTCTTTTCCTCCTACTCCTCAGATGTGAGATAATCTCATAGACCAAGGAACAGTGATGGAGAGAGGAAGTTTAATTTAATWGGGTACTCTGAATTGCTGTATAAATGTTTCCATTGCTGACCTTCCCAACAAAGGGTGATTTCAATCACTTGCTGAAAATGACAATAAAAGCTGCTCAGCCTTAAAAAAAAAAAAAAAAAACTTTAATATAGGGAAGATGAATCTCTTACTGTATTGGCTCCTACTGAACTGCATGTTACATGTAGATGGATAAAATGGCTAAATGGCTAACACCTGCCCTTCTTCCCTGATTTTGCTTCCCTAGAAACAAGGCTTTRTTAACAGGCAGAAGTTTCTGATCAGCCACTTCTCCTTAGATTGATCTATTAGAAGGAGAYGCAATTGACTGCTGCTCAGTCATTGGACTAAATTATAAGCTGTAGTGGTTTGGGATGTTGAAGAGGGTCATTGTGGACAGGTCAGGGTGATAAATGCTTTAGCAAACCTGGTTTCAATGGCTAATGTTAGTCAGCATGGGAAGTTACAGGCTCGTAACAGTCGGCATGAATACAGCCCCATCAGTATGATCCTTCCAAGATGTATGGATTAGCCCTGCATAAAATACAAGCTTGTCTGTTAAACTATATTTTTCACAATCCTATTGTGAGCAAAGGCATTTCTAGATATCCTGCTGAATCTCAAAAATGTGTTAATCCTGACTGACAAGTTACCTGGGGTCCCATCAAGAAGAAATCCTTCAAAGCAGGTACGTCAGTCCTGACTGCAGTTACTCCCATTATCCTCTCACAAATGTCATAATGAGTCACTAGGCTACAGATGTATCATGAGTAAAGTTGGTCTTTCTTTTGGTGAAGAAAGCAAAACCAGATCTTTTGTTAAGCACTGAGAGCTAGTCCCTTCAAGGACTTATGGATCAAATCATCARTGAGAATGTTCAGTCCTGCTTCCTTCTCTGACTGACATTGCACACAACTGCACGAGCAGTCATATGGYACTGTCTGGAAAATAAAGCTATGTAAAGAAGGGAAGACACATCTGTGATGCAAATGGGAAACAAATTACACCACAAGCCAGTAGGTGACTGGCTGACACCAAGTGCTAACAAAAGAGGAACTTTGCTTCCTCTTATAACGACCCTGTCTCTGAACACTTCAGGAGGGAGAAAGAGGATAAAGATTGTCATGATCATCTGGTTGCCTCATGCCAATAAAGGAGTGGCATATAAGTTCACTTTCCTTTTTATGTACTCATTCAATTATGCAATTCTTGCATACACTTTTGTATTGTACTGGTAGAATTATTTTCTTTTACTTACTTTATTTTTCGTTTTCATATCATTTTATTTGGACATATGTAATCCCCCACCTCTCTCTTCACTTATATAAACTCAGGTATCCCCTTTAGTGAGACTCTTATCAGTATTAAGAGAAACAAAGTCATCTGCTGAATAAATATTAGCATAACTTATCTTTGCTGAATAAAGAAATTTACAAGTTCTAAATGCGTACTGCTGGAGAGACTTTGCATTCAGATTTTAGAATATAAAAGACAGAGAGCATGTGTTGTCTGAACTTGGTCCTACCAGCTCTCCTGGCCACTGTGGTTATTGGCAGGAATACATGGTACAGGTATCCCGGGGAGGATGGAAGGGGAAAAGGAAATTCCTTATTTCCTCCTTTCTTTTTTCCTGGTAAAGGCATTCCATTATTTTGTGGGGYTTTTTTTCTTTCCCACTCAACTCTATGCACTGTCTTGTCCAAAACCCCCAACATCTCAGCAGAGAAGTAAGTAGATAGGTGGCCTGAGATAACAGTGTGGTGAAGTTGAGGCTTCTCCTCTCCTGGTGAGAAAAAGTAATTGGGCAGTTCTTAAAGTTTCTGCCTCAGGATCTRTTTTTCTAAGAGACACCTAAAACATGCTCTGTCAAAACTGGAATACAAGGGAAAGAGTGAGTAAAAAGTGCTGGGATGCTGCTTGTCTTGCCTAACTTAAGCTGCTTAAATCAGGTATCTAGTCTAATACAAAGGTTTCACAGTTGACAGAGGGAAACAAGGGTATACTCTAGAGGCTGTCATCCTATCCAAGGCTATTAAAACACAGGAATAAAATGTTCTCTGCAATTGCACTAGCTAAAGAAAGAACCTAATGAGAATGTACAAAGTGCTTAGCTTCTMGTTGGTTAAATTTGAGTGGGATTAATGTAGTTTCCAGTATTCCTTCAGATCCTCTAATTTCCTTGTCTTTATAATTAGGTATTAAGATGMAATTACTTAATTTTTCAAAAAACTACTTAACTTGCATTAAAAATTTATATCCATGTTGTCCCCCTTGATACAGGGGACGACTTTGGAGAAATAAATCTAACCCTCACTATAAAGGTGATGTAACACTCTTGCGACCTKCCCCAGAAGGCAAGAGTAACCCAGCTTTTTGTTAGTACATCCCTTGGGCCAGATTAGAGTGAAAYGACACTGAGTGATCTTTGCTTGTAAAAATATATGTGTAGGGTTTATTTTAGAACAATCCAATTGTAATGAAAAGCAGGAATGTAGCCATTTTGGTTGTTATTATTGATAGTGATATGGCAATATGAAATAATAAAAATATCATTTAAGAAAATGTACAAGGGGAAGGAAGGAAGGAAGGAAGGAAGGAAGGAAGGAAGGAAGGAAGGAAGGAAGNAAGGAAGGAAGGAAGGAAGGAAGGAAGGAAGGAAGGAAGGAAGGAAGGAAGGAAAAGACATGGAATCACCCACGTATCTATGAAAAGTCTTGATTGTTTCAGTTTGTCTGTTGATCCAAGTGATGGTCTTGACCTGTTGTGATCCACTGGGTGTGAGGAAGAAGCCTGTGAAACACAGAGTCTGATGCGTTAAAATGCACTCAGCCTCGGTRGGAATGCCCAGGTACCTCCCCTGGGGAGGAGCTTTCAGTCCTCGGGTGGAAGACCTCAGAAATTAGTCTGGGGACACTTCAGGAGTCTTTAATGATTTATGACACCTTCCAAGACATGACAGCTGCCCCTCAGTCAGCGTAATTAAGCCAGTTATGCCCCATCAGAGCTTCCCTGGTGGTACGTGGACAGAAGTTGTACAAAACTGAGTTGTGTAGGGGAGGGCCATTAGCGTAAGAGTCACCATCCTGCCTTGCAGGATTTACCTCTTCACTGTGGCCTCCAGGTGAAGATGGCTCCCCCCTCTGTTGAAGGCAAGCTAGTCCTTAGACATCCAAAAACTCCCCTCCTCCCTGGAGGGCTGCAAACCTAGCTCAGCAAAGCACCCTGGAACCTCAACAAATGAACAAATATTTGGAGTTATTAGTCATTAATAGTCCAGTCTCTCCCAGACACCTACCTGGAAATATTCAATTCAATATTTATTTACCCTCAAGTGTTTTTGGTGATTAAACCACATTTATTTTGACATGCTTGCAAATGTAATACCTTGGGAAAGTAGGGAGGCCCTGAGATGTGATAGCTATGGTTATGGAAGACAATTCTAAAGCAGACTTTTATGTGAACATAGCCTTCTGAAGAGAAGGAATGACTGTTCTGATGAAACACCCATCACACTCAAGATACTCAAAAAACTCATCAAGGTACTAATTTAGATATTTAAATGTTAACATCACAGTTGACTGTTAAATTATCTGATTTGATCCTAACATGCCAGCTGTCTCATTATTAGCTTTTCTCCTAGCTGTTTCTCACGAAACCATACACTCCAGAAATGAATTTTTTTATGAATTGGTGCCATTAAGAGATGACAAAGAYACTACTTCAGTTTCTTCCAGTTGTTAATCACTCTTAATGTTAAAAAAAATAAAAATTACACAATCTGTTTTACTTCAATATCTAGTTCTTGGGTCACTTTAGGATTTTTCTAAGGCCATTATAATGACTACTTCTGTATTCAGTATTTTTCCTCTCCAGAGATACTCCACTTACTATAATCAAAACATTTTTCTTGTCTTTGATCACCTAAAAAGAATCATTTCCTTAACTTTTCCCCTTATAGAATAGCTCTCCGGCTTGTGAATAATTTTTAATGCTCATTTTTTCCTTCTTTCCAGCCTTTGACATTTTTTTTCCCAGATGCACTTCTTGCCTAAGTTATCGGCTGAGAGCAGAGTTTTTGATGCATTCTGTCAAATGAATGAATCTCCCCAAGCATTTTCAGAAGATTTATTATAAGTATTGCCATGTGAACTGCAAATCAGCAAAGCATGCATGGGTAATTAATGCCCATTTCATATGAAATATGAAGAGTAAACATCATTAATTTGCTTTGCATAAAAACCTTTAAAAATCAGCGTAAGTATTTAATACTTTTTCATGCATATAGAATTTCTTTAAACATCTCACCTCTARATTTCAAGGAATATGTCATTCAATATCATACACACTGTGCATAAAAGGGTGACCAAATAATAAAACAGTGGCCACTATTTTTTTCTGTAATGTATAGCAATGGATTATTCTTCTGAAATCCTAAACTTCTAGAGGAAGAAACACTGCTGTTTTTCACAGAATTTGTTGATATTAAGAGTATTTAATTTCAGAAAACATCAACAACCCCTTATAAAATTAAGATAGTATGTAGAAAATATTAGCGGAAAAAATTCTCACAGAAAGATGAACGAAAAAACAAAACCATGATTCCTTCAATTTTCTGAAGTTCAAAAATTTTCACTGCTTGGATGTTCTTTAAAAGAAATTCCAAAAGTTTGGATATCTGTAGAATTGTTCTGAGGAAACTATTCCCCCACAGAACTACCCTGCTCCTTTTATGAATATTAAGTATCACACTGAAACATTACAAATAGAATTGACTTGYGCCATTCTTGGGGGGCTGTGGGATAGGAACTATCTTTTCTTCCTCTCCATTTACTACTTTTGATGCTCCCTTAGTACAAGCAACATCCTCAAAATGGAACTGGACAATTAGAGTCAGAAGAACTTGTGCAAAATAAGAAAGAAAGATAATTTAGAAACAATAAGAAATAGTAAGAAAGAAAGTAAATTTACTTGTTTTCTCTAAAGTCTAAAATTCAAAGGGATTTTCTGATGCATGACCAGTTTTTCTATCTTTGGAAACAGCTGGGACAGAGCAGTTGTGCACATATTGAAACCCGCAGATTCTTCAAAACACTTGGCCACATGTGTCTTTTCTGMGTCCCAGGCTGAATAGGTGTCCCATATGCTTAAATGCTTGTACTTCAAGCCTTTTTAACTTGACTTGAACTTACTCCTTTTTTTGAGTGTGGTAAAGAAATCACAGAAATCTTGGACCTTGGTCTAACTTCAGCTATGTAAATAAAAGCCTGGATTGAAAGTGGACTGCTGTATGTGGACTGCTAAGTTGAAAGACTGTAGAAAAGGAAAAAAACAACAAAGTATTAAAATACAGCCAGAAGACTGAGAATGTTTCATAACCAAAACAAATGAAAATTGTTTTCAGTGATAGAAGCCATRTTTTGCAGGAGTCTCTGCCTTCAGCTATTCCCCAGCTACAGGCAGTAGCTCATCAGAGATGTAAATTTTGAGTCTTATGGCCACAATATGCAAATATATTAGGCTTGAACTTAATTGGAACCCATAAGAATAAAGTCCAAAAGGGAGTAACATTCAGGGGTTTTCCAAGGTTTTAAAATGTCAATTTTATTTTCCAACATGGAAAATTAAATGATTGCACATTCAGGCCTGTCTTACCCCCTCTTGGCATATGCAAAGGGATCCAGTTCTGAGGAAATAAACCACCTTATACACCTACTATGCTCACTTGCCATGCTGYACTCTGTGTCGTTAATGCAGTTTTGTGAAGAAGCCATCAGTACCCTTGTTTGACTATATTATACTGTTCTACTGGATAGAAATGGGATATAGTGATGTTCACCTTTGGAAAAATCTTACAGAATTGGACAAGAATTTTCTATATATTATAAATGGCTATAAATGGTCCATCATATRCACAGCTATACTTCAGCATCTGCATTCTGCAGCACTTCAGGAACCACTCAACTTTCTGGCTTCTAGTTCATGAAATCTGCTGAGTTCTTTAAGTGAAGCCTTGTATTGGTATGATGGTCATCTCTTATTCCAAATATTGCATTGCAGGATGATAAACAAAATACTGAGATGTTAAATGTAAATATAGGCCATTCTAGTCCATACTATGAGAAAGCTATAAGTATTTTTATTCAGTCATTTCCAAATGAAATTATTAATAAATATAAATGTATTTCTAATTCTCTACTACAAGTTAATTTTAATTTTTATAAGCATGTGTAATTCCTGTAATTCCATTTTTTCTTCTGCTTTTATTTTTGGTAAATGTCTGAGTATACTAACTGAACTGTGGAATTCAGAGATGTTGACTCTGTGCCTGGAGCACAAACAGAGCCAGTAATTCAGTAATGGATGAAACTACCCTATATGAAAGATTCAATGGGTAAGACAATATTTAAAATATTTATTTTTTGTTTCCAAAGGCTTTCAAAACAAAAAAATTAGAAAAGGGAAAAGCAGTCATCTGAAAAATATCTGAAGAATAGTATTTGTGAATAACCTGCTTCAGATGATATCCCAAAGGTCACCAATCCATTTTGGTCAGGATATAACAGAATATATGCTAGCTCTAAAAAGAACACTCTCTTCACCTCTCAAATTTCACACTTTTTGCTAGAGATTTTATTATTTTTTTAGCCCTCTGAAACATCTGGTGTAAGAAGTTGTTGGAGAAAGTATCCTGGTTTTGATAGACCTGTCATCTGCTCTGTTCTGACTCATTTTATGCTCCACCTGTTTTGTCATACTGAATCACATTTAGCATCTCTTTGAAATGCTGTTTAAAACCCATCCAAATACTAATCAAAATCTGCACAATACTCATAAATAAAAAAATGTAAAAATTATTTTATACAAGATCTAGAAGCCCTTTTGCAGAACTGAAAGTTGCATACTTTTTTCTTTTATATATTTTCAATAAAGATTGTTTTTCAAAGATGTATCCATTCTAGCAGATATGTGGAGACATTGATATGCTAATATTTTGTTCTGAAGTATGTAGAAACATAATGTTAAACCAGAGAAAGAATAAAAAAATCAGAGAGAGGTTTCTGTGCAATTAGCTGGTAGAATGATGCTTCCATTTATTCTGAAGACTTACTAACTCCTCAAGATATTCTAAGTTAATGGATTTCTCTTCAAAGTAGACTTCAACTAAGTCAGGATAAGCATATCAAAATTCAGCTCTGAATGTTTTGATCATTTTTTAAATGGAAGGGCATTCATTGTTGGAGGGTTATATTGAGTCATACAATGGAATAAAATGTCAGATCTGAACATGTGTATTTATGCACATTTTTATCCAAGGTGACACTATTTTTCATGCATCCTGTCTTGTAAATTCTTTCTGGTACTATCAATATAAGTGCCTGGTATTTATTTTTGTATCTTGCCATATCCAGTGTCATATGTCTACATTGTTCATACTCTGCACAAAGAAAGAAAGGAACATAAAGAATTTAAGTCAAACCCAAAACAACAGGCACAGAAAAGAAAGCCAAGAAGGAATCCCTTAGTGTTTCTTATCATCAAGTAACAAATTATCACTTTGGCTTTTCCCCCTCATTAGCGAGGCTAAATAGCAGTACTTTGTTGCCAATGGGTAAGTAAGAATTTAGTCTCACTTTACATGAAGATGAAAAGTAAAACCACTTTGCCATGACCCAGGAGCTGCATCAGACTGAATAAAGAATGAGATAAATAATGCAAGCCACCTAAACTAGGATTTTTTTATTAACCCCATTTAAATATTCTTTGATCTTGCTCTCTGACTCCTGCTCTCAGTACCATTTGAGAGACTGGCTGGGGGCAAAGCTAAAGATATCCCCCTGAACAAATAGATTGTTGTCTGTGATCATGGAATATATTAGGAGATATTCTACTAAAATGAAAACTTGCACATCCTTACAGTCTCCAAACTGCTACTGGTTATGTGAAGAGCAGAGTGAACTGCAGCAGTTAAAGTGCTGGATTGAAAAAAACAAAGTTGCAAATTGTTTGGGTTTCCTTAGGCTGTCTAGTCATGAAGTACTCTTTGCTGTAACATTTTCCTGGTTTGCTCTTTGGTATGTGTTGAAAACAGTTCAGTTTCTCACCTGCTTCTTACTGGTTGTAACTTTGATTCCTACTGTCAGAAGATCTATGCCATGGATCTCTTGCAGGTCAGACCTTTTCTTATTTGCATCAGTAGAAATGATAGCAGCACGTGATCAAACTCTTCCAGGACCTGGATCACCTCTCTTCTATGGAGGATGTCTGTTGATTTTTATATTTATCTTCTTTTCTTAAAGACCTGGAAGGCCTAGATCTAACACCATCTTACAATATCTGGAGGATGCTGTGGTAAATTCTTGACTAGAGCAAAATGTATAGTATAGCAATAGTTTCCTGCCTATCTTTATCCCCTCTGAGGTCATCCATTTTCTGTTTCTGCATAGGATGGATTGGCTAAACKGATCTTTTGAGCAATGCTCGTTACTCAGGAAGGAAGTAACAGAGCAAATCACCTTATCCAGGTTGGAATACTGTCTGCAGATTTATGAGTCATGACAGTGAAGGGGAGGAGGGAGGTTCTCTCTTATTCTGCACAGTTTTCCTGTAATATTACTAAGTATACAGAGATTATTGTCTCAAGAAATACTCTTACAGTGTGAAATGTCATAGTTTTTTCTCATGTTACTTCCTTTTTAGTAGATAGAATTTATATTTAGACTGCTAGACTGTTTCAGAGTTTATTACATTGAAGTGTTTTTATAAGAGAAGTGTTCTGGAGATGGAAAAGCAGATAAAAATCCATTGAAAGCTACAAGGACATTACCAGGATGTCCAGAGATGCAATTAGAAACATTAATGCTCAGTTAGAACTGAAATTGGCCAGAGGTGTCAAAACCAACAAGGTGCTATGTGATGGTGTTCACAGGGGTCTTAAGTTGAGGGAAGAGATGAGGATCTGACTCCATTTTTCAGAAGGCTTGATTTATTATTTTATGATATATATTACATTAAAACTACACTAAAAGAATAGAAGAAAAGGTTTCATCTCAGAAGGCTAGCTAAGCTAAGAATAGAAAAGCAAGAATGATAACAAAGGCAGCTGTCCCGGACTCTCTGTCTGAGCCAGCTGGGCTGTGATTGGCCATTAATTATAAACATCCTAGATGGGCCAATCAAAGATCCACCTGTTGCATTCCACAGCAGCAGATAACCATTGTTTACATTTTGTTCCTGAGGCCTCTCAGCTTCCAAGAGGAAAAAATCCTAAGGAAAGGATTTTTCACAAAAAGATGTCTGCAACAGTGCTAGATTGTGTCAAAAAGRGCATCAGCAGCAGAGATAAAGAAGTCATCATCCTACCCCACTCAGCATTTTTCAGGCTGCATCTGAAATCCTTACTTCACATTTGATCTCTGGTACACAGAAAAAGCTTCAGACAGGCTGGAGGGGGTCCAGATAAGGGCCACAAAGATTATGAGAAGCCTCAGAAATCTGATGTCAGAAAAGCTGAGAGAACTGGGTTTGTTCAGTCTTGACGAAAGAAGGCTTAGTGAAGAGCTTCTCACCATGTTTCAGTATTTCAGGGATGGCTCCAAAGCAGACAGAGACTCCSTTTTTCACAAGTCACAAAGAAGAGACAAGGAATAATGGAAATAAGGGAGAGACTATTTGTGGGGAGACTCTGATTGGACAGGAGAGAAATTTTTTTCACATCGCAATGCCCAGCCATTGTAACAATTTCCCATGGAAGTGGTGGGTTCACAAATGTTGTACAGTTTTACAGTTCAGCTGGGCAGGTTTCTGGGCCATCTTGTCTAGACTGTGCTTTTGCCAAGGAAATCTAAACCAGGTGGTCCCTGAAGTCCTTTCCAACCTAGTATTTTATGATTGTAAGATTCTATAATGACAATGGCTTATATGAAATGTTGAAAGAAATGAAGCTGTCATGGTTTAAAATGTTTTACTCTCTCATGGATAACTAGCTAGGTAAAAAATAAGAAAGAGGCACAAGGAAAAAGAAACAAAAAACAACACCACAAATAATTTTTCCTGGTCCTATTCAGTGTATTCGTAAATTATCAGGAAAAGGGATAAATAGTAAAGCAATATTGAATGGCTGGAAGATAAAATATGAGTGGAAATTCAGCATCAATAACTACAAAGTATTGAATATGTRGGTAAAAAATAATTTATTTTATACAAAAACCTGACATCTGAATTATCTATTATGATTCAGGAAAGAGCTCTTGCTCTCATGGTGAATAGTTCTTTGTAAATGTTAGCTCAGCGCTCGTTGGCACTCAGTAAGGCATGCTAAGAATTATTATGAAAAGATTAAAGAACACAAGAGAAAACAGCCTTATACCAGTGGATAATCCCATGATGAGTACACATCTACAACTTTCTGTGAAGGTCTATTCAGGCTTCTACTTTCCTAACCTGAAAATATATTAAACTTGGGAAGGTGGTTTGGCAAGGATGATAGGAGACATAGAAAATTTTTAAATTACAAACAATTAAACAGGCAGGAAGTGTATAGCCCAGAAAATAGAAGACTGAACAGACTTTTGTGATGAAGACTTGTAAAATCATGAATGGTATGGAAATAGTGAATAGCACATGGATTGGGGGCAATTACTAATTCATCACATGAAGTTAACTGACAGGTTTTGAAGAAAGAACAGGAATTACTTTTCCATATAATAAATAATTACACTGTCGAAATAATTGATACAAAATGTGAATACCAAAACCCTCAAGGGAGATCAAAAGCTGTGTCAGAAAAATTAATKCAAGAAACAGTTATTCTGCACAAGGAGACAGAAACACATTAATCTTAGGAATCCCTTTCTTGCAGAAACCTAGATTGTTAGCAGAGGTGATATATCAGACCAAAAATAAACCCAACAATCTATATTTGTCCTAATCTCATGGTTTTTTCCACTGATATCTGCCATGTTGCCACTGTGAGACAAAGGTGATTACAGGGCTATTTGGATTAATCAGTACATACATCCCYGTATTTTATAGTCTTAAATGCTCTCTCAATTCTTTCTGGCACTGCCTGCGTGACAAATCTGTCTCTCGGTGACTCAGTGTTTTTGGAGTGGTATCTGTATATAGTCTCTTCAAAAATGAAATGTATAGCTCTATGACTACAAAGTAAAGGCTTTGTGAGGCATGCAGAGTTTGCAGAAAGAGGTTAATTCATTTTTTCCTGGCTTAGAAAAAAACATTTGTTTTCTTATATCCTCTGCTTCCTTCCACCTACCCTTAGTATCCTGACATGATTTTGAAATATAAATCTTCCCTAGATCTCTGTTTATTTGGAGCTTACAAAATTTTCCATTATAGTTTCTGTCCCTCTATATTATGGACAAACTCACTATTTTAGTATATAAGAAGTACCTTATATGACCTTTAATGATGGCCTTTAAGAGCCATTTCTTCTTTTCCTACAGGCTGATATGTTGAAGTTTATATAACTTTATTTTCGAGGGACAGAGGAATAAGAAAGACCTCTTTGGCCCTGGGGTTACCCTATGGGTAACTTAGCACCCAGTGCTGCTGTCTCACAGATGGAGCACAGAACTGTTACAGGTGGCCTTGTCTCTAATCCCATCTCTGGCCCCGTATCCAGCTGGTCCAGATTAGTCACTCTGGGTGGACCCTAGATGTGAGTGCTGACACTGATTGTCTGCCCGTGTGGATGGCCCCTGTCACTGTCCCCAGTGATGCCCTGCCCAGATCCTGCAGTTCTGCACCTTTCAGTGTAGGCAGCATGCCGCCTGTGCTGGGGAAACCGGGGAACCTTGGGCTCTCAGCTCATCCTGCCTTGGAGACCAGCCCCACTCATGCTGCTCCCTGAAACCTAAGTTCAGTAAGATGAGAGTTAACCTTGCCAAAATCCTTTAAATATATAGATACATATTTATATGTGAGTTGGAAGTTCAGTGCTTCTAACATTCTATAGTCTTAATACTCACTGCTTTGGATTTCAGGTGAACAGACTTTCATCCTGTTCAGGGTTCTGCTTGAAAGAATCACACTTACCCCATGAGACTTGTTTATTTAACAGCAATATTAACCCACAGTATTCAAGTTTAATCATTGTTTTCATAAGCTCACCCTCTAGAAATGCAGAATACAATACTTTCATTTCTGCCTTTTCTGTTAAGTTTATGGTCACCCAGGTCTGAGAATGTATATAGAGAAGAAAAAGTGTGATCTTTTTACGGCCTTTCAGATTTTACCACAAACTAGAGCCGTAAGATAATGTGAAACCTTAGTTTATGAAACTTATTTAGAAAATGGTAATAAACTGCTTAAAGATGACAGAGAGGTGATTGATACAGGCTAGAGGTAACTAACCTGCTTTGAACATTATAAGTAAAGGACAATTAAGAAACCTATAAAGAAAGGGATTGTATAAACACAAAGCTCAAAGCCAAATCAAAAAAAAAAAAAAAAAAAANAAAAAAAAAAAAAAAAAAGAGAAAAAAGAGGGGAGTAAATTCTACCAAGACTTTAAGAGTGGCAAAAAATATAATTATAAAGAAGAAAGAGAAACTAGAAAAGAAGTTTGAAGTAGAACAGAATTCACAGGATTAAGGAAAACACTTTTTTCCCCCTATTTTTAAGGAATATAATGACTCCTACGTAGTATACTATATTTAACAACACATACATCTAGAATATGTCCTTACTGGAGATTTCTGTAACACTTTTTTCTATGTAGGTTACAGTATAATTAAAAATCCCTTTCTGTTCAGATAATTTACCTCTCACCCCATCTGCCTTTCTATCTTCCCTTTTTTCCCCCCTTCCTTCCCTATTTCTGTACCCTTTTTCATTGTTTCCTGCAATTTTACATTCCTGGTTTATATATATTGATTATCAATATTGAAAGTATTTTTGTGAATACTCGTGAATGTCAGTATTTTCCTAATAGAAAAAAACAAAGCAGGTCAATTAACTTCATTTCCTTTTTATGAAAATAATCACATTATCAAAAACTTGAGGGTAATCAGGCAAAGAAAGAAAAAAAAAAACAAAAGAAAGAAGAAATATTTTCAGTTATACAACATATATGCTTAGAGAATTTTGTTTTACATTATATGGTTCAATTTAGTATTTACAAACTCTTTTTGATAGAATTGTTTAAATGTCAGAAAGAGCATATTAACAACYGCAAATAAAGACTGCCAAGAGTGCAAAGCCAGACCATACACAGCATACACAGAGAAAGGATTCCTGAATTATTAAAAAGAAGAAAAGCAAGAGGGTAAGCTAATTTGTGTCATAGCCAGGTCACTGTTCTAATYATGATTTCAATCCCATGTAACACTACCTCTTACTTTATTGATGTGGTAATTGTTTCTGTTCATGCCACAGAGAGAACAATAATGCCCAGCTAGAAATGTGAGCAGCCTAGAAGCAATGCTAACTACTTGCTGTCCACACAATTAAATAATTAAATGGAATTTCAGATACTCTAGTTTCCAGAACAGTTTGGTCAGAGGTAATATTAACTGCTCTGCAAAATCAGAAGAAGARAAGAAAATTTTCCACTGTGGAGCAATGATAAACACCAAAAAACTAAAAAAAGCCCAAACCACTATTCAGCTGTCAGATATATTATATTTGCTCTAAAATTAATAGTGCACTTCTTAATAAATGCTGTCTTATTAGACATCTTGCAAATAAGCAGCAAATTAGACATGAATACTGGTTTGTCCTGGAGTAATTTKCAAGTGTTAACAGAAAAGCTGAAGTATGGTGAGTGCTAGAATTACACAGTAAAATATAGTAAGGAACATTTATCTGTCCCAAGGTGTACATTTTATTTTCTGCTAGTGAGAGGAATGTAATGTCCTTGTCATTGCCATTGTGAAAGTTTTTGATGGGACAAGTAACAAGAGCACTCCATTTATTTTCACTGCTGTCTATAAATATGTAGTATGATTGCTCAAAGTACGCTGATGCAAATGATAATAATTATTCAATTTGAGAAGCACTTTTCTCAGCATGCTCTTCAGMACTAGTTATATAATGCAATAATAATGACTTTAATGTCTCTTTGTGATAAGAGAAAAGATGACAGATTTTGTGTGTGATGGAACACCTTCCATAATTGCATTGCCTCCTATATAAATCTAAGGCCTAGTTCAAAAAAATGAAATTTTTGCGATGAATGCAATTRTGTTACTAAAATATAGTTTTAAAGACAGAAAAAAATCCATGCTACTCCTCTTTGATAATTGATACAATTATTTTAGAATAATATTTTACATATAGGCAGACCTGTGCAGGGGAATATTTTCCTGCACAAAGACACATCAGTGAATGAACCATCTCACATCCTTTCTGTGCTTTATATTATCATCTTCTTCTCTCAAAAGGATAAGGTAAGTTATCAGTAATTTATTCAGGACACAGCAGAAATTATAAGCAGAATTAGGATTACAATTAAATCTTTCCTCATCTTTTTTTGAAACATCAGTCTATGGTTTTTTGTTCTCGTTCTTCAGAAGATATAGCCAGAAACCAGATTTTAAAATGAATTTATGTGCCTATCATGCTAAGTGTATCATTCAATATCAAGTTMACTGCTTTTAAAATTATAAAAAATAACTTGAGGCATGCAGTGTAAACCAGAGCCAACATTTATTTCAGCAAGGTTTGTTCATGAACAAGGTATTGCTAGAACCACTGATTTCTCTGTGGATTTTTTTCACTTTGATGTTTGGGTTTTTTTT
>JACDOX010000066.1:2767766-2928047 GCA_014549065.1 Cardinalis cardinalis
TTTTGTGTGCGTGTGTTGTGGGGTTTTATTTGTGTGGGTTTTTTTTGTTTGTTTTTGTGGGTAGTTTTGGTTTGGTTTGGTTGTATTTGTGTGTATGGGAAGTTACTAATAAATTTAATCATCTAATAATCAAAATAGGTCTCAGAAGATGGGGACAAATATCCACTAGGAAAATTTTAGTAATGAGATTTTTGTTCTCAGAAAATACCATTTTCCCCAAACCAGGCTTTTTGCTGTGATGAATTGGTTTTAATGAAACACTCTAGGAAAGGTTTTGCAATCTTGGATAGAATATATTTTAAGGAAGAGACAAGTGATACCCCAGAATAATAAGTGAACAGGTAGTAAGGATATTTAACTGATGTAGAATTAAATTCCTTCCCTGAGGGATTTAATACTTTCATACTTTATGTGTCCTATCAATTTAGTTATTCAGAGGCCAGAGTCACAGCGCAATGTATCTTTACCACCCAGGAATTTTTCTAAAATTCAAAATGCTCTGGTGAGTTGGAAACAGTATTTCCTTCTCATTCCTCCCTGTGAGGAATGAAGGTGAATTTTCTTAGAAGATTAAAAGTGACAGTAGACCATATTCTGATGGATTTAATATGTATTTTAAAACACAGAGGAATTTTAAAATTAAACCTGATCATATGAAACTTCTGCTAAGGAACTGATCATGCAATGTTTTTTTGCACAAACCACATATTTGTGCCTTGGCCTTAAAAAACAAGAGAAAGAAGAAATCTCATTTTATGTTGTTGTGAGTAGTAGATAACTTTAGGATAAAACCTGTATGTTTCTGAAATCCTATGACTTGGGTGAGATATGTTGTTTTTATAACCTGAAGTATATTTAATCAAAATAAATTTGTTTTGRTTGCAGGTAGCAGCACTACACTCCATCAATGTAATGAGGTCACGGTTGAACTTAATTAATTTTACATGGATATACTGTTTCCTTTGAAACTTCTGGTTCTACCAGTGAGTAAAAATAGAATTGATGGATGATAGATGCAAACTTTCCAAATGGGCTAAGCAATGAAGTTCAGTTGTAAATTGACCCTTAGAGAGAAATTAAATTTTTAATTCTCAGACAAGTAGCAAGATCTACTAACAACTCCACCCAAAATAAAAATAATCACCTTGAATAATAACCACAGGATAAAACCTTTAAAGATGAAGAAATTGTCTGAATTTCTGAAGTTTTAATCCACTGAGTAGAAGTCTTCATTCCCTCTGTATAAGATTAGTTTATTGGAAATGGAAGGCTTTGGTATATCCTAGTTCAGTATGTCAGTTCCATACTGATTTAATTAAAGTCAGTAGGAATTTTGTTTGTCAAGAGTATTTAACAAAGGAGACTTTGTYTGGGCTTCTCTGTCATTGCAGTTGCAAAACATTCAACAAGCGAAAAATAAGAAAAAAAATGCTCTAAACATGTAGAAAAAACAAAGGGATTTGGGAATAGGATTCAGACTCTCTAATCGTAGAGATCTCATCTGAGCTAGCGGCCGAGTTCCCTCTATGGCAAGTAGAAACACACAGACAATTTGAACAAGTGATTTAAATGACCTATTCTTGGTATTTTCTTCATCAGGTGAACCCTATATGCGCCTAATCCCCTTCATTTTAACTATACTGGAATCYAGACTGCTGTAGATGTTGCCATTGGGAAAACATTTCAGAGAGCACTCCRATCAGAAGACAGCTACCTGGTTGCTTTTGGAGATGGTCATTGAACAGTAACGTTTTAACTTGCAAGTTTGGATTTAGAGGTGTAAATCTCTAAATCTGGTTAGCATCACGTCCCTCACCAGAATGAAACTCTTGTTAGAATTTTGCCTTAGAATTTTTGAGCAGATGATTTAGAACTAGAGTATGGCTAGACAGGAATGGATTTTTCTATCACCCTTAGTCCTGTCCAACTTTTAGATTCATTCACTTCTAATTAGTCTTAAATGGAGGTTAGAGTGAATGGACTGGCTGTAAGTCATCTGGCTGTTAATGGCTTACAGAAGGAAAGTACTGTTAAGGGGAAGATTCAAAACTTAATTTCCTCTAAAGCTTTTATAATATTACCTCCATTGTAATGTCTTATCTTGCACCTTCATTTTTCTCCATTGGATTCTTGCCTCTGCTGATTCAGTAATTGAAGAATGTTATTATCCCATGCCATAGGGGTTGGAACAAGATGATTTTTAAGGTCCCTTCCAGTCTATGCCACTCATCCCRCAGGTGGCTGAACACTGGAACAGGCTAAACCTGTCTGAGTTCAAGGAACGTTCGAAAATGCTCTCAGGCATATGATGTGGTTCTTGAAGTGTCTTGTGTAGTCCTAGGARTTGGACTTGATGATCCCAGTGGGTCCCTCCAACTCAGCATATTCTATGATTCTATTATTATATTAACAATACATTGAGATTGTTAATCTCAAATTGATTGGTTGATAAAAGTTCATTAACAAACAAAAAAACTACAAAAAAAAGTGATTTTAAAGCATTTTTGCACTCTTTTCAAGATTGAAAATGGGCATACTTAGGAATATTCCCCCCTTTTTTTTTCTTTTCCTTTTTAAAGATTAACATATTTGGGAAAAACTCAAGATTAACAAGGCTAGACATTTTGCCTAACGAAATTATTCCACAGTTTACATCTGTCCTTTTCTTCAAAAATTGTCTGCATTTTAAAATAATTAATTGATAACTTTTAACGTACGTAAAATAGTAAATACATAACTACCTGATACTTTAGCAACTAAGAGTTGTGCTGAAAATATTGACTTGAATTRCAATTAGGTGAAATATGGTGGTTCATTAAGCAAAATGGTCCATTTTAATCAACTGAAAGAATGTATGAAAACACTGTGAAATAACTTGGATTATGTGCACAGCTTGTAGATGATGACAGTGATGTCATGGGGCAAAGCTTAAGTGGCATTCGGTTTATGAGCTATAAATACAAGAGAGGAAAAAAGATCCTTTAAATAAAAAAGATCTTTTAAAGAATAAATCTCACTGKTTTTTTTCTCATATGAGTAATGGAAAATTCTATTAGTATCTATAATTTCTGACTTTGATAAAACAGAGTGCCATACTTCTTTGATCCAAATTCCCTGCAGGAAAGGAAGGAAGAACTCATAAAAAGAGATTACCTCTGACTTTATGACTAGATAATTATAGAAGAACAGGAAAATATCTGCTTCTCTTGTATTCTTCACTTGTCCTCTAGTCCATGATCTATTTGGGAGGAAATATGAAATAAATCCACAGACGGACATTTAAATCCATTATTTTCACATGGGACAATCCATTCTTTAGCCAGCCTGCTCAATTCCTTGAAACTAGAACATTGCTCAAGGTTTCTAGAATGTACTGGAAAACCAGGATCTCCATAGTAGAGCATAAATCTAAAGAAAGCATACCATTTTTTTGTATCATCTCATCAGAATGATGGGTTTTAAAAAAAATCCTCCCCTTGTCTTCATTCATCCCTGGAAGTAGGGCCATGAGAATGGTGAAGGACTGTGAGGGGAAGCCTTGTGAGGAGCAGCTGAGGTCACTTGGTCTGTTCAGCTTGGAGGAGACTGAGGGAGACCTTATTGTGGTGTTCAGCATCTTTCTGAGAAGAAATGGAGGGACAAGTACCACTATCTTCACTCTCATGACCAGTGACAGGACTCAAGAAAATGGCATGAGGCTGAGTCAGGGGAGGTTTTTGTTGGATATTAGGAAAATGTTTTGCACCCAGAGGGTGTTTGGGCACTGGCATGGGCTTCCCAGGGAAGCGGTCACAGCACTGTGCTTGACAGAGTTCAAGAAATATTTGGACAATGCTCTGCAGCACATAGTGTGATTCTTGTGATATCCTGCACAGGACCAGGATTTGGACTCAATGATTTTTGTGCATCCTTCCCAAATCAGCATATTCTATGAAAGAATATATGAAAGAGAAAATGTGAGAGATTGGCCAGATCACTCACTTTAAAATGATTGAAGATCTTCATTCTAAACCAGTTTATTTTCAAATCTAATGGAGGGATATAAGGTATCACAAACTTTTGGGCTGTGCATTTGAGGCATACATTTTAGATTTTTGTAGCTAAACAGAGACTAAGGGAGTAAAAACTTTTGATAAGTCTATCTACTAGCTGGAGAAAAGGTACACTTCTTGTTAACTACTTAAAGGAAAATAAATGCAGAACCAAGCTACAGCCCACCCAACACTGTAGAGGATGATGGGGCTCAGAAACTATGGCAGATCCTCAGCAGTTCTCTACTTATTTTTCTCTACCCACGTATGATCTTACAGTGTATGACAAAGAACTCATACATATAGAATGATAGATGAAGCAGTCACAGTATCTGAGRACAGACGTGTGAGATTGTGGGACTGCTTCCTCCTGACTTTTCACCATGTGCAGGGTTTACTGATTACACAAGATATTTTTATTTGATGTAAAAGCTAGTTATTACTGTTATTTAGGCCTTAATTACTCATTTCCTTTTATCTTCCTCTCTTTATCTTAACCTTTTAATTAATGTTTTCATTATTCCTTCMTTTAGAAAAATCACTTAATATTCCAGTCTTTAATATAGCAACTATAAATATATTCCTTTATTTATCCAACCACAAAGGAAGAATCTAATTTGATACAAAAATCAGCAGCAAATTAGGAGCTTTCACTGTCATCAAACAAAGGAACAGGAATTGAAAGGCAAATAAAGCACCTCATTGTTACTATTCTTTCCCAGCAGATAAGACATCTAAACTCTATTAAATATTTAATAGTTTATTCAAAGTACAGTATCAGTAGAAGAGATTAAGAACACCCAGCTATACTAAAAAAAGTGGGCATTAGGGTATTTTCTTTAGATATGGATTTAAATGTCTTCCTGCAAAGAAAGAATGTGAATATCTGTCTTCCACAGAGAAGGAGAAAGATAAGTAAATAGGATAAATAATTAAAGAGAATGCTATAACATCTTCTCTTCCATTAGTATTCCCTCGCTTCCTAACTTTTTTGAAAGAAACCAAATCTTCAATCTTTCATGAACTATGAAATAATTGTTATTTTATTTAATATATGTCTGTGTGGAAAATTGTCTTTTAATTCTAGKTCAATACAAACCAAATTTTATAAATTTTTTTTAATATTTTTCTCAGCTTGCTTTGTAAGACTTCAAGTCAGGCAGATGCACAGCTGTTACCACCACAGCCATGCAACTGATCGTCCCTTATCTTCTTTCTCTCAATACATCCTTTCTGGTTTCTAGCATTTTTCCCCAGCTAATATGTTCTTTGAGGACGTGACTTTTTTCCTTAGAAAGACCAAGTCTTTGTCTAAGATGTGTTGTAGATACACTAACTTTACAGTATGACTGCTTTCAGCAATGCAAAGGCATGAAGCAATACCCTCAAAAAATTTGCATAGTTTCATTTTCAGGGTAAAAAAGCTTTGACTAAGACAAAAAGATTATTAAAATCTCTTTAAACTCTATATTTGGAGGTTTTATTATTGTTATGGGAACTGGGAAATTCTTGGCATTTACATGGGGATGTACCCGTTCCTCCCTCCAAGGTTCTTCTGACAACTTTTTTCAGGCATTCTTAATAGATATATACAGTTATTCCAGAAAGAGTGTGTGGGAGAAGAGAGACAACTTTCTGACTGGTTGGTTTGCTGATTTATATTAGTTTTTTGTTGGATTGTTAGAGTATTTTTTTTTTGCAACATCCCATTTTTATTAAACCAAAGTAATAATACAGTGAGTAAACCCTGCCACAATCTGAGCAATTTATAGAACGCATAGCAATTATTATAAATCACAGAACTGCCTGATGTCCTTCACAGACCCAAGATAAACCAAGATACACACTTCCATTTGAAAGTGCTTATCACCTTACTTCCTCTGGCTCTCAGCACATCTGCTAGGAAAATTAAAGCCCCACTGTTCACCTACAACACAAAGGGAAGCAAATTGCCTGTTACAGAGATCAGCCATGAGGGCGGCACAGACTGAAATGAAAATAATTAAAAGCTGGCCGTTTACAAGGAATTTATTAAATTTTAAAGCATTGTTATAATAGCTAAATAAAAAGAAGACCTGGCTATATTTGATGTCAATTTAAAACTATGATTTTTCTGCYGTGGATAGTAGGTTCGAAGGAGTAAAATTTTATTGTATAACTGCAGTCATTTGTATCATTTGAAACTCTTGAGGATTGTCAAAGTATTTCAGAACAGCTAAAGGGATAATGATAAGATCAGTATATAACCAGTGACAGTACTGCTTGTTGGAAAAATGACAGTCCCACAGGTGCAATAGTTGGATGTTGGACCTATCACTTCTGAGTTAGTTTAAGCCAACTGGGTCAATTACAGAGCACTGCTTTTGTTCCTTGCCTAATATACCCATTCATTTTAGTCATCTGCCCTATAATTGATGAGTGTTAAGATTCCACTGAACTTTTCAGTGCTATCCACTGCCCAATTAGATGCAGCTGAGTAGAAATTTATTTCCAATCTATCCTGCCTTGTTTTCCCACCTAATACACCAGTTTACTTCACCTACAGAGTTGAGAAAGAAAAGCCCTGTATGAGGTGCTTCCACATGAATGACAGGCAAGAATCATTGCTCTGATCCTCCCTCCTCTGTATGGGGTTGTCCGTGGCCTCTGTTTTGAATTTCAAAGTTTGGTTACCCTCAGTTTAACCAAGGTAGATGAAACTACCAGATAGCCAGGCTGCTCTGAAAAGGTGATTAAACCATGGGTTAGCAGTAGGAGGGTCGTTTGTGCAAGAGACAAGGCTTCCAGAAGACTAGAATAAAGTTGTACAATTTAGATGCAGGGTTGAAACGTATGTCTACAATTTAGGCTTCATTCCATGTAATTTTCATATGTGTCACACATCTGTATGCATGTATGTCTGCACAACTAAACATGCATGAACATTAATGCTCAATAGACACCTGTGCTTCTACTTTCCATTGGCTAATTCTGCGGGGTGAGAAGAGAAAGAGATTATTTGTTTAGAAAAATTAAAGAAATTGAAAACTTTAATAATGTGCAAAATTAGATAGACATATTTGTATTCAGTTTACTTTTCTAGAAGTAGTTCTACATAAGGAGATTGATTATGGGAAAAGATCATTTTATACATCCATGACAAACCATGTCCTTCACTATTTTTTAACTTATCACAAGGAGCATTCTCAGTGACTGATCTTTTTTTTTCCTCACTGCCTACTTTTTCACTCTAAGTATTCAATAATTACAGTGATTGAGGACTGTTTAGCTAGTTGTCACATCAATGAATGAATGTATAAAGAAAGGGTATTCACTTTTTAAAGTCTGTCTCTATAGTCAAGACAACCATAGGCTTTATTGTGACTGCTACAGCTCAAAGTTCCTATCAGGCACTTTGCAATAAAGTGGTTTTCTTTGAAATTCTTTAAAAATATCACTTGCATTTGATTTCAGATACATTAACAGATAACTTTAGTTCGGTCATCTAACCCTTCCACTAACATGGGGAGGGGAAGAGAGGAAAAGAGGTGAATCACGGTAATATAAAATCAATCTGTATCATAGTTTCAAAAGATCTAGTGCCACATCAGTCTGACCCTTGTTCATCAGAAGTTACAAACACACAATATTTAATGCACTAAGTATTTTTTAATCCCAGTTAATTTTGCCTGACTGTTTCAGGTTACATTTCAGAATGTCATTTAGCTTTGATCTAGAGATACCAAATGCCTACTTTTACTCTTTTATTTTTTCTACAATAGAAAGTGTGTTGTGTTTAGAACTTATTTTCAATAGAATTAGTTCATTATTTCCTTTAAGAAAAATAACTAGACTAACTGTCTAGTCTCTCAAATTAATTAATTTTCTCTTAATTTCAAAATAAATTTGTGACTTATCTACTTATCTCCCATTTTTAAATGACTTTTTAAAATAAAACAAAAAAAAAGGATGCAATGTTTCAGCACTTTTCTGACTAATGCCTTGWAGAGAATAATATTATTTCTCTATTTCTGTTTTTACTTTTCTGTTTGCAGAACAAGAACAGAAAAAAACCCTCAAAACCTAGGGTTTTTCCTTGCTTTTTCTTTTTCTATTTCATATCTTTATGGCATTACAGTGGAGTACAAGTGGACTTGTTTATTCAGTCAAGTTTTATTAAGGAATATAAAATTAAAACACATATCCACAGAATCTGCCCATAAACCCTAAATTAAAGGACATTTTCACACTGAAGACTTTTTGCCTGACATCTCTCACTAAGGAGTAGTGACTGCATTAACTTTAGAAACTGTTAAACTTGTTCTATTGAAATCACATAATGCTAACCTTTAAAGTATGTCATTTATTTAGAAGTCAAATATCTTATACGAGTTTGACTTACACTTTGACTTCACAAAACTTTAATCAAAGAGCAAATTCAGGTTCACTATGTTGAAAAGATGAGCTTTGCATAGGATCATTTCWACTTTGATTGATTGCTATACATTCTTATCTTTTAATTCACAGAATTCTAGAATGGTTTAGGTTGCAAAGGACCCTAAAGATCGTCTAGTTCCTACCCCCTCTAAAACAGGCGGGGACAAATGTCACTAAACCATGCTGCTAAAGCCCCATCCTACCTGGCCTTGAATACTTCTGGGGATGGAGAATCCTCAACTTCGTTTGGCAGCCTGTTCCAGTGCCTCACCAGCCTCACACTGAAGAATTTCTTCCTTATTTCAAATCTAACCCTACCCTCTTTCAGGTTAAAGCCATTCCTTCTTGTCCTGTGACTTCATTTCATTGTAAAACATCCCTCTCCAACTCTCTTGTAGGCCCCATTAAGGCCCTGAAAGGTTGTTTAGGTCRGCTCAAAGGCTCCTCTTCTCTGGGCTGAACAACCTCAGCTCTCTCAGCCTGCCTTCATAGGAGAGGTGCTCCAGCCCATGACCAACTTAGTGGTTCTCCTCTGGACTCACTCTAATAAGTCTATGTTCTTATACTAGACGCCCCAGTTTGCTATCATGTTAGTTGCACAACAGCTTTTTCTTTATTTTACCTAAGTTTTGTGTATTATTTTACTTGTAAATATTTGGGTCCTCATATCTAACCATTCTAAATATTGGTATAACATCTGAATTCTTCTAATTACTCTGTAATTTAAACAAATTAACCACCAACAAATCTAGGTAAAAAGGTTCAGCTCTGGTGACTGTTGTTCAGTATTCTGTTCGGTATGGGAAATAAAGTCTAATCCTTATGAAATAAAGAATATAATTTCTTTCCCACTTACTCATTACCAGGTGAATGAGGATTTCTCTCACCACTTCAATACACTTCAATAGATAAAGTATTCTTTTATGGAAAAGCAATGGTTCAAATCCCTGATAGAGAGACTATGTTCAAAGACTGCAGATGAAATTGAGACACATTAATAAAAAGGTACAAGAGTACCCTGGAGTWTCTCTGTGCTCTTAGGTGGAAAGGAGAACCAGTTTGTCCTCCAGAAGTTTTTTTGTATCTGTGCTTTAAAAACTACTTTTCAGACTAATTTTTACAAATTTGAGCTAAATTGAAGTTACCAGGTTTGAACTAATAGTTGGGTGTTCAAACTCACTATTTAGTAGCTGTATTCTCAAAGGAGAAAGCATCTTGCTGGACCCAGGAATTTTCTACCATCATTTTGTTGGTTTGCTTTCATTTCATGGTCTATTGCAACTTTATTAATTGCCCAACATTAATAATAATTAATTGAATTCTTACAGCAGCATCTTTATTCTGTTCTAGTTATATGGCTCACCTCTACCYGTGTTAACTCTCCCATATGTTACCTTCTCTTCTCCTGGGATCTTCAGCTCTTAAGCATATGCCAGAAGTTTAACTCTACACATATTTATCTTTCAATCTTCCCCTCTGTTTGTTGCTGGCAAAAGGTCACAATCATCTCATTAAGAAATGATGAGCAATCACACCTCTATATATCAAAGAAAAAAAAAACTTTTTGTGAAATCAAAGAAGGTGAACATATTGATGAACTAACATATAGAACACTTGGAACTGAGGTGATATTCACTCAGAGTCACAGGCAGCAGTTCTATAAMCTAAAGAAAAAGGAACAAATCCATGCACAACTGGTTGTATAATGTTTAGGCTTTTTTCTCTTTTACTTAGATATGAATTCTTAAAAACTTAAGTTTTTTGGTTTTGTGTTTCATTTCACCCACAATTATTCATCTGATAGGGTTTGGTACCTTCTCTACATTAATTTCAATAATTTGTGCTTATACTTTTTCCTCTATTTTTTTTGACCACTATAGCAACTTGTTTCATTGCTCCCAGATAGATCTAATTTCTTGGTATTCTTTTAAATAGTTTCCTTTTTTCCCCCTTTTTTTGGGGGGTGGGTGGGGAGTGAGGAGAGGAGGATGGGAGAAGGTGTATCTGGCTCAATAAAAATTATTGACAGCTCCTTTWAAACATCTGCAAAGTACTTCTGCATACAAATTTCAATTAAGTATGGCCTAATGCATATTATTATTTCTAATAAACAATTCCAGTTTGACCCTTAGTGGAACTGCTTGAAAGGGCCCTTCCTTTCATTGTTTTTAATAAATTTCAGATAGTTTGAATTGTTTACTATTCCCATTTTTTAAAATWTTTTAGTTCATGAAAGTTGATGGAAAGTGCCTAAATCCCCCTAACAGAGTAAAAATTTTTCAATTTTACAGTTGCTTATTGTTAATCATTATCTCAAAAGAATCTGTAAAAATTGCATGTCTTTTGCAGACTAGTTTCACATATCAAGTTGGGTTTTTTCACCCAGATCACCTTGCAAAACACTCAATTCAAAAGTAGCCTGAACTCAAATAAATTATTCCTAAACACTGTTTTGCTATAAAAGTAAAATGGCTCAAAAATAGTTTTGTCTATTGCTTTATGATACACTCTGAAGAGGCAATGACGTATAAGCTGTTGTGCTCTATTTGACCCATGCAACAGCTCAAAATCTTACCAGTAATCTGTGCATCTTTATTAGGCTAGAATGATTTTTTTTTTCACTCCCCTAGAGCAGATTTACACATATTGGTCTCATAATTCCTGCACAGTATTTCTTATCACAGGTACACCTTCCATTGAAGAACTGCATACTCAGCACACTGCCATCTATCACCCATAGACTGGAGAAGACAGAGTAGGAGAGAGACTCCTTTCCTCCCTGCCTCTATGCCGGCTATATTTAATTCTTTTTACGATTTATGGGTTTTCATTTTTTAAAAAAATGACATGGCAAAAACCTGCCAGTTGCATCAAATGCAGCTGTCCCTATCACTTCAAAGAAATTTACTTCCACACCTACAAAAATTAAAAAAAAATCCAAGCAAACACTAACATAAAAACTTCCATACTTGGAAGTTGTCTCAGCATAGAGATTTTATATGTGGCACCACTTTAGAAGTGTTTCCCATMCCCTGTAACTGGGAAAGGGAAATATAACACTTGATTCTCTCTTGTCCTAGTACATAATCTAGATTCACTCTGTTTAATTTCAGATACTTAAGTGAGGTGCATTTGAGAGGGCTCTGTTCTAATGTCTTTCTACTGTGAACTGAGAGCAGAGATATGTCATGAGCCACCCACATTGCAACAAGTGACTTTGAGAGTTGCCTTGATTAGAGAAGCAATCTGAGATGTGTGTACTTCCAAATTGCCTATACAGATCTATTAACTYTGGTTTACATGAATCTGTGTTGGGAATCACTCATGACTTGGCATTTCCAGATGCTGTTAACACTGAAATTCCAGCCTTTAGCACTTTTTAATTTCATTATATTACAAGCCAAAGTCTAAAAGCATATTTGGAAAATGACAAAATACTACCAAGCTCTAAAAAAAAAAAAAGAGAAAAATCTTCGAATGCTCTGTAATGGTCTTACAATTCCGTATCATAGCTGATAATAACACAAAAATAGGTATTGCTTTTAATAATGTAATTTTTATTCCAGAAGATAAAATAGGGAAAAGAAAAAATTGTGGATTTTGTTTCAATATTTTGTAAGTGATAAAAATATTGTTGATTAAACTATTTGTCAAATATATTGATTCAAATAAAATTACTAGTGGATAGATGTTGATAGTYAATATCAAAGACAACAGCAAATGGAATTTACAACCAATACAAATATTCTGACCCTGAAATATTTAATTTTTGATGCCTTCAAAGTAGTTGTAATGGGGCTGGACAGTATCAGTTCATTTGATTTTTTCCATATTAAATTATAGTTTAATATGAACACTTGAACCCTTTTAAGCTGGATTTACCTTAGTGAGAGATGAGGCTACTCATCTCCTGAAAGGACTGCAGCAAAGACTCTGAGGGTGTGCCCCATGTACATGCAGCTGAAGGGACTGAATTGTTTTCATTGTGTCTGAGAAAACTGAAAAATATCCTTGAGGAGATTAATACATTAATTACCTTATGTTGAAATTTYAAGACTGAATGTTACTCCAAAACATTTCTTTTTCCTGCATGCTTCCTTCCTTTACTGCTTTCTCAGATACTTGCATATCTACTTTTTTMGGTGCCTAACTTTTTATATGATGTTTCAAAATTCAAATTCAAAAATAAGCCAGTTAAAGACAAGCATCTTTGTGTGGCATTCACATTCTCTGGGAAAATCCCTTMGCCCAGGATTTTTCTCCTGGGAAGCTGAGAAGCCTCAGAGAAAAAAGGAAAATAATAATTATCTGATTTGCTTCTCCTGTGTTTTGTTCCTTTGGAATGTGTTTGGAGATTGTTTACCAACAAGTGATTGTTTCATTGGATTCTGCTGTGAGTTGTTTTGACTCRATGGCCAATTGGGGCCAAGCTGTGTCGAGACTCTGGAAAGAGTCACGAATTTTCATTATTATCTTTTTAGCCTTCTGTAAGTATCCTTTCTGTATTCTTTAGTATAGTTTAGTATAGCATTCTTTAATATAATATAGTATCAGAAAATAATAAATTAGCCTTCTGAAAACATGAAGTCAGGTTCATCATTCCTTCCTTCKTCTGGGGGCAACGCAAATACAATATTCTTGTGGTTTTAGTCCAGCCTAACTTATCTAGGTAAACAGAAACAAATAAAAGAGAACACCAGTATAATTGTGTGGCCTTTGCCTTTCTCTTATGACTTATTACAAAAAAATAAGACACTCTTGAAATGAGTAGATGACTTCTACAACTTCTACAGAGATGTGCAAGGGARCCATTCGAGAAAACATCTGCAGGATGTACACCATATTAACACAGGGTTATATCAGAATCCTCTTGTCCTACTGTAATGAAATGTTTATTCTGTTCATAAAGAAGAAGGTTACCCTATCACTATGCACTTTAGGAAAGTGAGGACAGAAGCAAATCTGCTATTTGTGTATTGTTGCAAAAAAAGTTCTCATTTCTTTAACAGCATTCACAGGAAAAATTATGTCACAGTATCAGCTTCTATATTGGCTGAGAAGATGCAAATGTTTGTAATAATAAGGCTTAGTCCTGAGTTGGCAAAAATGAATGCACCYAATATAATAACACTAGAGAAAAGCACCAGGAAAAGGGAATGCTGTTATCGTAATAAAACAGACACTTTAAAAATATTCTACTCAAAGCCTTGATTTCTCTATACAATTGTGACCTGCTGACAATGTGAATCAGTTTTTAATATATTTTGTGTTAGTAGATTGTGTCAGGAGGTACTAAAGCTCTGCAACAAGCTCTCATCCTTAGAGATTAAGAAAAAGGATGAGCAATTGCTGAAAGAGGATGCTTAACACTGCTGATGATCCATAGTAAATCCAGTACCTTCAGAAATATTCTTTTTATTGTTTCTGACCACTTATTTTTGTTTCTCAGAAAAGGATCCTTTCATTTTGACTGCATTTATTTATTCTTGCTGTCTTCTGTTCTTTCCTATTTTCATCCATCCTGAACACATCCTGAGAAGCAGTTCTGCTTTGTACCCTGTCAGCCAGACCTTTTCTAAACTCATTCCTCAGAAAATAGAACCTTAGTCGGAGGATGACCAACCTTTACTCCCTTAATGTCTTGAGAAATACATTCCTCAGAAAATAGAACCTTAGACAGAAGATGACCAACCTTTACTCCATAAATGTTTTGAGGTTGYAATTTTCATTCCATTGCAGCACAAATAAAGGTAATAGGTTTGAAAAATTCTGAACATTGAGGAGACTATTACATCTGAAAAATATCTAAGGTAACATTTTCAATTTTTTGTGTGTCTGTGTGCATACCAGAGTCTGCTCATCAAGGAGGAAAAAGCACAGAACTGTGTTTTYCCTGGTTTTCTCACCCCTCAACTGTCACTGATTGTTTAAAGAAAAGTTTTGAAAGTGTTTCAAGGCCAAGTATCTCCATTTACATGGAATGCTCATCTAGTTGACAAAGCAYGATGATGTCTCTTCAGCCTTGGAAGATTTTGACATTTGAGTCTTTATATTAAAAACAATATCTCAGTTTCCAAAAGAAGGCTAAAGAGTGTTCTTGCTAGCATCAGCTCCAAATACACAACTGAAAACACTTGAAAAATAAAATTTTCTTACCGCCTCAGCACTGAGTGCTCTGCCATCAAAAAAACCTAAGGTATACCTTTTACTGTGTCCTGTAGGAGTAACTTGCATGCAATACTAATGGGATGAATTTAGGTTTCAGAAGTTACCAGTCAGTTATGATAGAAGCTACATTTTAGGCTTGCAGRTCTCTTTTTTTGGCTCTGATACTAAGTATCAGATGTCTCTGATCTATGTTTTATGTTCCTGTTACAGTCTGTCAAGCTCTGCTCAGTGGAATTGAAAGGGTGATACACTCACTGTGTCACCACCATATGTGGGACAGGCATGCCTATCCATAATTTTCTCACATCATCTTTAGCTGCTTTACTCTCCTGGCACCTAGCTACTACTCTAGAAAGGCACAAGACTCCCTGACAGCACTGTGCAGAATCTTGAGATGCTCAAGGGCAATCTAGATAGCACTTGATACTAATTTTCAGAGCAGCTAAACCTTGCCTGAACTCCCACTTTAGCACAAACTGAAGTACTCTCTAGTTATATTGCCTGTGCTGATGAAACTCACAGATTATAGTGGAAGCTCAGACTCTGAGCTCAGTGGTCAATACCTGTCTGTAGACACGCCAAGATAGGTATGTAAATATGGAGATGAATCACATCAAAGATTCAATTCAACACACATTAGCATTTACTGAACACCTTCTAAAATAGCCAAGCATCTGCATTGAGCTGACATATATGATAGCTCATTGAGAGAAAGCCTGCACTCCTCCGAGGAGCAGCTCGAGGCCAGGGGGGATACCTTAAGGCATCTCAGGTAGCACTAGATGCTGGCACACAGATACAGAAATCAAGCTGTCACTCCTGTTATGCTCAAAGAGATGAGTTCTCGTCTCACTGCCTTGCTCTGAGGATGAATATTTACCCAAACTTTGAAGATGGAAAATAGGACAAAATAGCACAGTACATTAAATCAGTGCTGCCAGGGCTGCTGGGAATAGACAAACTTCTAACTCGGCGCTTAAAATGCAAGTCCTCTTGATTTGAACAGTTGAAATTATTCCTTACAATGTATTTCAGTTAAAGTGGTTGCTACTTAGCAGCAGTGTTAGCTAGCAATATGCAAACCTGCAACTTCAACCCGTAAGCCTGTACTTGTTTTTACAAGCAGCGGAATAAATGACTGAATGCATCATAAATGATTCAACGTTTCTTCATTCAGCACAATGTTTTCTAAGCACCTGTTCAAAGTACTCTTGTCAGAAAAAAAACTGAGAGTTGTAATTTGGCCTTTAAAATTCACTCTGTAATGAAACTAAAATGCAAATATAGCAGAAATCACTGAAACATTCAGATAGAACATATCAGAAAGGTTATGTAAGTTAGCAATCTGTGTATAATAAAAGTATTTTTCTCATCCATAATGTGAAAAACAGAGCTGTATAACCTTATATTTGTTTGTGAKCTGAAATCCTCGAATCTCACCATCTCAGAATGCAGATGACAGTTTTATCTGCTGGTTCAGTCTGGTACAGAGAGTGAAAAGAAAATAGCAATGCTGGCTGCRCAAGTACTCTTGCATGTTTTAACTTAGAAAACTGTAAATTATGACATGTTGCAAATAACTTTCAAATAGTTTCCTAAAAATATTTCTCACACTATTAAAATAAAATATAAAACTAATTTCTGCAACTTTTATCTCACTGGGCAACTACTACTCATATAAAAACTGTATGAACCTACTCTATAGGAAACGAGGGTGTCAAATATGTTTATTCCCACATCTGTTTTAAACTTCCGTAATGGAGCTAAACATGCTTAGCTCCTCAAACGCCAGCTCTGAAGAAGAGTGGTTTAAATAAAGTTAGTTTCAGCTGGCTAATTAATTTAAATTGTTTTGCACTGTTTTTCTCGCTAAATTACAGGTAAGAGGAATGTACAAAGAAACTAAGGTCTGCAAGAAGATGGTGAGAAGCACAATATAGGGAAGGTGGCAGTCAGCTTTCAGCATGACTCTGATAAGGCACATTAATTATGAAAATAAACACTCTGCATATTAAGCTGATGATTTCTTTGTGACTGAGGTGCTTTGTATCTCCACTTATGCCAACCGGCAAGTATTTTTGTGATGCAGGCAACTGCTCCCAGAAAGTTCACTGCTTTGAACCAGGAGGTGAAATCTTAGTCATGGACTACCCATCTAATTAATGTGTTTGAGTACTTTAATGTAATCTTCCCAAAGAAGCAGTTAGGGCAAAAAATTTGCAACGAAWCCCCAGCCAAAAATCAAAGGTTTGTCACTGCTGTCGGGGAGGTCAAGTTTTGCTGATACTGTACCTCTCCTAGGATGTCCTGCTAAGAGAGTGGCAGCTTTTTACATTCTTCTCAGTGGACTGTGGCACAGTTGCATGTTTGAACCCTGACACTGAAAAATGGAAATAAATGACCATAAGATTAAGTGTTTTCTGAGCTTTTACACAAGAAAAAGCAAATAGCTCTAATTCCCTTTCCACACTTTTACATCTCATCCTTTATTGATATTTAGCCAGGTGTTAGGTTAATTTTGCATCAAAACAGTAACTTCAAAGAGTTCTTTAAAAAGAAAAAAATGAAGGAGAAAGARAAGACTGATTTTCTCTGTCCACTGCCACTGGGCTCACTGCCCATTTCTTGTCTTTMATTTTTTAATTTGTTAATTCTAATGAAAAAGTGTTTGCATAGCAAGTTCAGGAGACTTTGGCAACACAAAACTTAGAACAATCTCATTTCTTATAAAAATAAACAAATGGCACCCACTTTAAGATTTATCAGTGGATACTGTAAATGAATGAGACATTTATTTTTGTGCCAGCTCAACTACCAGTCTCAACAAGATTTGCATATATTTTGGCAAGTGCACTGCACAAGGTGGTAATAAAATAGGCCTTTTATATCTGAGTCTAATTTACTTCAGTTGTACTCATTAAAAATGTGTTTTCATGTGAAAGGAATTTCAGTAAGGGATAGCTTGGAAACACAAACATCACAGAAATATTTGCTGTACAGACAGTATCAAGAATTTTACAGCTGAGAAAGAGTAGTTTTTAGGAAAAAAATTCCCACGTTCTACAAATGTAAGACTCCTGTTTTGTTGGTTTTTTAATCATTTTTAAGCTCAACATTGCAKGTTTACCTATTATAATTGATGTTAATAGCTGTATTTTTTTTTAAGTAACACAAAATATGGAGTAAAAAATCCAGCTCACTCTGTATTTTGCCACTTTCAGTGACATCACCCACAGAAAAACTACTCACAGAAGGCAAAAACAGTGCTCTACATGGTCTTATTTAGTATAAATTCCTTTGCACAAGTAAGTGTTGGTATGGCTGAAGGTGTGATTTTAAACCCATTTTCTTTAAATGTGTAGAAAATCATGAGTGAAATGCTTCACGAGCAGTACTTTGGCTTTAACAGGCTCGTAACATTGCATTTTATTGCRCATTAGGAACATCCTTCATCTAAACAAACAAACAAAAGAAGAAAAGACAACAAAACCAGCATGTTTAACCAAAGCTTAATCAAACAGGGTCAAGACTATGTCTTTGTCAAACCTGAATAAAAACATCTGCCCAGTGTTATATGAACACACACTGAAGGATCAGGATTATTTTTTAATTGCATTTCTTAAGTCTTGGGTTTGCTCCTGTTTAAACTGTCTTGAGAATATATTGGACTGCTAATTGAAATAGGAGAAGAGTGATGAAAAGAATCCTCTCTTTCAGCTACCTTGCCTCCTTACTGAAGAGAAAAATGCAGAGGATCTAGCTTCATCACCACAGCAATACACAGTATCTGTAATACTGAAGCTGTTTCCAAAGATATAATGTAATTTTTCTTCAGAGATAAGAAACAAAGTCTTTTTGTGCCAAATGCATTTCAGGGATACATTCCATTTTTATATTTTGATAAGATGAAAATAAAGGAAAAGAGGTGATTGACCACAAAGCTCTGGCAGGCTGAATTAAATTTTATGAAACACAGCTGTCAAATCACGCCCAAACAGAAAATATTCTAACCTGAAAAAAAAAAAAATTCCTATAGCCAGGATGGCAAAATTATGGGTATCGTGCTAATATTTTTAATTTGACTAAGTACAACCAGTATCTATTTGAAACTCTAATATTTCAGTAGGTTCAAGGTAAAGTAATGTGCCAATCACAGAGAGAAAAATCAAAAACTGCCTCAAATTGCATTTCCTACTTCCAAAACAGGTATGAGCTGCCTCACCACTTAATCAGCCGACATACAGTTGTCTTTGCTGGTAATTTCAAGAAGCACAGCATAAACTGTCATTAATGATTTTGAAATGTACTAATTTGTGAAAGTATTATGTGAAAGTCACACAAGATAGCCAGCACCTAAGAACTTGTGAAAAATGCATTTCCTATAACTGAAATAATAGTTAGCTTTATAATTAAAATTCTAGGAGAGAGAGAATAAGTTATTATGAAAATATATAGCTTTAATTTGCAGACATATAAACACTTTTGGTACATTACAGACATATGATGCGAGAAATCAAAATAATAATTTTTAAGCATAACACTAGTTTATCTTGTTCACACAGAGAAATTTGATGCAATCATCATACAAAAGATAGTTCTTAGCTCTTAAAATGAAGTGAAAGTAATACATCACTGATAAAATTGCTGCTTTGTTGCAGAGGATACAGCAAAGAATAAATTATCAAGAAAATATGCCACCAGTCTTACAAGTTAGATTCTGGATCTAATCCAAAATCAAAGCCAATGAAAAGGAGCCAGGAATGGTCGCCAAAAGTCAGAAACAAGATCTTTCACATGAAATACCAATCCAGAAAGGAGCAACAGTCAGAATAAAAAAAGTCCTACAATTCCTTAGAATGTGAAGTGATTTTTGTTTTCATCTGGCAGATCAGATTCAGAAGTAACACACAACAAAAATCTACTGCACAACCCAACTGATGGAGTACTATTGACAGATTGCTCAAAGTACAAAAAAATACCACCACTTTTGTGACAACTAAGGATTTAGCCATTCTCTTGCTTCCTTGCATCTGGCAGGTTTATGAGGATGAGGATGGGGCTCTGTCATTATTTGCTTTAGGAAATATTAAATATAATTTTTCCATAAAAATGACCAGCAGATTGCTGGAGCAAATGATAATGAGAGTGGAATCTGGAGAAAAATGAATGATGTGTCACAGCAGTTCAGATTCTCATTACAATATCTTGCATTCTTGCTCAACAGGAATTGCACTTCTTGTTAATGCCTCTTCTACCCTACTGTATAAGCTTTACTTGTGAGGTAATAAACATTCTGGTTTTCATTACTAGTGCATTTTAACATATTTATTCTTTTTATAATACATACATTGGGACAGACATTTCTTTTTTTTTTTTTTTTTGTAATGGTTAAATGTCTGTATGCCAATAGATATTTTATATTAAAATCAATGTATTTAAAATATATTCTGTTTATCTCATGGACAGTACCTTGAACAGTTCCCTGCTCAGGAGCATCTGATGCCCTCTCGTGGTTAAAAATACTTTTAAAACTTGAGTTCAAAAGAATCATCTTACCTTCACCCTTTTTATGGTCACTGATCTTAYTGATTTATGGAAGCTGGAAAGGATGTCCATGTTTTTATAGTCAGGGTGCTAGCTGTTAGTTACTAACGTTTCATAAAAAAGCTGTACACTGAAATTGAATTAAAAAAACTGTAAACAGCTATTTACAATCATAATATTAAGTTATAAATTAGCAGTCCTTCATTGCAACCTCTGTCAATACAACCTACAGCTAGGTGTTTTAGTGTCCTCCAGGGTTTTTCAAATGTTGGACTTATACACAAAGAAACATCAAATGTTAGAAATCTCCACTGGTTTCTTCTCCAACATGTGCARGTTAATTCTTCCATTTAATGGGATTTGTACTTCCAAGTTTTCATCTGCTCTGTGATGCTTTTTCCCTTTTCTTAGACAAATGTAAATTCCCATCCCCGTAACTAAAGCAATTGAACCCAAGCTTATTATTGAAAGAGCTACCAAGGTAGGCATGCAGGATGCGGACTCCATTTTTTTATGTGTAGGCTCTATGGATATTTGTGGCTGCTTTTCTTCTACGCTGATATCAGGCTCCTTCCTCAACAAGCTCTCGATGTAGCTCTCATTGCTGACAGTGTCATTGACAAAAAGGTTCACCATGACCGTGGAATGGAGAGGCTCTGGGTAGCCGTGATCACTGACTTTTACAAGCAGCCGATAGAGGCCATAGTCATTCTGCATCAGTGACTCTTCCAAGGTGATATTACCAGTTTTGGGGTCAATCCTAAATGATTCGGGTCGAGGACCTCTCCTTCCTATGATACTGTAAGCTATGACTGCATTCATGCCGGTGTCCTTATCSACAGCATAGACCTCAGTGATGGGAGAGCCAGGAAGGGTAGAGGGAAGGACTAACAAGTAAGACATATTAGACTGAGGGAACAAGACCAAAGGAGGATTGTCATTTATGTCCAGAAGAAGGATAGTTATTTTTGCTGTAGAAGACAGGGCAGGATCACCGCCATCAACTGCTTCAATCCACAGAATGTATGAGCTTTGCTGCTCCCTGTCCAGGGAGACTTTAGCTCTCAAAACTCCTTTTCCAGTATCTATAACAAAAATATCACTTCCATTCAGAACTGAAAGGGCAACCCATCCATTCTGCCCTGCATCAGCATCTGTGACACTTATAACTCCAATTTCACCAAAACCTGGAAAGTTTTCTGGCACAAAAAAGCTGAAATCCTTATTGATAAATCTTGGACTGTTATCATTTTTATCCAATACAGTGATGGTGACAGTTGCTATTGATTCTCTTGGAGGGAATCCAGCATCTACTGCTTTGACAGTGTATCTGTATTTCTCTTTTTCTTCTCTGTCCAGTTGGGTGGAAACTGTAAGAACTCCTGTGGTTTTATCTAAAGCAAAATAGGAAGGGGCATCAGGACCTAAGAAATAGGACACTTGCCCCCTTTCTCCGCTGTCAGCATCAGTAGCATGTAGTTTGGTCAAAAAAGCATTGGGGACATTGTTCTCCTCAATGGACAATTCTATCAGCTGTTCAGAGAAAACTGGTGAATTGTCGTTGTCATCCAGAACCTGTACTTTGACAACTTTCTTGACATGAAATCCTTCAGAATTCCATGCAACTACGGAGATTTCATACAGCTGCTGTGTCTCAAAGTCCAAAGGCTTCGTGGTCTCCAACAGGTACTCATTGTTGTATGGCTTGTACGGTGAAAGTCTGAAAGGCCCATCACCATCCAAATAGCAACTGACTTTGTATTTTTCATCGGGGTCTTTGATGGTAAAAAATGCTATGGGTGTGTTGATAGGCTCAAGTTCCTTTAAGTAGACCACCCCTTCCACTTCATTGGCTATGAAACGAGGAACAACCTCAGGGGGTCTCATCATGACTTTGATGATGGTCACCAGCACCGTAATCACGGCAGGAATACAGCCAGGACCATTGCCCAGTATGATCAGCCTGTGTAGCCTTGGAGTGTCCCCATCAACTTTAGTGGAGAGTGCGATGGCTCCTGTGCTTTCATTCAGATGGAACAAGTCTCTGGACGGCTGGGGGACCTTCTGGCTGTAGGAGTAGGTGATCTGGGCATTGGATCCAAGGTCCATGTCCACCGCGTGGACACTAGCCACGTGTGTCCCTAGGCTGGAATTCCCATAGAGAGTGACGTTGAGCTGCGAGTCATTGAACTGGGGGCAGTTGTCATTGATGTCACTGATGCCAATAGTGAGGGTGGCACTGCCCACGAGCGGAGGAGTCCCCCCATCCTCAGCGACGATGACTGTCACATACTCATCCTGCGTCTCCCTGTCCAGTGCCCCCATAACAATCAGGTAGGGAGTCCTCTCCCCGTTCTCATTCTCCTCCACATCCAGGGTGAAGACACCATAGTTATCTCGCAGGCGGTAGGTCTGGACACCATTGGTGCCCATGTCAGGGTCAAGGGCAGGGTGCTCGATGGCCAGGCGGGTGTTCACAGGTGCATTCTCAGGCACCGAGAGGCGGATGTGGGGCACAGGGAAGCGGGGAGCGTTGTCATTGACATCACGGATAGCAATTTTTACCTTCACCAGACGAAAGTACTCCTGTGGCAGTACCAGCACATCCAGCAGCAGTAGGCATGACTCTGGTGAGGGGGAGGAAGAGGAGACAGCAGCCGATCCCCCGAAGATGGTGGCCCCATTGCTTTCCACACATAGAGCTTCCCGGTCTATCTCCACCGCTGAGGTGTGCAGCTCTCCGGAGCGGTTGTCCAGCTGCACATACTGTCCCCCCAAGCCATGGGAGGCCAGGGTGAAGGAGAGTGGGGGCTGCAGAGACGCAGCTTGCTGGCTGCCAGCTGTTGGGAGCCGCAGGTCACGGGCCAAGCTGCCGATGAGCACCCCAGCAGGCAGCCCCTCGTTGAGACTGTAGAAGAGCTCAGTGGCGCGGCTGTAACTGGCAAAGCAGTTGAAAGGCCCAAGGAAGAGCAGGAAGAGGAGCAAGTGCTGAGAAGAGAGAAGCACAGGGGTGTGAGGAAGGGCCGGCGCTTACCCCCGCCCACTGCCTCCCCCACAGCCACTTCGAGCAGCGAGGGCTGCATCTGCAACATAAAGCTGCCCTGCCTCTCCCCACCATACTCCCAGTACAGCAGCTACTTCCAGGGCATCACCATCTGTACCCTCCAGGCAACACCAGCTGCATTCCCACAGCAAATACGCAGTGCCAGGATGGCCCGGGGGCACCCTGCCTCCCCCCGCCCCCCAGCAGCACTTGCRTCCCGACGTGCCATTTTCCCGCTTGCCCCCGCCCCAAGCTCGCCCGTCTCACCAGCGGCACCTTTTCTCCTAACAACAAGCGCATCCCAAACCGGGGCATCCCCTTGCACACCCCCAAACATTTGCTCGCCCCCTTCCCCTTCCACAGTAGAAATGCGGAACGCGTCCCTCGCAGCTCCTACCCCCAGCCCCGTCCCGAAAGCTGTTTTTCCCGCATGTTCACGCGTCCCGCGGTGTAGCGGGGAGGCGGCCCGCTCCGCGGAGCCCGCGGGGATCCCGGCGGAGGTGCCGCGCTCCGGGAGGTGGGATCCCTGCCTTCCGCGGCCGCGCAGCCGGCGGCTCCAGCCCCGCCGTGACGGGTCCCCGGCCACCCCCGCAGGGTCCCTCTGCTGCCGGCGGGCACCGCGAGCTGCGCAGAGGAGCCGCGGAGCGGAGGGGCTGCGCGGAGCAAGTTGCCCGCGCTGGCGAGCGTGTCGCCCGCTACACACAGATGGAGAGGAGCTCCCCAAAAGTAACTTCAGGCATCGTCTCCACGGAGGAAATTTTTCCTCCTTCCCCTCTTCCTAATCAGCCATTCGCTTTTCCGCAGCTCTCTGCCACAACCCGCGCCGGCAGCAGCAACAAATATAAACTTTTCGCGGCTGCCCCGATCTTTGGAGACAAAAAGACCCAACAAACATCCACGAATACGCGGTCGAGATTGTTTGGTTGTTTTTTTGATGCTTTTTCTGTCAATTTGTTGCCAATTTCGCTGCTGCGTGCGAAGTCGGGCTCGGGTGGCCGGACGCGGCGCGTCCCCCCCCTCCCTTCGCCCGGCCCTCACCTGCAGGCTGCCGCGGGCGCCGGAGCTGCCGCGACCGCCCGGGGCCCCCATGCCCGGCCACCGCTGCCGCCGCCGGCTGCACCCCGGCAGCCCGCCCGCTCCGCCGCCCGCCCGGCGCTCCTGCTCCCCGCGGCTGCCCATTCCCCCGCCGCTGCCGCCGCCGCCGCCGCGCTGGGCTGGGCTGGGATGTGCGCGCCGCCCAGGACACTCCCCCTCCGCCGCGGGAAGGGCCGGAGCGGGGGAACAGTCACGGGCTCGGCCGGGAGGGGGGCGGGCGGGCGAGACGCGGGGGCGCGTCCGCGGAGGCTGCGGCAGCGCCGCGGGCAGCGGGCAGGGAGGGAAGCGGGCAGGGAGCACCGCGGGCAGCGGGCAGGGAGGGAAGCGGCGCTGTGCCGAGCCCAGCGGAGAGCGGGGATATTGGGAGTGCGTGTGCTCGCCCGGGCAGCTCTGGGACCAGGGAAAGAAGGTAGACCCGTCTGGAAACTAAGGCGAGAAAAAGATATTAAAAATGAAAATAAACTCGGCGTGTTCTTCGTCTGTAGAAGGAGGAAGGAGAGCGACTTTTTACGCGGACCGATAGTCGTCGGACAAGGGGARCAGTTTTGAACTAAAAGAGGACAGATTTAAATTAGGTGTTAAGGAAGAAATTGTTTACTCTGAGGGTGGTGAGGAACTGGAACAAGTTGCCCAGAGAACCTGCAGGTGCCTTATCCCTGGACATGTTCAAGGCCAGATTGGATGGAGCCCTGAGCAACCTGATCTAGTGGGTGGCATCCCTGCTCTTGACCAGGGGGGGTTGCAACTAAGATGATCTTTAAATTTGCTTCTAACCCAAACCATTCTGAGATGCTGTGTTGTGGCGTGAGTGTCAGCAGACAAATCGAGAATTAACAGCTGCACTGGCATTGCRGAGCCTTGGTGAATTGAGCAGCTTGTTCCTGCACGAAATGAAAGTCATGTTTTTGAAGAGATTGTAAGCATTTGATTGGTGGAAAGAGTGTCCTGCTGAATTAGAGCAGCAACCACGATTTGCTGCTGGCTAAGAACTCAAAGGTCCTCTGCGGCAGAAAATGATGTGTTTTCATTTTATAGTCTCCAGTCACTATTGGCTTKACTATAAGCCTGCCATAGAACTAGATGTGAAAGTATCAGAACTCAGGAAGCTTTAGATAGCGCAAGACCAGTTATTCATTTAACATGCTSGACTATCAAAAGGATTGCTAACCTCCCCAGCATTACTTACACTCTCTGTCTGAAACATCTCAAATAGAATTTTACATGCCCATCTTTAGCCTGAAAGTGCTCAATGGTCTGAATCCAGGCTACTGCTGAAAGCTTGAGTACTGGGACTCTCAAGCACAGTGCAGCTGCCCTTTGCAGAGGTAATATTTGTGTGGGAGTTGAAACTTACTAAATCACAGGGCCTGAAGACCACTTTAAGTGTCTCCATGCTCTGTAGCAAGCACAGTGTGCAGGCATTTCTTCTCAGCTAGGCACTAAAAACATAGAGCACAGCAAAACATTTTCCTTCAGTTAAAAGAAAAATTACTCTTCCCTTTTCCTTTTCCAATTCCATAAGACAAACTCCATGTTCAATCCAAAGCAAAGAGGCAAAACCCAGTGTAATTGGAATCCCAGTCCAAAACCAACTTAATGCCTGAGCCTTTTGTAAAACTGCATCTTTCAAAAGCAAATAATAAGTGAAAGATACAAAACATTTTGTCTAGCAACTCTTGKGATGTTCTCGGGTGTTGTGAGGATGAGAGCTGTGGCACAAACTTCATAGCATAGAATAGAATAGAACAGAACAGAACAGAATTGAAACAAAAACTTCCAAGACTGACTTTCTCTGGCACTGTAAACAAATCATATTAATTCCTTTGTCCCATATTCTCCATCCTTGAAATATAAATAGTGCAATACAGTTTGTCTGAATTAGAACTTTACCCCATTCTTGCTAAAGTAAATGGCAGTGGAATCAGGCTCTGYTTTATTCAGTGAAACTCTTGGAAATATACTGTGATTTCAATAACCATTTCATCCCAAAAATGACATTAGCACAATAATCATATGTGAGCTAAACAGTAAAGCATTAGGGTACTAAGAAAAGTTTGGATTTATTTATTATTCATTAATCTCTAGGGTTTTGAAACCACTCAGTATGTACTGCCCTTATAAATTGTTTATATCTTTGCCATTCATTTCTAGCACAAATAGAACAGACAATGCAGTGTATACAGTTCAGAGTGAACATGTATAATTCAAGAAAGAAATCAAACTACTCAAGCCCTTTACTAAATTCTCATCCATATGCACTGTTCTGAACATTGCTTGGTGTTAAAGGTGCCCATAAACTCAATCCTGTTTAAGGTGGTTTGACTGGACATGCCTGGCAGATGCTTTTAGTTGACTCACATCTGCTCTAATTTTGACTCATTTGGATTTCAGTCAGATTTTGACACTGATTTATTTCACTGAATTAGTATTCATAGACACTATAATTTTAGTTTTAGTGAATTGGCAGTCTACTCATGAATGAGTCTGAAGTCCCTGAAAAATTCTACTGTTAAGTTTTGGTTTTTGTTTCTCTGATGTCACAGTTTCCTCTTATTTCTTCCTCTTATGCTTTTGGAATTACTGGCCTATTCCTAAACCATTTTTCATACTATTACAGTCACTGCAGTTCCCTTGGGCCACTGATAGGGTAAATGATGACTTTACTATTATAGTATTCAGGTTTTCATTATACTTGATGACTTTTGCTTTATTAAAGCACAGGTGTAACAGCAGAATTAAAAGTTTTGTGGAGCATCTGGTACCTCTATAATATTTTATTTTGTTAGGCATCAGAATAATCTAGTAAGTCTTAAAGGCTCCTTAAAGACTCATGTGTCTAATAAATCTCCTGGTTAAGAAGTACTCCAGCCTGTTTAAGGAGAAGTACTCCAGCTGTGGGTGGGATATGGAATGAGGGGTGTGAGAGTAACAGCAGTATAGAAAAGATACCAAAATGGCTCCTTCATTCATTATTTTGGGGGTAAAACCCCTTCCAAAGTTTCAGGAAAACATTGAACTGATTTAATTATATACTCAGTTTTGTTTTCTGGAACAAAGATGTTAGCAATTTATGAGCCTAATTCCATTCAACCACATGTAGTTAAACATATCTTTTTAACTTGCATATTACTACATAAAATCTGGCTATCGCTGCATCCAAGATTTATATTGCAATTAGTGATTGAGAAGGAGCAAGTGAGAGCATTTCTGTGGGACTCYTGATTTCCTCAAGTATGTTACAAACTGCAAGTCTGAGATCTAGTGACAAGCCCTCCAAGAAGTGTCATAGTTATTGATAAATAGATCAGACAGAAAAAGTACGTTATTGGTATGGTAAAAATAGAGTATTTATTTTACTTTATCCTGAATAAAGAACATAGGTGTTGAAATGCTTTGTGTTTGTGGGCAGAGTTCCAGTGGCAGATGGGAGCCTTCCCAGGTGATTCATTCAGCACCATCACTTCTAAAAGAGAATATCAAATAGTATCTTTTGGCATGGCTGGCAACTGTGGCCAACTTAACAAGASACAGGGATGCAGGGACAAATATTTTGCCCCCTGAATCTAGCAAAAAGCTCTCTGCTACAACCTGTGGTTGTACAGAGAAAGATTGTGGCATGAGATTTCCCCATCAGTGAAGTTTAACTGATTCAGATGAAAAATTTTTTTAGATTCCAGTCGGTGTGATACTTTGAGACAGGTGCTCTTCAGTGGGGAAACAGTTTCATTTTGCAGTAAAAGCCCTGGTGYGAGTATTGATTTCTAGTCATAGGAAATCTAAGAAAGGCCCATGACTAACAGACTGCCACTTCACTGAAGATTTTAAACTGCARGAGATACAGGGCAAGTAAAAGAGATATTTTAAACTTTTAGCAATATACACTTTTTATTGTTTTGCTGCTCAGTAAGGTAAATGCCTTACATGCTAAACTTCCTGTGCAGGGTGGTGGATTACAGTGTGAAAGACTCTTATGAATATTAGATAGTGACCTTTCTCGTAGAAGTACTGAGCATCTGGCACCCGGGCTTTACTGAAAGCTGTGATCATTCGGTGTCACTGTAGATCAGACCTAGCATGATCATTCCATTCTCAGCACAGAGCAGGAGAGGGACCCTGGCACTGCTTTCCCTTGTGTCACTGTAAGGCAGCAGAAACTCTGGGTCCAGCTTGCACAAAGCAACAGTCGAGCTGGAAAGTGGATGACTCTTTGGGGGTTGTATTGCTCAAATCTGCAGTCACCTTTCAAAGGGCTGGTTCTCGAGAGTTCTCGCAAGGAGAGCCTGCAAGGTTCTCCTCAACAGCTTTTCATGAACAAAACTCTGCTGCGGCCATGACAACCTTGCAAGAAAGTAGCTAAAGTGTGAAAGCAGCTTCTAAACTTTATGAAGGAATACCCCATGAGGCAAAGTGGTGTTTGATAGGAAAGCTGACAAAGGTGGATGAGATTTTCCCGTCTGGTTAGCTTAGTGCCTGTTGGGGACTGCTGTGTTGAAGTATCACAAATCAGAGCTGATAAACCGAGGCAGAGAAAAGAGACTTGAGGGAAAAAAAAGCCTTCTGCAGTCTCTAAACCAAGTATTTGACACATTTGACCAACTTCTTCCTCAGATTGTTTTGAAGTTTCATAGAAGTACGATTCTTTGGTTATGATGTTTTGTATATGTCTCCATGCATTTTGTGCTTTTCTTTTTATCTGGAAAAACGTCAATATAGTCCAGCAGTGAGAAAGAGATATATATATATATATATATATATATATTCAGTGTATTTTTAGTCTGATTACAACTTTATTTTCAAAAGAAAACCTAATTTAAAATTGATTAAGTAAGTATAGTTTTCTAAAATATAAGAGGAAAGAAGACTTTAACTCAGATTATATTCCAGCACATCTTTTTACCAGAATTTTTTATACTGTGTTACATAGCATATSAACATTTGCTTTCACTGACTTCTTGTATAAGGCTTAAAATAATAATGAAACAACTCTTGTTTAGTAAAAGCCAAAGCACAAGCTGAGCTATAGTACTAATATGACACTCCTAAAAATTATTAATACCATAAGTGTTTCATTACAGTCCTTATCACATTAGTTCAGGGACAGCATTTCGGCTTCTGCCAGCTCACTGTGTACATAATGTCTGCAAGTTAGGAGAGTGTCATGAATATGTAGATATTCCTTAATTGACTTCTCATTGACATTAAACCATGGCTTCTGAGCTGAAGTGGCAACCTTTTAGTGCCAGAAGCCACCTCTGAGGGGAGAACACTGCTCATAGCAGTGAACAATGCACTGAAGAAGCTCTGGGCTATGCCAGGTTGCCAAGACATCAAGACATGAGTGTAAGATAGTTCTTCTAAGCCAGCTACCAACAGTCTGCAATCCCATTCAGTTCTCTKTGGTGGAAATGGTTAGACAGGGGATATAGTGCAGAGCATTTTTCCTCTGATTGCAGCAGCTCCAATGATATTTCAGCCTTTCTTTGTTCCTATGAAACAGGCAGTTGTATGTGTATTTTTCCTTGTCAGTGTGCATTTTTTTCCTGAACTGCTTAGCTCTGCTCTGAAAAACATACCATWTGTTGTAGCTTAACCTGAGCTCCTTGGCAATAGGAGATGGACATTTTCTTCCTTGACAATAAATTATTACATGAATTTTCCAAGGGCCAGATTCTGTCATCTTCCCTCAGTCTACATTCAGGTAAAAATTCTTAATTAGTTGTTAGCTATAATTCCCTAATGTTAGCTTATTCCTTGCTCACCAAAATTCAAAAATAACCCATTTTTTTTTTTATTGAATGCAGGATAATTACTATGTGTTCTGGGTTTTTGGCCCAAATTGCATCTTTTATTTCAACAAGTGGATTGACCAACTCCCAGCGGGATTTTACACATTTTTATATCTGTGATGAAATGAAGATAGTAAAACCAAACAACTTAATGCCTAAGCTACTTTTTAGATAATAGGAAAACATTCTGGCTATATGCTTCAAAAATCTTGCAGCTGATAGAAGCTTTATTATTCATGTTGTCACTCTGACCACTCAGGTCCCATACTGAGATAAGAGACAATAATGTTTTCTCTGCAGAGGCCCTGGTTTCCCTTGGCAGAACTGAACAAATAGTTGGAGCCAAACCTGTTCTGAGTTTCATCCAAATACAGATTTACTTGAGTTTCTAAAAGCCTTTGGTCAGATCAAAACCATACTTCTGTCTTGTTCAAATTTTGTATGTACTGAAAACAGAGTATTCATTAGAAAGGGTGGGATTTGCTTGCTCTAACTTTGCTGCCCCAAAATCAGGCATTCAGTCTAGGGCATTTTTTTTCTTCCTGAGATATAGACATTTCCAGGGTATGTAACTGAAAAGCAGTGGTGTCTGAAACAAGTGAGACAGATTGTTTTCTGCTTCTCTCTCAAATAAAAATTCAGGCTAGAGTGAGAAGCTTTATTATAGATTCTTAAATTTTATCTGTTTAAAAGTAGATTATGGAGAAAGAGAAGGCTGAGTGCACAGGCACAGTATTTATATTGCAGATGTGACTTTAAACCATACTCTTAAAATAATCAGCAATATTCTTTGAGACTACTGTTAAGTCAAAAAAGCTTAAATGTAGGACACAAGCACCTCGCTTCTCACAAATTATCAATCAAGACGTATTTACAGATGCTACATCTCACACAATAATTACATCTGATGGAGAAAAAAAAAGGTGATCTATCCCTAACAGAGTTTCAGAAAGTGAAATTCATTATATACATTATTATTTTAAGTACTAGCTTTATTCACCAGACATCACTTTTTATTCATACTTATACAGTGTAGCTTAGATGGTGAAGAAAATTATTTGTAGGAAGTAGATGTTTGAAGTTTTTATCTACAAAAAGATAGCATTTTCATTTGACAAATTTGAGATTATATTTCTTTAAGCAACACTGAAATATCAAATGTTTGGCAACTTCCCTATTCCTAGTTCTGCACATGTCTGCGACTCCATGTAAAAATCATTTGGTTCAAGAAATCAAAAACTCAGCAAGAAGTTCAATAAAAGTCAAAAGGAATTTCCTTCAGCATAGAATAAAATTATCTAGTGTTTTACTTCTTCATACTGACTTTCTTCAGGGAAAAAAAAAATAAATTATTTGTTTTGTTGAAAAATGAAAGTGCATAATTTGTGGGAAAATGTGCAGCCTCTATGCAAGGGTAAAACCTTTTTCTCTTTATTTATGGTAATATGGGATTGTGAAAGAAACACCAATTCATGCAAATTTCTATTTCAAATTTTATTGTAGTAATATACTGTCTAATGTTASAGTGTCAACAACATAACCAGCATGTTAGTGTTTCCCTATTCCTTAGGGATATAAAAAGCTCAATTTCAATTGTCTACCCAATGAACAAGAGCATAGAACTGCTAGCTGGAATAGCTTTTACATGGGAGATTGCTTTTCTGGTACATCTCTTCAAAAATTGATATGTGCATAAATAGAACACCTATGTATAGAATATGGATTGTAAGCAAATTGACTGAGAAGATCTTAAAGCAGAGAAAAAATTAACAATCCAAGGAATCCGACAGTAATGGGAACTGAATACATCCTGATTTGAATTGTGTGCATTGTGATGCAAAGWCAGAAAAATTAAAATGTCTCTGCTGCATTATCTGCATGTTATTCAAGGTATTTGTTTACATAGGGTCATTGAAAATAAAATTTTTTTCCTGAATTAATCCTKCATTTGATAGTAAGTGATTTATATACCTTTTTAAAACATTAAGCAATGCAGGAGGAGAYACTTACAAAGTGAACTATTGAAAAGAAACATTTTTTCCCTCTATCCAATATTAACTCATGTCTTGTTCTGATCAGTCTGACATTTTAAGGAATATGTATACTCTTTTAATGAGTGAAAGTAGAAAGATCAGATGCTGAAAAAACCTGGTCACCACTGTGTTAAATACAAATTCTTTAATGCTGAAACCATTGTGTGGATGTATTAAAGACCCTTAAGTRTTAAAATGTCTGATAAGTATGCTATATATATATCCAGCATATATGTTACTAATTTTTAGTGAGCAAATTTCCTCCTCAGACCTGGATTGCCATGCTTGACCTTCTGCAACAGGAACATCCATCTCTCACCTTTCAGCACAACCTGATACTAGTTTTTGTAAATGTACACACAGTTGTTTCTACATAAAATAATGTAATGAATATTGATTTTTTTGGGGTTTTTTAAAAGACATAAAATTATCTTTGTTTTTACTTCACAGTGGTCTATTGATTTGTATTTAGCTATTAGACATTCWTCCATTACTTTATTGTTTTATGATTATAGCTTTGTTGTCACCAAAAGCATAAGCAGATTAAAACCTGACCTGTCTGACGTAGACTGATATTTGTGTGTGTGTGTGTTTGTGTGTGTGTGTGTCTTGGAAAATGGAACATTAAAAAAAAAAAATTTGAAAATGTTTTATTGAGTGTTGCTAGTTCCACTGCAGGTCAATCATTACTATGGGTCAATGGAAATAATAATAGTTATTACAGGTCACTGAACTTTGTAACATCAGTGGCTTTGCACTGTTCAGAAGCTATTTTTAGAATTCATAAAATGAGTTCAAGTTCATGAAGTTTTTTCTTTAGTAATTTTTACCCATTGTGACTTTCAAGGTTGTTGTCATTTWAAAGTGAAAGCTACAGGGAGAACCCTACAGCATCAAGACCTCCCACCAACTTAGAATAGATGCTTTTTCTCCCTTTAATGCACTTGAGAAGAAGTTCATGCTATAGGGTAAGGTTCAAAACAGCTTGTTMATTGATCAGGGAGTCAAAATTATCATAGTCTCTGTGAAGTATCCAAAGCTCCCTTGAGAGAAATWTCACACAATTTTACTCACCAAGTATGTCTTACAACTGGCTTTGTTTGCTTAAAGCCACAGATTACCATGACTGGACACTGAAGTATCCAAAGAGCCTTTGACTCAGCAAGGAGGCCTCAAATTTACCTGAGGGATCAAGGAATAAGAAATATCTTTATTTTTTTAAGACTCCAGTAATGGCAGATGAGCTGCCAATCCATTTTTGTAAAATAGACTGATGTTAGAGCTTTACTGAGGATATGCTTTCAGGACTTTCTTCTGAGACAATGTCTTAAACCAAGAGAGATTTCATAGGAGTGTAATGAGGACAATGAGGCAGAGTGCCAAGGAGTTAGAAAAGCCTTAACTGTTGTTATTTAGTTATATTTGGCTATTTCCACATTATATGTAGAATTTAGGTAGAATTATGTAGAATTTTGCTTTTCAGTGTGCTTGTCAGATTAGATTCCTTTCTCAGTTTCCTAACTTTTTACTGGTAGACCATACATTCTTCACACATGGTCTGGGCAGACACCTAATTATTACATTTCTTGATCAAGACCTAAGCAACTTCGGTGAATTTATGTTGTCTGATGCCAGGTGCCTACCAAAACTGCTCTATCTTTCCCCTCAGCTGGACAAGGGAAAATGGATGTAACGAAAGGTTTGTGCATCAAGATGAAGACAGGCAGAGGTCACTWGCCAATTGCCATTGTATGCTAAACAGACTCAACCTGGGGAAAATTAATTTAACATATTACCAATCAATTCAGACTAARGTAATGAAAAATAAGAGCTTAATGTTAAAACATCTTCCTCCAYCCCTTTCTTCTTCCTGGGTTCAACTTCACTCCTGAATTCTCTACCTGTTCCCCTCCAGCAGCCCAGAGCATGGAAAATGGGGGCTGCAGTCACTTCATCACGCGTTGTCTCTGCCACACCGTCCTTCTTAGTAGAACTCCTCACACCCTTCCCCTGCTCCATCATGGGGTCCCTTCCAGAGGAAACAGTTCTCYGTAAACTTCTTCAGTGTGACTCCCTCTCACAGGCTGCATGAACTGCTCCAGAGTGGGTCCCTTCCATGGGCTRCAGCGTCACAGTCTGGCTCACCATGGTCTGCACCGTGGGTTGCAGGAGAATCTCTGCTCCAGAGCCTGGAGAACCTCCTCCCCTTTCTGCAACAACCCTGGTTTCTTCAGGGCTGTTTCTCCTGCACATTCTCACTCTTTTCTTTTGGCTGAAGTTGCAGTTGGGCAGGTTTTTCCTCTTCTTGTTAMATCTGTTATCCCAGAGTCACTACCATCACCGATGGCCAGCAGTGGGTCCATCTTGGAGCTGGCATTGTCTCTGCTGCACATGGAGGAAGCTTCTGGCAGCTTTTAGTGGATATTACTGCTGTAGATGCCACTGCCAAAATCTTGCCATGCAAACCCAACACAGCACCTCACAAAGGTTCAGCAGTTGAACTCAATACTGCACCCTAAAATCAACACATTGGCTCTGATTTGAACTCCTGGAACCAAAAAGATAGCTCTGATGTTTCTGGGGCTAATTAATAWAAAGTTGGTGCTACATGATGGCGAATAGGACTTTGATTGTTCCCTTGCTTTCTGTATTTATCAGCACAGATGGAGGCACTCAGTTTACTTCCTCTTCAAAAGACTGGGCATGTGGAAGAAGGAGTGGTTCTAAGCTGACTCAAAGCAGCATATGTGCGATTCCACAGACCTCCATATACARAGATGGAAACTTCATATGTTGGGAAACAGGCAGAGAAACTTCCCYCATTAGAAGCAAGAGGAGGCCAATTAACTTCAACTAAAAAGGCTGCCATCTTTGCCAGYATTCTATGCTGTTTTACAAAGTGCTCTGGCTCTATCTAGAAAGCTTCAGGAGAAAGAATGGGGTTTGGTATCAGGTGAGCTAAAGAATTTGCTATAGTTTTAAAATGCCTGATCTGAAAAGAGCCACCTTAATGTCCTGCTGTAGTATGAGTTGGCTGAAGCTGACCAGCTTCAATATTAACTCATCCATAAAGACAATTGCCAGTATGAAATAAACACCATAAGTAAAACAGGAGTCAAGCAGAGAAAGACAGGCACTAAAAACTATCTTTACATTACTAATTACTGACTTYTGGTACACTTAAACAAAAATTAAAAAAAAACCCCAAAAATCCTAAGCCTGCAAATTCTTCATCTTCCTCAAGCTGTTATCTTGCTTTCTGAAGAGATAGCACCTTCCCTTGGACTCCTGCTGCTTCATTTAATCTTTTGTGATTTAAATATAACTTCATTGTGTTTGGAAATAGTATTTGTTAGGGAGAAAGTTAAAGTAATTCCTTCACAGGGATAATAGAAAAAACCCAAAACAAAGCAACTGCACAAAACCAGGATTATTTTTGATCACAGTATGTGATGCCAGAAGAGGTAGAGTAGACATTAGAAATTGYCTGACTGAGGAATGTGCCATATTGTCACATGCATAATTCATTTTCCAGATAATGTAAAGCCTCATATACAATGTTTCTTGAAAATAAATATGAAGATAAACAACATATTTATCTGTTCCACTCATGCTGTACAGCAGAAGGAGAAATCTATCCCTCTTTGCATTGAGGGAAAGGATTCCGGTGGATAAACTTATACTACTTGCATACACCCATAAATTAAACTTCTTTGAAAACTCTGAGTTATATGTAGGAAAAATATTGTGATTTTCAGAGAAAGATCGTGACTTCTTACAATACTGGTGTGTTTATTTWTAGGCATCCAAGACAAAAATAGCTTTGGAGGTTATGATTCAAAAATGGTTTGACTGCTTGCACTTTATCCAGACAGCTTGGAGCAGAGGATCTATCCATTTAAAAAAAAAACATCTCTAAGTTAAAGTGATCATATCTGTGATGACTCTAATGTAATAATACATTACATTTACATTTTTCATGTGTCTCTAGGGTTCACCTTATTTTGCTTAAAAAAGGTTACAGAAATTGTTCACACGATTCCTGACCTCAGTTTTCACTTGTAAAAAATCGAACAAATACGATTTATATTTATATAACAAGACTGTTATATGATTCGTTCAGTTTCTTAAAGTAAAAGATAATTTTTAATATCCACTGTATTTTTGTCAGTCCTTATATGCTTATAATTTTTCTTACATTTGTATTCTGCATGTTCATCAAAATCAGTAAATCTAATGTCTCAAATATCAGTGTAAACCATAGCAGAAATTCCAATAAATAGGTAATTTTATATCTTTTTACTGACATGGAATATGTGTTTAACAGTGTACTTAATGAGATGATGAGTCAGTGGCTAAGTACTGATACTTTGACTCACCTAGCATCCTATTGTTTTTTGATTGCATTCCACATCTGCTTTCTTATGGTATTTGTGCAGTGTGTGTAAGGCAGCTAAAAGGCTAAGAGCTTGATAGGTTAAAGAAAGATACACAGTTTTTAATATTTATAAAGACAATTAATAATATTCAACTGTTTACAGCATCTTCATGCTGGAAGACCTTTAGTGCATGAATTATTCCAACAAKGATATTTTATTCTGCTTTAAGTAATGGGAAACTGTGGCACAGCATTGTTCTGAGATTTCACCAAGATGTCTAGGAGGTAGGATTCCTCTCTCAGAACTTTTCAGTTCTGAAGTATGATCCATTTGACCCTTAGGAACCATCTAGAAACAGACCTACGCATTTGTGTCTGTATCTCTGGTTTGACCATAAAGATGATTTGCCCAACTATAAGCATTTGTGGTAATGTGGTATTGGTGTCTGGAAACAAATTAGAAGGCAAATCTTTTCATTATCAATCAGTATATTTTTCTCCACCCTTTCTTTTTGTGAGCTGGGCTTCTTCCCCTGACTYTGTACGTGTTTCTTCTAAGTGATGAATCTATGGCTCTACACAGTTATAAAGGGATTATATTCATTATTTTCACTCTGGCTTATCAGGTTACCATGCTCATGATTATTTTTTGCAATTTTGGCTTCGTATTTTTGCACCTGTTTAGTCTTCCTTCAGACACATTATGACAGCAGCAGATTTCGATGGTAGAGAACAGCTTGTTCAAAATGAAAAGTTATTATTTATTCAGGATGCTGCAGCAGAAACCAAAACCCAAATAATAACCTCCCTTACCTAAAGCCTAAAATCTACTCAAAGATGTGACAATTTACACATAATCAAAGTTGTTCTCTCTTCACCTCCTTCACTTTGCATTTGGGCTGATACAGTCTTGACATCTCCAGTTGCCCTTTAAACAGTATTGCCTATGGCTTATCTCCCAGCTATTTTCAAASTCTGCAAAATGTTTCACATGAAAAAACATGGAGGTTTCAAGATAAGAACACTATTTCCAAAYAGGTCCCTGTGAGTTTAGTCAAGTTCATGAGTCCATAAGTGATAAGAGAATTGATGCCAGTGCCACCCATTTGAAGACTGAGGATTCAGTGGCATAACTAGCAACGCACTGACTATTAAATCAGAACATATATAGATAAAATTACTTTTCTTTCCCAGCATTAAAGCTGAGTTAAAAGAATGAGCTACTGTCCCATGATGCCACTTTTCTCTTAATTAAAGTTATTTGTTTGTTATTTTCATTAGTAGTCTTGTACATGCACTTTGGGGACTGTTTGTGACAAGAAGACCATGAAAACTTCATAATTACTTTGGTGGAAACACTATTAACTCCCTCAGCTACCTCTGTAAAATACCTAATTTTAACATGTGCTAAAATACTGAACTCAAGTGTGTAGGTAAGCTTTTAAAAAACACAAAGAATTTATCAGAATTGCATTTTATTGAACCATGCTAAGGGATAAATATGTCAAATATGAAGCCAGATATATGTGATAGTTTACATGCTTAAATATACAGAAACAGGACTTTGAAGTTTGATTTCTATCAATATTCAGTGCTCCAGACATTCCTTTTACCAGTGCTCTCAGAAAGGAAGAGCAAGAATAAAGGTAAGGATGTCRTTCCAATTTACTACAGTTAACAATATTTGGTTATAGTAGCATAGATTTAGTTTGAAACAGTATTTTATTTCTTTTTTCTTTTCCCAAATGTCGAGTCATATTTCAATACAGAGATTGAAATTCACACTCTTCCTCTTTTACATTTCTAAGTTTTGTATAATGTTTTTAAAARGTCCAGAAATGCATTGCATAATGTTTCCCTCATAAATCTTCAGCATAATATCTCAGTTTATACTGCAGAATGATCCCAGCTGTGGCAAAGTAGTTTGGATTTACAGTTTTTCTTGCTGTAGTGTTGGCTATTTTGATGAATATAGTGATAAACTCTCTCACTGAACTCTTCTTCTGGCTAAATATCATTTGAAAGTTTGCTCTAATCCACATMGAAGCATGAGGCTAAGGCTCTTTCCTGAGCACATTCTGCACATATCAAGTTATACCAGAGAGGTATCTATGGGGTGCAAATATTCYTCTTCAGTGAGATGAACTGACACCATGCTTATTTTTCATGCTAGGGTATATGGGTGATATTTAATAATCATGCAGACATAAATGTAATTTAAATTATTAGCAGTTACTTTTGCTGTCAGGGATGGTTTTGCTATCTACTCTATTTGCCTTTTTTTTTTCTGTTTCTTTTAGTTCCTTTTCTTTCTGCTTTTTGCTTCTTTATTCTCTCTTCTATAATTCCCACCCCCCTYGCCCTTGTTTTTTTTCTGCTTGTCTCTTAAGGACATTGATTTTTACTGTACCAATTTCTAACCAGCACAGACAGTCATTCTAGTTTCACATTATTCTCCTGTCCTGAAAAGTTTTTAAATTAATTTTTGCTAAGAATTATCTTTTTTTTTTTTAATGTCAAAGTCAGTTTAACTAAGGCAGTGATAAAACATATTAATATTTATGTATATTTTGGGAATAAAAAAGTTGTCTACAGTTTTTGTTTACTTTGATTTCATTATTTTCTGAAAGTATTTTTACTTAAGCAGTAGTTTTATAGTTATTATTAGAATTTGCTACAGGAACAACTCTTTTTTATCCTTTGGGTTTTCTCCATCCATTTGCAGCATCAACACTTCAGATGGGAGAGGTCTACATGCAGACAATACTGAAAATTATGCCTTCTATGATAGGTGCTACTTGCAAAGMCATGTTCAATAGTGAACAGTATCATATAAAATTTACTGAATACCTCAGGACTCCAGGTACTTTTAACTGGATCACTGAATAGAAAATTCCAGTGCATGTAATACTTTGGTTTTTGTGGCCATTACAGCTCATAATAATGGTTATGAATACCATWTGAGTTGTAACAGCCCTGTTTGATAAAGATACGTGAGTTAGAAAAAATGTGATTGTTGGGTATATTTGTGGACAAAGTTTTATTGTATTTAAACATTCGGTTTTACAAAATGTTTTCTCTTACTTGATTAATTCCCAGTAGCAGAAAATTTGTTGAGAGTTCTGTGTTGTGCTGTATTTTTCATTTTCCMGTCTCTTCCTTATTTGCAGAACCCAATCTTTATCATAGTATCAGAGTAACTTTATAATAATTACCTTTGTTCTTCTTTCCTTCAGTGACAAGGGGCTTGTCTTTATGTAACTCTTCCATTCCAATGTACTTCAATGTAGACTGTTTCCTGCAGTTCACATTAAATAGCTCTTGATCACAGGCATTCGAAGGCAGCTTCTCATTTTGCCCTGGAGAACTCATGATTTATAGGCTGCTGACTCTTCTCTTAGGCAAAAGCTGAATTTCAGTCATCTACATTATTTCAATTTACTTTAAATACATAATACATTATCTTTATTCTATGATTTTCATGTCTGCTTTCCTTCTCAAAGAAAAATGCAGTGTTGACAATATAGGACTGGATTAGTGCTGAGTGCCATGGTACCCCTGAAAAGATGTGGTTCATGCATTTCATGACCAGGTGAGTYCTACAGCTTGACCTCTGAGCTGTCTAGGCTTTGAAAGGTTTTTAGGGGTTCCGGTTGCATTATCYAGTGAGAAGTGCTAGGAAAATACTAGCATTATCCCTAGAATAATTGCACAATTCAATGTCTATTTAAAAAGTACCTAGCTTTTTGCACTCTCAAAAGACAATTTTTCATTCATCCTTGGCCTCCTTTCTGCCCTTTTCTTTCAGAATGTTGCAAGGGACTAATATATTTATTTCTAAGTTAGTTTTTTACTTTTCCACCTAGTTTAAAATCCAGTATTGAGACAGAAGTGATATTTGAGGAAGATCAGTCCCATTACACCTTTTCACTCATTTCCTGCTTTATGCAATTGAGACAGAGACTTAAAATGTTATTTGATATTAAGATATTTTCTGTTTCTCCTCTGAAAGCTTACCCTCACTGGACAGCATAATGAAAGAGAGAAAGGAGTAGCAGGGGAAAAACAGAGGAAATTTTTTCATTTTTTTCTGAAAATGAAACTATGGGATAGAATAAATAATTATAAACTTCATGCTTGATCAACTCAATGCCCAAACCATGAGATTGTACATAATTTTCTGTTTGATGACTGTTTGATTAGATCATGAAAAAGCTCAGCCTTATGCTAAATACATAMTGCCTTCTGGTTGCAGTAGTACACAAATTCCTAGAAGCAGGAGGAGAAATTTAATGTATATATCCTCTTTTTCAGGCAAGTAGTCAAACCCTTGATTMTTTTATATAAGGATGTTTTCCTTCTATCTACTTTTCATCTGCAGGTACTAATCTTGCAGAGTTCCAGACCAGGTRGACCAGCAACAGAGAATTAGGCACTCTTAGCTTGCAAAGCTTACCTGTGAGATTTCAGTYGGGGGGAAATTGCCCTTGCTTTGCTTTTCCTGGTCCTGGGACACTTTGYGGTTGTGACAAATATGCCTTACTCTGCTTCTAAAATTAGTAAATGTTGCAGGAAATTGAGTAAAGGAGGAGGATGCTTAATCTTTTTGCAGTATTAGCCCCTTGTCTAATTTTTTTTTTTAGAAGTTACTTCAGCTGTCTATAGATACTTTTCACATTTTCCTTGAAACTGTGGACCACAGTCTACTGAATGTATCTTCATATAACATTTTTCTATGAAGTTTCAAAGGCAAATGTTTTGGGTATTTTTCTTGATATACAAGCCTGTCTTCTGGTTTTCCAGAAAACTGTATCATACCTGAAGCAATATGTATAATTACATAAATGAAACTACAGTTAAAATCTAAAGTACTTGTGAGCTATAAAGAAGCTTTGATTCTTTTATGCACACCTACTTTTGCTGTTGTAACGTAGTGTTTTTAAACCTTAGAGTAAGATGACAGATAGTTCCTGTGAAAAGCAGTGTAAAAATATGTTAAACTGTATTTTTCTTTGATCCAAGACTGGTGGTATCCTGGGATGCATTTTGAAAATCCTTGCCAGCAGGTTGAGGGTGCCTCTCTACTGAGCCCTGGTGAGGCCACATCTTGAGTGCTGTGTCCAGTTCTGGGCTCCTCAGTACAGGAGAGACATGGAGCTCCTGGAGCAGGTACAGTAGACGGCTACAGAGATGATTAAGGGACTGGAGCATTTCTCTTCTATGAGCATTCTCTTCATTGACTAATGAACATTTAAATGATTCAGTCATTTGTAGGATGAAAAAGCAGATGTTGTCTTGTCGTGAAAATGGCATAAATTCTGTGGGGAACAAAAAGAATGTTTTCTGGTCTTTATTGTCTTAAATAAAATAGCACATTTAGTTTAGTTTCTGACTTCTCCAGGGACTGCATGCTTTTTACTGGAGACAGTAGCTGAGTATGTTTGGAGGACTATGTCACATGTAGCTTTCACCAAAAAATTTGCCTGAATACAAGAGAAGAAATTTATTAGGAGGCCCACTTTATAGACCTTGTAAACAGTGCAATYTATATGAAAACAAAAGTAGCTCTCAAAATCAATAGTGATCGTTGTCAACAACATCATCATGATGTGCAATTCTGTAGCCTCTTTTAAAYGAGATCACAAAGAATTTTACAAATAATTGCAATTACACTTCACCAACTCCCTGTATAAAAATGTGCACTTTACCAGTCCCATACATTTTTCCATTTTTCTTTTAAATTTCTGATCTTTACTTTTAGAATTTTAAAACATTTTGTGCCATAAGAAAAACACAAGCAGAATATTTGAATATAAAGGTTAAAGAATCAGTATTCTGAAGCCGCAGAGGATAGGCATTTATTGATGAACAACACAATTTCTGACTAGCTTGCTAATAATATTTTCAAAAGTGTTCTATTAATATAGGACACAGATCCATTTTCAGAAGTGAAAATTAGATTGGTATTACACTATATTCACATACATTTACACCTCTATTCACTTAGGAAACACACTAACCAATAAGCCACAATACAAAATATTTTAATAGCTTAAAAAATATGGCCCTTTGGAACCTCAGACTAATTACAATTCAGTTCAAACTGGGCTTTTAATTATCTAAGTTACTTTTGAAAATTTAATCTCTAATTCATTAATGCCCAGATGCTTACAATTACGAAGGCTTTTAAATCCCTCTTAAGTGCTAGCTAAGAGCCCAGATACCTTTCAGACTCTGATGTTCATTATTTTTGGCCAATGTCACTTTGGAAACACTTGTGTCTAAGTTGGAGAAAATTTCGCAATGCATGACCCTTACAGAGGTATTTAATTCGTTATTGGCTGCATTGTGTGAAAATGTACTCCGCATYAATATATGTCCATGAGATATTTTCAAGGAGAAAAGTGAAAGGTATATCCTWCACCAGCATTTTTCCCCATTCTAAAAATATCTAGACCTGCTTCAGGCCTCTTGATTGTGCGGAAAACCCTACTATGTCTTCCAGATTTACAAWAATATGAGATTGAGAGCCCTTGTGTATTTACTCATACATGCAAAGAGTTAATTGGAACCATCTGTTTCTTCAGGACAGAGTTGAGTCTTGTGAATCACCTAGTAGGAATCTCTTTTTCCCTGTTGACTTTCCTGAAGCAGCTTTTAATATAGTGTCAGACACAGGAAGAGAATCCTATTTTTATATTTACATCAGCTGTTTTGAGACAGTMAAGAGCTAAAACAGTTGCAGCAATGTTTGGAAGAGGAAAACATGACAAGGAAAGGATCAGAAAACATATGAGATTTGTTTGGAAGTTTAGAACTGCAAGACTTTCAGCATCAACATTTTGTGCAAAGGCTAATTCTGCACAACTTCCAACATCATTGTTCTATGCACCAGCACAAACAAGAAAAGTTTTTTTTTGTTTCTAAATAAAGAGATGAAAGTTACTTTTATACTTAGATCGCTTCACATGGTGCATAACACAGCAGAACAGGCATGTGCTTTTCACTCATGCAATCTTATATATCTAAYATATCTGTTATATATTGTGTGATTGCTGTTGAAGTAAAAAAATCCACTCCTGTAAACAGTGTGGCTGATGCAAGTGGTATCAGTGAATACTTGCCTTGCATTTTGCAGGAAATTCTGAGCCTAGCTWCCAGTATTCTGTGGCAGTGCTGGAATAGTGTGCAGGCATATGCATATGTATATGTATATATTCATATTCATGTAATCAGTATTTTTTTGTGGTTATTTGCTCCTGACTTGTATTTATAGTTTTTATTCTTATTAACAAATTTTGTGATAGTAACCTGTTGATTTGTATTAAAAGGGGAATTTTTGTACTTTTATATTTCCAGAAATAAACAGACTTTCTTCCTCTGCAAGTGAAAGCTTATCATAGTCTAAGGAAAAACCTATATATTTTTGTATAGATAATAGGCTATCTCTATCAGTATCCAAGAAATGTAATCACTGAAGTTCATACTCTAAGGCAAATGGTATGCAACAATGTTAAATGAGGGTGTGCCTGAAGACAAGAGTTCTGGAGCTGTCTWCAAAGCTTGTACTGCTCATGTAGATCTTAATTCAAAACTTCAACATACTGCATATGGTGGGGCTGAAGCAATTCACAGCAACAGCAGGAGGTGTTAATGACAACTTCTGTGTGTGATGTTTCAGCGTATTTCAGGACATAGAAGATAATTGATGCTTTGGGATCTCACGTATRTGTGACAAAATTGAACTAATTATTCTTTGTAGCCTGAGATTTAATTCTTCCAGGCAGGAGAATTCATGGAGCTTTGATTATGACTTTAAAAAAGAGATAATTGATTAAGAGATATATTTTTKTTATTTCATCAAATAGAAAGAAGAAAGGGATGTAGCACTTGACTCCCAAAGTAAAGAAAGAGTAACTAACAAATCAGACCCAAAAGTAAATATTACTATTGGTTTCACAGATGTGATTAAGATAATTCCAAAAAGCCTACAAAATCCCCTGATCTTGCTAACAGCAATAAAAACAAAATCAGTGGAAGAGACACTTTTTAGTGATGACAATAAATATCCTATCTGTTTTTCACTCCCCAGTAAACCAAATTTGGAGTTTATTTGTGAGGGAAAAAAAAAGAAAAAGGAAATKTCTGTTTTGTCTGTTTCTGAATTTATTTAATGTCAAATATGCTCCTTTTCCAAGCATACTGTTAGTTGTATTAGCTCCAATATTTTTTCACCTTGAGAACAGAGAATATATAGGATAGTCTAGTGAATTTCTTTTGTCTGAGCCATTGTTTCCACAGATGAAAACAACAAGCAAGACAACATGTATTCATAATATAAAACTCTATTCTGAACATCAGGCATGGTTCTGGCTTACCTGGAAAGAATRCACATGATCAGGGAAACCCAGGTATGGCTAGGGAATGGGAACATATCCGGTCCTATTTAGGGTTGAGGTCTTTGTGTGCTAGCAAAGTGATTCCACAAGAAGAATGGTTTGGAAGCCACCTAAGGGACTCTTGACTCCAATCCCCAGACACTACAAACAACTATATTTTATATACTGTAAGAAGGTATGCCATTTACATTAGGCTTTTTTATTTTTCCCCAAAATTATTCCGGGATTAATAAATTTTGCAACTATCAGCTCATCAACTATGAACTGACAGTGATAAGGAAGGGGTTTCACTGGGAGTGAAACATGTTTTCTACTATGAAATTCAGCTGAAATGGACAGATGACATTGGGCTGATAACCCTTTCTCCATTCTGCCATCATTTAGTTTAAAAAAAAAATCCAAATAATTTTTGCTTGTTTAGTGATGAGGAGGTGGCTAAATATATGTCCRTTGTTCTTTTAAAACAGCATCCAAGTTCACAGGAAAACACTGGAATTATTTTTTTTTACCTTAGAGACATCACATTCTAAAGAGGAACGCAGGTAATTTTTAGACCCAGACTCCTCTTTCCTAAGTTAGTTACCTAAAGTGCATTTACATAGATTTTCAAAAGAATTGCTTGCCTTTTTGCTACAGCTCACTTCCCACAGGCCAAATGTAAAATTATTCTTTAYGCTTCAGGGACTATGTTTGGATGAGCTGATAGTCTGCCTGAGTGTTGCCTTTTAACTTGCCTAGCCTGGGTGGATAGCTGTGGGCTGATCAAATGATCTCATTTCATTCCTGCTGTTGACTCCTCTTCTCTCCATCTCCTTTACCTTTTCTGTCTACAATGTTCTGTTCACTCCCACCTGTACTTGAGTAGAATCCCCTTCCTCACATTTATTTGAAGGAGAAAAGTAATATGTTTAACATCAGGCACTGCAAAGTGAGCATCTGGCAGTCAATAATATTTTTCCTGGAAAATCAGGCCAGAAAAGAGACCATGTGTTAAAAGCCTTCCCAACCACTATTCATAGCTTCATAGGAAGGCTGCTTCTTCCTTCATATAGACTCCTGAAGACTCAGTAGTCAGACTAAATTGCGAACTTTGTGCTCTGGGAGTGTCACAGGTATGCAAGCATGCCCAATAACTGAAAATACTTTCTGATATGTGATATAGAAAAGATTTGAAAAGGCCAGCTCCTTTAATTGTGGGGTACAGTTCATGTATATAGATCCTTACATTGTCTACTTTTCACTCTATTCAGAAACAGCCCAAGAGAGAGGGTACAAGGCCCAAGAAACCCACCGAAAATCTCATCACAATATCCTAACCAATATCCTTAATTTATTAAAATTTGCCATTTTAAAATCAAACCCCTTCCTCCCAGATCAACTAGTAGGAAAATAAAATAGATGCAATCATGTCCACACAATGCAGTTAGAAAATCTACTGCCAGTGACATTTTTCAGGCTTGAAGATGTCTCCAAGCAGCAGTCATCTGCAGTGCCACTATGATTGCACTGTCTCTAGAAAAGCTACTGGTATTATGTATTTCTTCCTCTCACAGGATCCTCAGATTTTTTTCACACTAACTCCTTGTTGCTATCTAAGTTTCAAGTTTTTCCTTATGGTGTAATTAGATTTTTCTTTACTCTGAAGTAGGGAATGGATTATTTGGTTCTTTTCTATCTTCTTCTTTTTTCCTCATGGCTATAATGTCTGTCATGACTATAGAAAATTAAATTAAACACAGTATTTAGATTTTTTTTTAGAATCAAAAGGAGAATTAATGTGATGAAAGATAGATTACCTGAACTTCCTTAGACAATGATAGTAAGACTTTGAATTTGACTCAGGGTTCTGTGGAAGAAGAGAACTGAGTAGAAGACTCTTGTGATTATTTGCTGTACACAACACTGATGATGAAGAAAGCCATTTCACTCTGTCATGATGAGAGACCCGTGCTAGTTCTGAAGCCCATTCATGCAGCATGGGGGTCATTAAAGCATGAATCATCAACTGAAATGATGGAACAAAATCTTCTGGACAGCCATCGGGGTGATTTCTGCATTTGATTAGCTACTAGCTGAGAGAAATTTGGGAAAAATGGCAAAAATGCAAACATTTTTGGTTAATTAAATAATATTTATGAGATCTTTTTTTGTCAGAAAATGCTTTTTGTAATCAGTAGAATTTAGTGAATGTCTTTCCTGGACTGTGCTTGTCTCAAATTATTTCATTTAATGATTTTGTCTGGGCAACCATGCTGTGACTCATATATTCCTATACCAATATATTAACCCTTTCCAATGGTTTTCTCTATTCTTACATTATTCTTTTACCATATTTTCTTCTTAAGAAAACAGTTTAACAAAAAATTATTAGTCTATGTTCTATGTACAAATTAAATATTATTAAAGATCTTGTAACATCACTTGTGAAACACATATATCAATGAAAAAAGATGGCAAATTTTTCCACTGCTGTTAGGATTCATGAAGTATCTTGTTGGACACAGTGTTTTCAGAGAATCATTGAAAATACATTAGATTGCATGAAGCCAATATTAGTAGTATTTAACAAACTAATTGAAAGAACATTTGGACTGATGAAACTGGATAATTACCAGTTGGCACTTAATTCTCAAATTTTGGCTGAAGTTTAAAAAGACTTGTGGGTAGCATTTTATGTCCATSTCAAAACAAGCACTTTGCAGGGTCTCATTAGGTGACTTTAATCGTCAATTTTTTTGCCTTAGGAAAAAACCAATTTGTTAYATTAAAGTAAAAAAGAACAAAGGAGTTCTGAATTTTTTATTTTGCAGTGAGAAAATGCCTTTCAGTGCTGCCGCAGCAGAATATTTWTACTAAGATTCTGGAATTTTGGTTTCAGGCAGGTATTCACCTAACAGCTTGTTATAGCTTAGAGAGGATTGTCCCACCAGGTCTCTGTGGGTCTTTAAAATAAAACTGAAAGACTCATTAGCAAAGGACATGCTTCTGCTTTTCTGGCATATCTGACAAGAAAGACGTGTATAAACATCCACCTTTTTGAAATGATAGGCATTTTATCTCCAGTGATATATACGAGTTTCAACATTAGAATTATTCACAAATAAAAGCAAATGTTTGATTTGTGCTGATTTTTATTCAGCTAAGTACAGACTGGTGTGATATTGACTGTATGAACACTGAATATGGAAAGAAATTTCTTTGGTCTGTAAAATATGCCCACCTGCAGCCTCTTCCTGTGCTTGGAATAAACTATATTGGATATTTCACTGATTTTCAGCTATCCTAGTATCCTTGCAAAACAGTAGAAAGAAGGGAGATTGTAGACTTCAAATCCAATGAAGCAGAAGGTAATCTTTGGAAAACTAACTATTTACTTGAACTAGCTGACAGAAAATCTTGAAATATAAAATACCTTGAAGGCATTATTGCATTCATATGCATTCATTATTGCATTCACATGCATTCATGTGAACACGAAGAGATGAAGAGAAATATAATAGAACTTGTGTCAATGTTGAACATTTTAGAAACTTTCTGGCATCACCACTGACAGTGAAGAAGATAAGGACATCAGAAAATGACATTTTCTGCCTAAGATTAAGTTTTATAAATGAAATGTAAACACAGAAAATAATTCGTAACTGTCTACAGAGAAAATAGAATCTTATGTATAAATTGTCCCAGCAAAGAAATATTTTAAATATATCTAATATTTTTTTATTTCCTTATGACTTCTTTAAATAAAATATAGAAATTATTTAATAAAGCTTTTTCATGTTCTCAAAGTGTAATGATGCCATTTGTTAGATGAATAAGTGCTTTTCTTTGAAAAACTATAAGAAGTTTAACATTGGCATGACGGATCACTACAGAGACCGCTTAGATAAAAGATACCACAGTTTGCAGAACAGCAGAGCTATATGACATTACTGTGCCAAGATCTAAACCCTCTTAAAAGTGTGACCCACATGGCTCCCTTAACATTGCAACAGGATAATTGTCCRTATCTGCAATAGTAATTTTATGTTATAYGTTATATAACATATAACATGAATCAGAGATATGTCATCACAATATCTCTGATTCARTTGGTCTATACTTCTTTGAAACTGAAGACAAAGCCAGCATTGAATTAGCTGTCACAATCAAATGTTTGTGAAATGATAAAAGCACATGTTTTTAATTGCAAATAATGAATGCTGATTAGCATAAAGTAAAAAGCTTCCCTGTGAAGCATGACAGACTCATTGAATAGTCACAGTGAGGTCACCACTGTATCAATAAAGCGGTCATCTTGTAGCAAGACTGAAAAATAAACTTGATGATTCTTTGACATGGTTTTCTTATAGCCTGTATTAATATCAAAAGAACAAGTCAAACTTAAGTATTTCTTGGACTGTGTTGTAATGTTAGAAAATAGAAATTTGGTGGGGGACAAATTTAGGATGGGTAATTTTTCCAAACTGCTTTTCAGTGTGAATATTTAAAATCCATGCAATTACTTTTTCTATAAAAAGGCACATTGGAACATTTTAAATTATAATACTTAATGTTTTCTGTCTTCCATATTTGGTTATCAATGAATTAACAGAGATCTTTCAGCACTGAAGCACTTATATTTGGTTTCTTCTGATATAGGTTCTCTGATGGACTAAACATAGTAGGAACAAATGCATCATTTTCCAGAAAAAGAAAAAAGCAACAAAGCTTTACACTGTATCTATAGCATCAGTTCCATCTGTTTGTAAGAAGACTTAGTGCCTTCAAAGTAAAAGTGAATGAATGTCTCTCTTTCTCCCATTTTTTACTCCTTTCTCATGTCTGATTATTTTAATTTGATACTTAGATGGACTTCTTTTTGATTTTCACTACTCGAATCAATGACAGCTAAGTCCTATAAAGTTTGGCAGCTGTATGTAATAAATGAATCATGAACACTGAAAATGCCACAGATGCTGTTCTGAGGAGTTTATCAGCAGTAAGTGGAAATAATAGGAATGACCATGACAAAAAATAGAAGGAAAGAAATAACAAGTTAGTGTTAATTAGATCATGCAGTCAGCTAGTTATTGCACAGCACATTGATTCCATGCACTGTTCCCTAAGATAAACTCTGAATAAACAAATTGTAGGAAAGGGAAATCTTTTCCAGATGAATGATGAAATTAGCTCAAAATTATAGTAAAAGTGCTTTGGTATTTACAGGGTGGGGTTGGTGTTTTTTTTATTTTTTTTAACATTATTTTATAAATATGAATACAATTTTTATACAATATTTTACATATATGAATACAATATTCCCAAAGTGTGTATGATCTTAYGATCTGAGCAATTTTGGCAACTAGTGTCTTTTTTTTTTGAGGCRTAGACTGTTACTGACATTCAAGAGGCCAGGATAAAAAAAACAATCTTAGTACTTTTCTGGTACACTGTACAGCCTTGAGAAACCGGAGTGAAATATTATCATGAGGGAAACTTCACCTGTTCTTACATAAGTGATTTTTCCAGAAAACCATTATGATTTACTCAAATATATTTGTTGTTTTGAATGATGTTAGCTATTAACATGAGTAACAGCTGGCCTGGTTTTTGCTCATAAGAATTCATTTGTAGCTGTCTCATGYGAAGAAGCCCAGCTACTTTGAATACCTGGAAACATTATGCATTGTACTCCTTTTACTTGAACAGTTCAACATGATTCATGGATTGAAATTTCCAGCCTGATGACAAGACTCACATCRTGTGAGCACCTGAGCGATTCATTTAAGATGGAATTTTCTAGGTAAAGCTTTCAGATAAGTCAGAGTTTATTGCTTCTATTAGCTGAAGTCAAAGTAAAAAATCCAGGAGACAGATAGAGAGATAGATAAGAAAAACTTATGTTTTTCTCTGAGCACCATTCCCAATCTATGCTGTATTGAATATATATATTAACTGTTGAGACCACAGTTTACCTTTACAGATTTATAATTCTCCTGAATTATAATCAGCAATTATCAGAATTACAAATTTACAAGTATTCTTATGTCCCTTTCAAGTATTCCTATTGGTATTCTTATGTCACTTTCAAGGGAGTTTTGTTCAGATTTTAAAACCCTAGTACGCTTGAAAACTTGGAATAATGTGTTTCTGAAGGCACACTGATTTGAAAGGCACCTGGAGATAGTATCTAATGGGATGTGCAAATGAAACTTTCAGTCCCTGTTTAACAGCAAAGAAACAGAAAAATCAATAGAAAAGGCCAACAATCTACAAACTACTGTGGGAGAAAGTGTTTTAGTTGTAGACCTTTTCCATCAATGCTTATATTTTCCTGCACCATCAGTTTTAAGCACTCCCAGCATTTTGTCTCTGATTTACTGACTATGTCATTAATGCTTTTCAAACATCTTTTCCACACTGCCTCTCATTTTCTGAATCACAAAATCACAATTTATGTTTGCTAATGATATTTATAAACCTCTAAGAGATTTGATATGTGCACAGCATATACATATCCTTTCTGCATGCAGGTATTCAATTCTGAGTGAGAAAGATTCTCTTATCCTGGGTAGGAATTGTATTTTTTTCTTAATAACTTAAACAGTTGATAGCATTCATTTTTTCCAATTTCCTAAACAGCCAAAATTATTCAGTTGGAAAGACAGGTGCAAATAACATTCATATTTATTTGTGCACATAAGTAATGTATATCCATAAACACTTGCATTGTTATGCATGCCTCAAGAAAAGGTTATTTTTAAAGAAATACAAAAGAAAAATGTTCAGACAGGTTAAACTGCAAAATTGAGTGTAAACTCTAACTAGATCATAAGTAGTACTCATTATGAATGGAAACTTCACTTAATAATTTACATTTATACAATTTTATTTAATCATGTAAAAAAGTTTGAGAATTATTGTTGTCTATGCAGAAGAACTTTTCCTTAAACAACCAATAGTTTATCAACTAAAGGCTCCAGATCTCTGGGGAGGAAATTACCCACTCTTTCAAGTGCTACAGTTCATATTCTGGAGTCGTTCTACAGTGACTCTGAGGTGATCTGACTCCTGAAAGAGTGAAAAAGTCACTATGAATGAGGCTTTCTATTAATCCATTTACATACTGATAGTCTGATAATTTGAAGTCTTTAAATGTCCAGAGGCGAGTATATTGCTTGTATGCCTGAGATCATATTGACTGCACCCTTTAGATTTCTGCAAATAAATACCTCTTTTTGAGCAATTTTTTCTGTACTTCTTGTGTAGTTGGTGGAAATAAACAAGAACTTTTGTAATAGCAATTGTCTAAAGAAGATTTCTGCATTAGGCCAGGCAAGGTCTCTTCTAGATTTCTGAACACACTTGTTTTCTTTCTCTCCTAAACTTCCTGCGAGGCTTACAGTAGATGTTCTTGATTCTCCAGGTTTAGGCAGAGGATCAAGGGCTTCATATTCAAGCAGGCAATCAGAATTTAATATTTTTCTGTTCATCACTGCCTGATCTTTGCCATCWTTGGTATATCTATGGAAAATTATATCTGTGCATGTTGCTTCAAGAATTATTCTGTTCACTACTGTCCCAATTACAAAAAACCAATTTTGGCACAACCAATTGCACTATGTCTTACTGTAAAATGATCAGAAATTTGGAGAAGTGGAGGATGTCTGATATAAACTGCATACTTTGATGTTGCCTGTAAAAACTGGAGGGTAGAAGGAATTTTGAAGGTGTCTTTTCAAGTTTATTGTGTTACTAATGTGAGCCTATACAGTTAATACATACAGTAATAAATCAAAGGTACTAGGAATTGCTAACCAAATAGAATTTATTCTGCACATCATTATGTGTTGATGTATATAACTGACAAATAAAAATCACAGTTTCAAAAGGCGAGAAGAAGCAATCAAATATTGAAGAAAGAAATTTATGGTGTCTCCTATTACTATTCAAATGGAAAAAAAGTTTTCTCTCCTAGGGAAAGCTGAGCTGTTTCTAGGTTTATTCTTTTTTTAAAATCCTGCTATAAGTTAGGAGAAGCGTATAACAAATACAAGAACAAGATTGTCATTTATGTCATGTACCATAAGCATTGCCTAGGTACTGGTTAGAAAGCACTTCTTGTTTCAATGGAAAATAAGAATATTGGCAAAATTTATACAGGTTCTTGATTCACTTGCAGCTTACTGTCAAATCCTGTAAATAAATGTAAACAAATAGTCTTCAGACATGAATATTCAAGCAATTAACAGGTGAATTTCAATAATCTAAATTATTGAGGAAAAAATTACAATTCCTACCCAAGATGAGAGCATTTTACTTTTCACTGAGGGAACATATGGGGATTAGCAGATTAGACAAATAAGGTCTTGATGTGCAAATTTAGGCAGACAAATAATTATCTGCCTAATTATATAAATTAGGTAGTCACTCTCATAAGTGACTTCACATAATTTTAAAGTTTCTAGGGATATCTGTCAATTATTTACTCAAACATTCGATTTTAATACAGTAATTTTGATTCTTGAGGTTTAAATCAAAACACTTGCATTTCTTACTAGAATTTTCTCTCTCTCCACACTGCACTATTTTAAAGGGTTCTTTTAACACTGCCATTTAATAGTTTGCATTTCTTTTATTTTAGAAAACAGTTTAAGTGATCTGAAACTGAGACCTTCATTGTACTGTTGGATAAATGTGACAAGTGTGATGGATGTTATTCATTGCTGTTTATTAAACTCTGAGAGGACTTAAAATGTGGTAGATTTTTTGCAGCTACCAAAGTAGAGATTAGCCTCATATTGAACTACGTAAGGGAAGACTACTTGATCGGAAAGGCAGACATGAAGGCGCTATAAGTTTTTTTTTTTGGTATGAAATACTCTTGATAAATTTTTATTAGGTTTTATGGATGGCTTTATAATATACATTGTAGAAAAAGGACTTATAAAGGGATGTGAATTAGGGATGGAGATGCGCTCACAAACCAATGTCACCGGTGCTATTGATATAGGATCTTCTGGAAGAATCACAGGGATACTTATGGGAAGACACAAAGAGAGAACCAAGCTCTCGGGCTGGCAGAGGCAGAAGGTCACAAGCACAGCACACAGACCATACTCCCAGGTTCACCAGCACACACTCAGATTCCCCAGCCACCAGCACAGCCCCTCTGTCTGCCCTGCCCCAACATTCCTGCCTGGATTCTGGTCTCTCCTTATCCTCTCCATGGGTCCCTGACTCACTGTCTTGTCCCACTCGGTACTCACTGCAGACTCTGGCAGAGTAGATTTCAACCCCTACCAAAATGTATTTTATGTAAAAAGTATCATGGTCCAGGAAGTATAAAACTGAGTCCTGATCAGAATTACTTCAGTTACTTCAGAAATTTGCATTTTTACGCAGCACTGGATAAAAATTTAACAACAATAGCAAAAACCAGTGAATTACCAAATAACCTTACTTACGCACTCTTCCCTTGTCCCTGTGAATTTGAGAGGCATCTGCAGAAGTGGGGCTTCATTGCAAGGGAGTACAAGCTGAGACTGTCCTGTGGGGTCTGAGCATCATGGGCAGAGTCCAGGGCTGGTTAGAGGGTCCAGAGGCAGCCCCCAACATGGTAAGTGATGAACCAAGTCCGAGGTGCAATCATCAGATCCAGTGAAGAGCAGGAGGAAGTGGTAACACAGCCACAGTTGGAGAAGGTTGGAGAATGTACATCTCAAGGCATCTCTAGATAAGTCCATGCCACAGCAGGTACACTCTGAAGTGTCTATCAGTGGCCATGGATTAATTCACTGCACAGCAGGTACTGAAGATACTGTGGTCCTTGGATAAAGCCACACTGGAGCAGGTACACCCCTGAGAGGTTGCGGTCTAGAGATGAGGTCATGCTGGAGCAGGAGCGAGGGGAAGAGTTCACCGCTGACCCAAAGGGATCAGGATTGAAGACTGTAGTGGATATAGCTTTAAATTGTTGTAAGCTATGATTTGAGATGCATTTTACAGGAAGCACTGCAGGAAGAACCACCTGAACAAGTAGAAGATGAGCAYCACAGGAAGCAGGACAGGTGCAGTAATGACCCAACCTGAGCACAAAGGATGGTGGGAGTTAATGAGGATGTACTGGATATTGCCTTACCAATTAAAGCACCTTTATTTCTACTCATGCACTTTTACCCTTCTGACTATCTTCTCCAAGACACTGACAGGAGGTGAGTGTGTGCTGTGTAGAACTGAGCTGCCTACAAGAGTTAAATTAAAAGAACTGAATTCAGCTCTATATAAGCTGCACTGTGAGGAATGTGCAGTGGCACAGTCAAGACTTATCCAAGAGAAGGCAGTTATATCATTTATGCAGCTGAACAGCACCCAATTTCTGTGATTCACAGTATTCTGATGCAGGACATACCTTGCCAACAAATTCCTSAGCAAATATATTGGCGGCTGAACAACAAACATTTACAGTTTTGCTGAATTCCCAGTTTGCAACTCTAACTAGTAGAAAAAGAAACATATAGCCAGAGATTAAAGTTTCTTTCCTATGCAATTGTGTTAAAATACTGCTTTTTCCATTGTGCTTTACAGAATTTTTAGCGGCTTTTATTCCACAGTACTAATGAATTCAGTATTAAATTACTATGAAAAGAAAGATGAATCTGCTATAAACAATTTATGCATTCTCAGCYTTTTAAATGTACTATCAGTACACTTTTAATTCACATCAATCCTTTCTAAAAGAGCCCTGAGACAATTTCTTCTCATTTGTGAAGACATATACCTACTTAATCATCTGTTGTGACTTCTTTTGAAGTAAYGTTAGTGTTTCATTAGCAGCTAATTTCTTTAGACCTAGAATTACTCAAGATATGATTATATAAAAGTCAGACTCCCTCACAGTTGAAAGACAGCCCATTGGCAATTAAATCTCTACTCTCGGGCCTATTCTTGTATCTTAAAAAGAAAACAATGAGACTATCTCCTACTTCACCGAATACTGCACTCAGTAGAGATATTTCCGGTGCCTCCATGAGCTGGTAACACAAGTGGTAGCAGTGGGAAACAGAAATTCATCTGTCCTCATTCCACTAAACACATACATGGAAAATAACTGTTCCTGGATATCTGGGTCCCTCATTTCTTTTATAGCAGYAAATGGAGAGAAACAGGTACCTATAGAACATTTTTTTCCTTACAGCTGAATTAAAGAAGTTTAAGGAGGAAGACTGAGTACTGATCAGCTCTAAAATTTTAAATTGCTCCCTGTCTTTGCCTTGAACCTGTATCTCTCCTGCACAGCTCTGCTATGTAAGGAGTAAATCCTAAGAAGTATTGATTGTGGGCTGCTTGATGTCACTCAGGATTAGTGCCCAGACTTTCATTCAACAGTAAAAACATTGACATAGACTGGAGTTAATCTCATCCTGCAGCAGATGTTTAACTGCAGGTAAGTGGGTTCAGCATAAGTGTATCTCTGCCCTTTTCTCTTCTGTACAGCTATACAGGACCATAGGGTGACATGACACATTTCCAGATGTGAAAAAGTCTGCTAAGGACTTATAAGCATGCACTTAGGAACAAATCCAGTTTTCCTAGGTTTATTGAGTTAAATCCTATTTTGTTTCTTCTTTCAGTGTCAAACTTCACTTCCTTGGTAAGTGAATAGTAGCTTTTTATCTTGTTTATCTTGTTTATCTTTATCTTGTTTGCATTGAAGCACCTTTATTTAGGTTGGGAAAAATCTAAGCAAAATATTTTTTCCTTTTTTTTTAAAAAAAAGTTATAAAATTTTTCCATCATATTGGCAACTTTTTATGGACAGTGACCAATGTTTTTTTTTGCTATAGTAACTCATGGTCTTATTTGCAAAAGGTTAAGTATAATTTATAAAATTATAGAATGGCAGAATGCAGATTATAAAATTATAGAATAGCAGATTGAAGGGACCTTATAGATAATCTAGTTCCAAGCCCCCTGGCATGGGCAGGGACACCTTCCACCAGATCAGGCTGTTCAAAGAACCATCCAAACCATTCTTGAACACTTCCAAGGATGGAGAATCCACAGCTTCTCTGGGCATCCTGTGCCAGTTTTTCACCACCCTCACAGTAAAAAATCTCATCCTAATATCTGATCTAAATCTATTCTTTCACATTAAAGCCATTCTCCCTTATTCTATCACTACATGTACTTGTAAAAAGTCCCTTTCCRTCTCTCTTGTAGCAGCCCCTTTCAGGCACTGGAAGGTGCTGTAAGGTCTCCGTGGAGCCTCCTCTTCCCCAGACTGAACAGCTCCAACTCCCTGTCTGTCTTTGTAAGCAGAGTTGCTCCAGCTCTCTAGAGAATTGTCTTCATGGCCCTCCTCCAGGCTCACTTCAACAGGACCATATTCTTGTTAGCTGGAGAGCCCCAGAGCTGAACAGAACATTCAGGTGGGGTCTCAGCAGAGCAGAGAGGCCCTTTTGGCCACAGCGCTTTTGGAGGCAGCCCAAGACATGGTTGGATTTCTGGGCTGCAGGTGCAGAGTGCCAGGTCATGTTGAGAGAATCTTAAAGCTAATACAGGGAGGAACTGATTGACTTATTCAGGCATGTATGGACAAAAGTAGGAGAGTGAGGAGGGAAATTCACTATAAAATTCTCAAGGCCTACGGCCCATTCATAAATTCAGGAAGTATGTCCCATTTAAAGAGAAAAGTGAATTGCAGTACTTCAGGAATAGAACAGAAATATTGACTGGGAATTCTTTTCAGAAGTAACCTTGATATCTTTTGCACTGTAGATGCTTAATATTAGCTGCAATAAATCTCACTCATTCTCTTCAGTTCCAAAAGAAGCACTATTTTAAATAAGCCCTCATTTAAAATTGGTCTTCATTCATTCAGGAGTCTGCAGTTCAGCTTGCTTAGTTTTGTCTGCAAAAGATAATTACAAGGATGTGAATCACTMTGTTTTCAGCTGAGTCAACCACCCAAACTAATAAGCCTTTTAAGAGATCCTCATGAGCAGATTTTTAATATCTGAATACAGCYAATAGATGTGTAGCATTTCAGTCACAGGAGGAAAACCAAAGCTGCTGCTTTGCACAGGCATTGCTTTTGTTTTTGTTTCCACCACCCAGAATATTAAGAAGACAACCTTGGTCATCTGTTCCAGCTATGTTGAGTTACAAAGCAGCATGGAAAGAACAGTATGGACTAATAAGACCTTGAAATCCTTTCATGCTTTTCTGAATTGTAAATACCCCAGACAGCCATGACCTTTCATGAATGAAATTAACCTTAAGTCTGTCAAATAAATCCTGTCCTGTTGTTTGTCCCTGGAAGAGCACTCTGTGCTAGACACTGAAAGCTGTGAAAYAAAAGCTTTTGAACAGAGCCAAATTTTCTCTAATTTTGGGCTGCTTTGTCATAATGAAGTAGCAAGAGACAGAACCCCAGATGMGGATCATTAGAGCTTCACAGTGCAGATATTCACATCTGATAATTTTTTTTTCCAGTGCAAATACTATTGCTATTTTGAGATTATTTTAGACAGGTTTCAGGAAATTAACTTCCTTTTGTACTCTGCAAAAGTGGTTTGCTTGCTTGAGTGGTAAAGACATGTACTACTCACAGTATATTTTTTGTGTGAATTCATGAAGGATGTAATTACAGGGATTGTCTGTGCTCAGAAAGGCAACAGATTCACTATAAAARCCAAACAAAAACAAGAGCTTCTGAGCTCTTCATCTTCAGGACCATCCTCACTGCTGAAGTTAGGGAAAGCCCACCTAGTTTGTCTATATACCTTGAAGGTTAATATGRGATAAACCTCACTGATGGTAAATAATTGTCCACTAGGAAAGTGTCACAAACAGGTCATCGCTACCACAGTAAGTCCTGGCCTAATAGCAAACCTACAATTTTGTGGGAGAAGAAAAAGCAAGAAGCTAGGATTTATTCCACATCACTACACAAATKGTATGTGTCTGGAAAATGTCTGTGAAGAAATGATCCACCAGTGTGCATTAATTGGATGTGACTGGCTGGGCCAGGTGGCAAGGCGCTTGCCCTGGACAGATACAATCTGATTTCAGGTTCTTATTCTGACTAATCTAGAGAAAGGATCTGAACCTTTGGGCATACACTATTCAGAATAGAAATCTGCTCATTTCTTCCAGGAAAGCTCCTCAGAATTCTTTATATAATTAAATATAAACATTGAACCAGGAAGAAATAGAAAGAAAGGGGTTTTTAAAACTTCATAGTTAGCATGTGCAATCGGATTGTGAGGGGAATAGACTTTATCTGAGTTCAAATGAGTCTCCAGGGACGAAAATTGGACTGGAGTTTTCTGGGTTTCAGCTAATGTCTGTACTATCAGAAAGGTGGTGCTTTTTTCTTTTCTATGTGCTTCATCAAAGGGAATCTTTTTGACAAGATATTCCTTAAATAAATTCCATACTTGTTTGACACTAAAAGACCTTAAGCATTCAAATGTACTAAAGTATGCTTTAACCCAGTACTTGGGATTCTTCCAAAGATCATTGAATCATAGAATRGTTTGGTTTGGAATGAACCCTAAAGATCATATTTTTCCAATCCCCTTGCTAYAGGCAGGGACACCTTCAATTAGACCAGGTTGCTTGGAGCTCCATCCTACCTGGCCTTAAACACTTCTAGGGATGAGGCATCCACACTTCTCTGGGCAACCTGTGCTTATGCCTCTTTGCCCTCAGAGTAGAGAATTTCTTCCTAATATCTCATCTAAACCCACTCTCAGTTTAAAACCTTTCCTCCTTTTCCTATAATTTACATGCTCTTGTAAAAGTCTGTATTCCTCCAAGGCTACCTGCCACTCCTTCCTTTTGTGTTGAAGTTTGTCCAGGAGCTCCTTGCTGATTCACACAGCCCTCTTGGTGTCTTTGCCTGACTTTATCTTCACTGGAATGCATCACTGCTGAGCTTGGAGGAGGTGATCCTTTAATATTAACCAGCTTTCTGGTGCCACTCTTCCCTCCAGGACTTTATCCCATGGTTCTCTAATAAGCACAGAGCAGGTCCCTGAAGATGCCAAGATTTGCTCTCACAAAGGCCAGGGTAGTAAGCTTGCTGTGCATATCCTGTAACTTCTCTTTTTTATTTCCTACATTACATGTGTCTGCATAGAGACATTTATGTTGGGCTCCCAATGAAGCCCAACTCACTGGCTGRAGGGGCTGGAATTTCTGTGTGAAGCTCTCCAGGTGTTGTCCTGCTGACCTGTGATCCCTTTCAGGCTCTGGGCATCTCTTGCTGTCCCTGGCATCAAACTGCTATCAGTGGAATGGCCTGCCCAGAGAGTAGGAAATGTGTACTGGAGGTGCATTACTTTTACCTACTGCTGTACAATGAGGGTTTTATGATTTTCTGCCAAATCTATTGTATCAGGAGCACTTCCACAGACACTGGGAAAGATTTCTGGGCATATTTGAGAATAAATATTCACTGTCAAGTGAAAATAGGATGGAGACAGAGTAGCAGACCTCTGATCCACAACTGCCTTGGATCCTCTCAAGTGGCTATTTCTTACAAAGACCATGTGTAGGTGGAGCAAGCACTAAGGTGGTCTGAGTCTTTCAATTGCACTTGCATCAGTTTCCGGCTCTCTAGTTAATGCAACAAAGGTAACCCTTGAGCAATGATGGTTATAAAACCTGAAATCTTCTTTGAAGAMAAGTACTGGTTAAATTGGTGGAGATTTATGAAACACTATACAGAAAGAATTTTTATTAAAGACTAGATGTAAGGTGCCTAAACCCTAGAGAAAAAGCCAGAAGATTAACCTTTTTATGTTCAATCATGTCTGTTAGAATATGTTTTCATTACTTCTCAGTGCAGGCTGTGTTTAGAAATTTACTAAGTTCTTTTCAAAAGTCTCTTATGTGCTTTAGTTCAATAGCTCCTTATTCAGTCAGCCTTTCTATTTTCTCGGGGGTGTTTCTCTAATTATAGAATCAGTCTTTGGAATTTTGTATTCTTTGTCTATGACGAGAACATTTCTTAAGTAATTTTTAGACTTTTCTTGATCATATTAAAAGACTTCATTAAATCACTGGTCATTGTAAGATGAGTTTAACTCCAACTTTTCAATAATGTCTATTCAGATGCACTTTCACATCTTTGCATGTTATCTGTCAGCTAGGTGCCCAACTTGTGTGAATAGGAAAAAAATATTTTCTTAAATTAAAGCACAATCCATTTGTAGCTATCAAGCCATATTGTTTTACAACCCTAAACAGACATTACTGAGATCAGGCTTCTTGTCTCTGAAGTATCTTTGCTAGAAGAGAAGTAAACACTTTCACACTTGGGAGTTCTTAGAGCTGGGTAATTTCCTATTCACATACTACATGCCCATCACTGAGAGGTTATAGAGTTCAAATCATTAGTACCTGTTCTCTTTGAAAGATTTAACAGAGGACAGAGATAAAAGTAAAAAACTTTTTTTTCCTTGGCTGAAAAGCAAAGTGTAGTCAATTTTGCTTGATATTTCTCTAACACATTTGTTTTGTTTTTTTTTATTTTAGTCTAATTATGAGACAGAGAAAATCACAGTCCTTTGTTCATTCTTGTCTTTGGGAAAAACTCCAAGCTTTTTGAAAWTAATAAACACACATGTTTCAAGTATGTCCAAAAGATTTCCTGAGGAAAACACATCCAGGACCTGTTGGGTTCTTCTAGGCCTTTGGACTACTGCAGTAGTTTTTACCTACTTTTTGTGGAATTTCCCCTTGGTGAAAACATAAAATCAAAATGGCTTTTCCTGTTCAACACCTAGCTTCCTCTTGTCAGGAATTTTATATGAGGCACTGGAGGTACACATGGAGGTATAATGCTATAATCTTACAAGTTCCATAAAAAGGGAAGAATTGGAAGGTACTTAATTGGTAATACTGACTAAAATAACCCTAAAGCAGCTCTATTTTATCAGAAGTCAAACCAGACCGAAAGATAATCAGAATGCAAGGGTGACCTTAAAGATCTGAATTAGCAGTGTTATGATGCGCTTCTGGAGTTTTCTTAACTGTTTTTCTTGATATTTTTTCTCGGTATTTTTCTAAGATAAATCTTTTTTCTCCAAATTGAACATACTTTTTAGAACTTGTTGAACAGAGTTTATTTGGGCATTTTTTRTGTGTGATCTATTCAGCGGCCTGTGGAACATTCAAATATTAAATACTAGAACAGTGTATTTCCTTATACTTTCCCAGACTGGAATCTAGAAAAGTATACATTTGCATTCACCTCAAAAATATGAAATATCTTCAAGACCAAGCTGTTATTTTCATAATTTTTTGTTCATAGCCTCAGAAAACAATTTGAAACAGAAGAGCATTGGGATGACCTGTGTTCTCTAATTTCATATGTTTGGTTTTTTCCTACAGGATTGCATTTTCATGGAAATAAAGTAATAAAATATAATACAGGAAGGGAGTATTTCAAATCACTGTATATCCAACAGGACACCAAGGCAGGTTAACTTACTCTATATCCATACATTTTCAGTCCTAGCAGAAGTGTAGTATAATTTCAAGAGAACAGAGCATTCTGACACAGGAGAGGTTTTTGGTGTTTTGGGGCTCTGTGGTTTTGGGGTTTTTTTTGGTTGTTTTTTTTTTTTTGGTGCCAAGAACAGAATTCTTGGAAGGCAATGTTGTAGAGAGAAATGTCCTTAGGTCAAATAATGCCTAAAATTCAGAGCAAATGCCCTAATTAGAGCATTATTCTGTAGTAGATAGATACCCCAGCTATGCTGTAAGCTGGTAGGGACATTCTGCATGCATCTAGCCAGTCGACTCCTTTCTGGTGTCTAGGTACAAGGATACCCTTTTTTTTTTTTACCTGAATCCCAAAAGGGCTTTGATAAGAATGTGCCTCAACACTCAGCTCAGATAAACTGACAGTGCTTCCAAAGATGTGCAGAATCAGTACTTCATATCCTGACGGGAACTTTTGCCAATAGCTTTCTCAAATTCAAGTACACGATCAGAATTATTTTCTGGCACAGTGTTGTACTTACACTTCCAAGCTGAGTTTAAGGTGCATAATAARCACTTGCCTTCTCTCTCTCATAATATGGATACTTCTGCAGTTAAATAAAAAAGGGTCAGAAGGAAATTCAAGGACTACATGCAATAAAGTGCAGAGAAATGCTGCAACCCAACCTCTTGCATGTCATCCTTGGAGATTGGTTAAGTTTGTTTCGGGGTGGAGCCATAAACAAGGATTTATCCTTTCGGTTTTGTCAGTTCAATACCTGAATCCTGAAATAACACTGTAAAAACAACTACCTTGTTGCCCTAAGGTTCTGTTGACTTGAAGTTTATCTAGTAAGTTTTTGTTGACAACACATTGTTGGAGATTTCAGCTTCTTATATCACAACAAATATTGTTTTAAACATAATGCCAGGAAAAATATTATATTATAATAACAGTATGCTTCCAGTTATTTTTCACAGAAAGTCAACATTTTGTTTAGCAATTAGGCTTTGCATGGTTTGCATGAGTTTCTTTAAGCAGCACTTTGGAGGAAAAATTTGTTTTCTTATTCAGTGATTTTAGAACTTCAGTAAAAGTTTATCTATAGGCTATAATGTGTTAGCTCTAAATGTAATATAAACATTTATAGGTATTCTAGCAGAGATAATAACCATGACATCCATAATTTTACATCTTTTAAATGATTATTTATTCTAGAATTAAAAGAAGGGACTATAACATACTTAGGACTCAAACAATAACAAATCTCAATGTGTTTTATTGTTGTGTGAAACATTAGCCAAATATTCATGGTAACATTCAAGCATGGGTCCAAAATGACTGACTTTAGGTTTTTCACTGTGAAAAACTGACAAAGTATCTAAGGAGCCAGAACCTGTGCACTTGCAAATTAATTGAGAATGAATGGCTGAATTTTTTTTTTTTTAACATGTGAAATTGTGGTCTGTCAAAACTCCACAAAAAATGACATAATGCAATTCTTTATATATTAATAAAAACCTAATGGTTTTCCATAACCTACACTTGGATGCATCAGCAATACAGTTTTGGTTGTATGGCTCATTGCATGTCAGAACACAGATTTATGACGGAAAGGTTTACATAAGATCCACAGAAGTACATAAATTAGGAAGATTTTGTAATTTATGAGAACTTACAGTTATTTGGCAGACTGGGCCCATCCTGGGGTTCATATCTCTGGAAACCAGTATTTCTCTTACCCATCCAAAATTAAAGAGCATAATTTGGCTTTGAAATTATGTGTCTTGCAGTTGTGGCTACTGTGAGATTCCTCCCATGGCAGGATCATAATTTATATTTAGAAGAATTAAAATAAATGCTCTGATCGTACCTAACTCTCCCCAAAAGCTAAGTATCAGGACATGAATGGATAACAAACATAYTGTCAAGGAAATGCCAGAGCAAAGACACATGGTTTACATCTGGAAAGTTACAACTCCCATATTCTTTTATAACTACAAATGAGACAATTCARAATTAAGGATAAAACATGAAAATTATCTGCCAATATATGTCAGATTTTTTTCTATGACAGGAGTGGAAATCTGTCCTGACTCAACTGTTGCAAAAGGCACATAATTAATAAATCACATAAAGCRTGTAATTAACAAATCAGTGTAATTTCTTCATGAGTTTCTGATCTCCAAARATATTAAAAGTTAAACAGTGCATAATAATTACAGTTAACTACAAATTTATAAGCAAATAAGCAGGTTTTAGGGTAAATAAACTCTAAATGGTCTAGACCAGATTTCAACTGACATTGGACTTAGTACTCATCATGGTATTCAGAACATTGTGATTGATTTAGATTTTTATTTCTCCCAAAGAAATGCTGGTATCTAGATTCTGCTAGAGAATTAAAATGTCCTTCAATATTACAATAGATTTCTAACTAAAAGGCAGCCTAACTTTATTAACAATGCTTGTTACAATAAACAAAATCATGATACATTCCAATAATTTAAGTCTTTGAAGTTATTTCAAGTGATGACTGGGGTGTGTGAACAACATCCAGCCACAAAGAAATTCACTCAATGTATTAATTACAAGAATAAAGAACATTTTAAACATTCATGAAAGGAGACAGCAGTAGATAAGGACAACCTCTGTTGCTGAAAACATTAACTCAGAGTTTCATGCATATAAAGAAAATGTTAACTTAGAATTTCATGCAAATAGAGAACTAGCTGTGAACTATAAATGAAGCCTATGCTGAAGGGTAATGCTTTCAGATAGGCACTATGGTACAGAATTAAAGTCATTAATCACCCCTAGTATATTTAACATTTAAAGYCTTTATGGGTGATCTGGAAAGACACTAAATGTCATGCCATCAAAATAATGGATGATGAAAATTTGCCARCATTGTTCAAAATAGCAAAGGAGTACTGAAGGATGTAAACAGAAAACACAAACAGTGAATAAAAGAGATCTGAGTTTGCTTTTCAGATATTCAGTGTCTCTGAAGCTTTTGGCTGGACTTGACTTTTGAACGGCACCTTTCTCAGCCATGTTCTTATACAAATTAGAAGAAATTATTTCATACTCAGTAAAGTGTGACACTGTAAAACGATGTAATGGACATTATCTAAATTGTCTTCTAAACACTGCATTTTCTCTCTAATGTTCAGAAAAATCTATGGGATAAGTATAATTTTAGTTATTTTGCTTTAAACATTGTCAAATAGGATTATATTAGTTCAGACTCTTTGAAAGTGGGCAAACACAAACAAAGGAAGGGAAAAATTAGTAAGAAACAGTTAAAAATTTGTAAAAACTGGCTTTTATCAGCAGGTAGGTAAATTTACTTTTGAAACTCCAGAAAGTTGGAAGTTTACTAAGGAAAATAAATATAAAGCAGTGCAATTTTTTAATGAGTTGCTGATCTTTAAGAATAACAAAAATTTCAATTTAAGCAGTGCATAATAATTATATTTAACTACTACTCTATAACAAGCAATTTTAAGGATAAATAAACCAGTTATATATTAAATGCTTGTGATTGTTTTTCTAATATTCRTACCATGGAAATTTTTACAGATTTACCTTAATATCTCATTCAGTGCATTACATATTTGATCATTTGTCTGAGCATCCTCAAAATCAACAGAATCCTAAAAATGCACTGAACTGACCCATCTGCACTGAACTGATTAGAAGGGCAGGCTTTAGCTGACARGTAATTTGACATACATGCCAATTCTTTCATTTTATTTTATTTCCATTTAAGTCAACCACACAAGTAGAGGACKTTTTGTTGCGCTTACAGAGTATTTTACACATTTTCTCATCTGGTTTAAAACATATCCTGATATTAAAAAATTTCACTGTAGTCTCTATCAAAACAAATACTAGATAAAGAATCTGGTCTGACAAGGAAATATAGTCATAATAGAGCCAAATACACATGGCTAATAACTGGAATTTGGTGATATTTAGTAACATTTTATTTCTGGGTTATGAGAGAATTGTGCTAGATATTTCCACCAGTTGCCTTCCTCAGATGGTCATCAAAAGAACCCATGGAATAAGTGCCACTGAAAACCTGTAGCCTGCCAAGAAAACTGGATGAATTGAAACTTTTTAAGAATCAGCACTTTGAATTACGTTTGTTTGGGGATGTTTTTTTCACATTCAGGAGCACTTAGCTTTTTTATTTTCTGGTGAAGTTACCATGCAGTCACTGGTAGCCCACAAACAAATGTTCTCTGTTCAATTTTTATGGGGGGAAAAAGAGGAAGCTTTATTTACATATAAAACAAATCTGTAAACAATAAAGTTTATGTCTCAGTAATTTCCTCCCCTGCCCAAAGTGCAGCGCAAAGTTGTCTGTTATTGTACAGGCTTGAAAAATTCAGCTACAGGAAGAAGGCTTTGCTTAGGTATCACAGAATCACAGAATCAAAAGGTTGAAAGAGACCTTTAAGATCATAGAGTTCAACCCAACCTCAACTAAACCATGGCACCAAATGCCACATCCAATCTTTTTTTAAACACATCCAGGGATGGTGACTCCATCACCTCCCCGGGCAAACGTGCAAACATGCCTATGAAAATCATGTACTTCACAGAAGACATACCTTAATTGGTATAATGGTTTTCTCTTATTGTCAGGGAGAAACTGCTGGTTCATTTTTTTYCCCCTTCACACGTATATAGCCCGGACTTGTACTAAATTTATAATACCAGCCTTAAGGAAGTTTTTAAGTATTACAATCCCGTGAAAAYCTGATTTATAATGAATTGTGATAAACTGTAGCAACATGCCATCTTGTATCCTATTAAACTGAAGTCTAAAGCATCTTTTGAATTACTTTATCATATTTCATAAAAATACAAGAAGTCTCAAAAGTGCCTAACTATTTGGTTATTGCCTAAATAAAGCAGATTCAAGATGTTGATTCACCACAGCCTTTTTTTATCATCTGTTATAATATAAAGCGCATCAAGAATATAATCTCTCTGATTATTGTTTTACAAAAGGTGTTAACACCAAAGTCCTAGAATCTGCTGAGGCAGAACAGATCTTTCTTTTGCAGGATTTAATGCCGCCTTGTACCTCAGTTGTCAGCTTGGGAGGTTACTTGTACTGCTCCTAGGTCTGTCTTAAGTCTTGCCTCTGCAGCAACTCAACTGTTTGCTGATGGTGTAGGTGGTTGCCTTTCAGCTGAAACAGCTGCTTGATTCAGAAAATATTACTCCTTTCTGGTTTGCTGCAAAGACAGAGTTTGGCTCAGTTCACCTGAGATTTAACAAGGCAGTTTAACTTTCCAGGGAAATGTGAGAGAAGCAGTCTTGTAGGCAACACTGGTTTCAGCTGAGAAGTAGTGATTAACAGATGTATTTCCACTGATACGGTGAAAAATTAAAAAAGGAACTCGGATACCTAAAGTCCTTTCATGAAAGTTGCTTGTAATTCCTTCAGTATCCATTTATCCTGTGAGGTTGATATTTTAATGTATTAGAGATACTTTTAGAATAAATGAGCTCGTAGAAATAAAAGTGGCATAACAGTTATGGTTTTAGCAGCAGGGTGTGAACATAGTGATTTCAGCTTTGACTAAATTGTRCAAAGGGAGTATGTTCTCATGTCTTCTCTGAAATGGCTTGAAGGGAATAAGCTAAACAATTGGAAGCACCAATAACCTGGTCCTTTACATTAGAATTTTCTGTCTTCAGTTCCTTTGCCTATAAGGCTTTTCCTTTGCAAAATACTAATTCAGAATTGTTCTCTGCAATGCAACACTGCKGTAGCTTTTTTAGATTCCCAGGACTTGTTCCAGATTTGTTCTATGGTAAAGCTCTCTACAGTTTTCCTCTTTTCTTTGTTTCTACTTTTGCATACCACATTAGTTCCTCTGCTACTCAGAACAAGGATAAATCTCTGTATCACAACAGAGTGCCACAATTAGTTCCATTATAGTCCCTGTCAAGAGCTGAATCTAAGTATTTTACAGCATATTGGGGGGCACAGACATGGCAAAGATGTCAGTGGCACATGCTTGCAATTTGGTGCCAGAGCCCAATGTAAAAAGAGGATTATCTGAAGAAAAAAAAAAAAGTGATGCTAAGCTATTTGCCCATTTTTTTTTTTTTTTGTTTTTCCAACTGAGATCTGTTTTATGGCTTTATACAGCGCTTACACAGGGAATTACAATCTGAGAAGCCAATGAAGATCATCAAAGGCACTAGCTTGTATACCTCTCCGTAGCMACAGCAGAGGCTTGAGTTATTCTTTGCACAACCTCAGGCTATCTTGGAAAGGGGAAAGCTAGAACTTCCTCTTAATTACAGCTTAATATTAGAAGCATAAATTGAATTTTGGTCAGCCACTGAAAATTGAGTCAATATAGCCAAAACTTTCTGGGCCTCCTTGTCTCTGTACCTCCTTACAAGTGAGACACCAATGGCGATCAGCTGAAAACTTCTCTGAACTTCTCAGAATATGTTGATAGGTCTAGTTTATAAAAAAAAGCTCCCATTTCCATTTCACACATTCTGGCACCCAGGCTGTACACATGGCATGGTGCACAAAACACAGGGTGCTTGTGAGACCTGTGCCCTGCTGAGTACCTTCTGAAGGCTATGTGAGAATAGATAATTGTGAAGGATAGTGTGCAATACAGAGGAGGTTGCATGTTTGCCATCTTATCCTTTTTGTTTCCTGACACTGTGACCTGGAAAACATTTCTAAGTTAAAAACAAAAGAAAAGAAAAAGAGAAAAGGAGTCAAACAAAAAATCATTTACAATTTGTCATTCATTGGCTGAAGGAGGTGAAAAAAAGACATCAAAGCTATGTAGTCTATCTCCTATTAATATAATCMTGTGCCCAGGAATACAATTTAGTTTAAGGAGAACAATGTGCGTAGCAAGAGGCATGAGGAAGGGGAATGTTGCAGAGACAGCAATACATTGTGYGGAATGGTGAGGAAGAAATGAGAGGTGGCTGGAAGAGAGATGGGCAGTTAGASGTAAGCAGGCATGAGTGATGTTTATTGGCAACATGACAACTGATCTGAACATAAATGGTTTTATTTACTTTAAATCTTGCTCTTGGATTAAAAGACCTTCTCCCCTGAGTTGCAATAGTAGAAGCATTTTTAATACATCAGGTGTCTCCCTTCCCTGTCTGKGTAGTTAGCTTGCTAAGTCCTCCATCATGAATAGTTAGATTCATTGCCTTCTTTTAGCCTTCCATTTGCCAGTAGGGATTTTCGGTGAGATATATTCGTAACAGTCTGACAGAAAGAATACATTACAGTATTAGCTTAAAGAACCATAAAGAGTAGCTTTCCATCTAAAGTTATGTAAAGCAGTCTTCACTGTTTATTTTTTATTGATTTACTAAATTAATAGGATTATTTGAAAAGTTTTTTTGACATAAAACTTTAAATCTTCAGACTTCAAGATTTAAGTCTTGAGACTTCAGGCAATTTTTGCAGGAACTTGTAAATGCTGCAAAGAAACATTTCAGTATATTAGAGAGGGAGCTTTTTTCTTGTCAAGTCAGCACTGAAARGGAAGAATTAAGACAGTCATTGACGTATCTGGTTGTATTCCTGTGTTGAGAGGTATTCTAGGGCTGGTTGTGTAAAAATGTGTTATAATGAACTTTATTTTCTTTTTGATCAATATTACAGAGCCTTTCTATTAAAAAAAAAAATAAAATATACTCATTTCACTTCACAGTACTTTGTAAATACCAATCTATGAAGTATTGTTACACCATACTCATAGCACACACACCATGCCCCAAGTCTCCGTTTTTCTCAAGCTACAGAACAGTGAAGTTGCAACACTGGGATACAAACAAAAGAGGCATTTGTTAATTTCTGTTACCTGTTAGTAAGGTCAACAGGAAGGAAATTTGAGGGAAGTATATGGTGCTTATCCTACTGAYACAAGATTTTATATAAGGCGTTTCTCCTTTGAAAACTTTTAGGATGCCATTGCTACCCGTATTTTCTAGTAGAAACACTGYAGATGAAAGGCTTAGTTAAATGGGCAGTATATTTTGTAGAGTCTCAAGAGACAGAAATGAACACATATATTAAAATGTTTGGGTCTTTCCTTGCAAGAAGTGTAGATGAGKGATATATATGTTCATTTCTGTTCTTGTATCTTTTAAGATAATTTGAGTGTCGTTTTATCCACAGCAGTAGCAGGAAGCATTAGCATGAGKCAGAAGACAGAAGTCTCTTGTGCCTTGCTGTACGTGCTGTTCCTTTGCTGTACCAGCAGCGTAGCATGATTGTGAGTCATGAACGCAGACCCAAGCCATGTGCTGCATATGCTTGCTTCTTGTTTTCTGCAGATCTCTGGTTAGGAAGCAAGTAAGATTGGTCCTGTCCTCTAGTTCAACAAATGTTTGGTTTAGATACACAACAGAAAAAATGCACTCAGATTGGAAATGTTAATGTGAAGCAGCTACTTAATTAATTGTGTAATGGTCAATAAGTGATTGGTAACTGTCTCTGCTGTTAATGGTGCTTTTAATATTCATCTTGCACATAAAGCAGTAGTGGATTGGGTACAACAGAATGTTTTTAATGGTTTTTGTTATCTGCAGTGAACAGCATTTTCTGCATAGAAATTTGGACTCTTTGAAAGGGAGAATGTAAACTAGCTAGGACATTATTAACTCTCACAGTACAGCAAAAGGAATGCAAGGGGAAAAATAATCAAGGTTATAAAAAGTGTGTCAATTAGAAAATTATTCAAAAACCAAGAATCAAAGTTAAGGCAAACTTCAGCCTAAATAAAATGTAACATGGGTTCTAATTTTCTGAAAACAAATTAAATAAATTAGTATCATTCTTAATTAATAGAAATGTAAATAATCTCATGAAGTAAAAAACATTATCATGTCTTTCACAGATGACACACATCAACGCCAAGTCAATTTAATGTGTGCTTGTAAGAAGAAAGAATTGTATATAAAATAACTGAGACGTATCATTTACATGAGTTAAGTCTTTCTATCCATAGTGTGGATTATACTTTTCTCACTGCTGTTTAATCATTAGTCTTGGGAAATGGAAGGAAGGAGATGGTTTAATTCTCCAGTCATTGCTATCTCTCTCTGGGTGACTCAGAGACTCCACAACCTTTAATATAGAGAACAGTGATTAATCTCATGTTGCTGAAAGAGAAATTATGAAACTTAAAAGTGTATGACAAACGTTATATAAAGCTGTATGACTGCAAATATTGACAACAATCCACAGTAAATGCTGAGGTTGAAATGCATATCCACAGTATAAGTGGATAAGAAGTGCTGAGAAAATGGGGTCTCTTTCCTGAAATAATAGTTAGGAAACATATAAGCAATTCAGAAGCTCCTATACATTTATTTTGGTGCTCATATCCTTGCCTGTTGTAATATTGTTTTTAACTTGAAATCAATGCTGCAAACTATTGCATTAATTGTCTTTACATCCTTTATAAACAGTGCAGCGATTGCATCCTAAGATACATAGTGAAGAGCAGCTGAATTAATTTATGATTATTTTTCAATACAGGGTAAAATGAGATAAAACTAGATGAATATTATTTTGTTAACGAAATTGGTTGGAGTTTCACCTGTAGAGTCTGTTCAGCCTCAGCAGATGTTCTTGTAAGCTACATGGGAAAATTCAGTTTAAACTTATAGACATTACAAGTACCATTAAAATTAATGAAGAATTGCCATATCACACATGTTGATTATTTCTTCTATAAACATAATAAGAATTCTGTCTGATAATTTGGTTATAATTTATAACCTTATAATTTGGTTGTAGTCTCTCGATCATCCTATGCAATCTTTTCACTTTTTTCTGTWATGTTTCATACATATATCCAGTCCATACTACTTTGTCATCCTCAAAGCAGAGCTGCCTTCTTTTGTCTGAAATAAAATATTAAATCCATAACAAAACATGTATAYGAAGATAAAACTCACCAATACATGTAGAAAACAGCTAGTGGTACACCTTGTCCATATTTTAGCCTTTTCACATTCTTTTTCTTTTCCTGATCCTARTAATTCTTACTACTCCTTTGTCAAAACCTAGAAAAGACTGGTTTTTTTCTAAGTAGTCATGGAATAAGTGTACCTAGATATCTGCAGAGTGAATACATGCAGTTTCTACAATGGCAGATGGACCACATGTCCTAGTCTGGACTATCTCAGTACACTGAAGCTGCATTAGTTCTTCAATATTCTCAAAGATCTGTAGACACCACTGATTTTTTTTAATCCTTTGTTTTTTATTGAATAGTTGTTTGGCTGTTTGAATTTCTTTGTGTTGGCTTGTGGGTTTGTGTTTTTGTTCCCTCAGGTGAATTAGCTGGTTTTACAAAAGACTGAATTTGCTTATCCTCTACAGATTGATGAGGTCTCTACTTAGCTTATTGAAATAAATTTCGTATTTATMATCTTCAGAATTTCTTAAAATAAAGGCTGCAAAGGATCTTAATAATTATTACTGTGACACAGAGTTGTGCTATTAAATATTCTATGAATTGAGTGTTAACAGATATTCGGGTGTTTATCTGCTTCTTAAAGCTGTAGAAACTTGGATGCCCAAATGTCTCTGCAGATTTTGACCTGCACTCTGTTGCATTATTTCTCTGCGCTCTGAGTACTTTCAAAGTTGAATAATCTAATTGCTTTTATTGCTGCATTGGAGTTTCCCTTTTATACCTGCAATCTGTAATCCCAGTCATTAGCAATGATATTAGAAAATCATATGTCATTTCACTGCTGAATACTTTCTTTAAACCAGGACTTGGTCTAATATTTTATCATTTTCATAGTTTTTAAAAGTTTACAGGCAGTTTCATGTAACAGTGTTCTTACAAGAACAGAAATTATATATTCATATGCTCACTAGTGAGAGTCCTAAAGCAAACAACAACAGCAATGACAAAAGGCTTTTCTAAAGAACAGCTAAACTTTCCAAGGAAGTACCTGATGAGCTGCTGTCATTAGAATATTCATTAACTCCACCTACTTTGCCACTCTAAATTGAGACACTTTAAGTAAGTTGTCATAGATTCCCCATACAATCAATGAAGAGACGGGTGAGAGGATGTCAGAGGAGAACAGTCAGAGATCTATTAGAGAGCTCTCATAGAGAGTTCATTTTTGACTTCATCAAAGGGCTAATAAATTCAATGGCAACTAGTGAAGCAGCTGAACGTACAATTATAGCTGGAATGCTACCCACAGGCTCTTTAATCAGTCTGTCCTTTATCTCTAGTATTTTGAGAATCCAGTTGCTAAATATTCTTTCCCTGAAATAGGGCTGTGTATATAAATATATATGCAAAATTTCTTGTTTATTGGAACTGTCTCTAACTACCAGTTTCATAATGAAGGCCACGTCTGGACAGTGTTGATTTTTTTGTTTAAGTCCTTTTTTTTTTTCTGGCATCATTTATATTCACCAGTGTCTTACCAAAGAATGAGATTCAAGGTGACTTTCAAAAAGAGATTGAAAATATAAGACACATTTAAAAACAAATATTTTCCTATATACTCTTTATAATAGAATGTGTGTCCCAAGATAATGTCATATCACTATCATAAGGCATAGGGATTATTTAGGGATTATTAYAGGGTTTTTAATCAGGTGGTTTTTATTTTATGTTACACAGAAGAACATGCTATAAATACTGGAAATTCAAAAGATGTTTGGATTTCAAGGCTTAAGAGGAAAACTAGTATTATCAGCTAAACCAATTTGTTAAATCACAGGTAGATATTTAAAACTGGTAATCTATTTTATAATCTATACTATGAAAAAAGCTTTCTTGAAACATTCCATTCCTTTAAAAAGACAAAAACTAACAAGAAAACAAGACTGTACATACATGCCCATCAGTTCAACAGGTACTAGACACCTTTAAGTATTGCTATATCCTTATTGCTAAATTATTTCCAYGTGGAAATGAAAATAATCCTTTTTCTTCCTTTCCCCACACTCCTATTAATTTCTTTCTCTGCTGCCTTAAGACAAGGAAAAATTGTAATGGATAAGGTGTGTTCCTATGCTCAATCCTCTGCCTCTCATAGGATTACAGAATGAGGAGTGGGAAAGGGCCCCCACACCCCACCACTACCCCTGGCATAATGTACCCCTGCAAATACAGGTCTCTGGAGGTGCCTGTACTTGTTTATGCRAAGAGAGGGATGACAGAGGAATGGCAAGCAAAGGATGGATTGTTGTGTGGTTAGGTGTTGGCATCTAGTAATGTCATTCATTTTTCCCAGYGCAATCAGGCTGTGGTAACTTCACGACTTATTATCACTATGTTTCCTCATAAGGAACATTTTACCGACCCTTGTGGAAACCCTGATTTCCTCTGAAGTGAGAACTAGGATTTGCTGAAGCTTTTTGCASTAAAAAATACCCAGTGGGAAAATGAAAAATAAAAGTTCTCTCGCAACTAAATGTTTGAATGGSATTTTTATCTCAAAAAATCGAGGAATTAAAAGAAGAGTTCGGAAATCTGAGAAGTTTGTAATGGAAACAGCCATTTCAGTAATTCCAAGCTTTGATCATACCCGCCAAAASTTTATGTTTCAAAATTCCAAGTTACAAATTTGCGGAATACTCCAGCATCAAAAAAAACCTGATATGAAGACTTGCTGTGCTTAAAGGTCAAAATTATTTGAAGCCTTCAGGTAATAGACAATCCAGGTTTTTCAAACAATTTTGAAAAGTTATGTTCACTTTTCAGCAACTCAGTTTCGGAGTTGCTGAAAGATGTTTAAGTTATGTGAATAGGCTTCCAAAAGCTGCTACTACATCCAACAACAAAAAAGACTGAGGGGAGACTTCCTTTCAGACTCCAGCTACCTCCTGAGATGAAGAGGCAGGCACTGATCTCTCYTCACTCTTGTGACCAGKGACAGGACCAGAGGAATGGCCTTGCCCTGAGTCAGGGGAGGTTCAGGTTGGGTATCAGGAAAAAGTTCTTCACTCAGACGGTGCTTGGGCACTGGAACAGGCTCCCCAGGGAAGTGGTCACAGCACCAGCCTGACAAAGTTCAAGTCAGCGGAGGAAAAGAAACGAACGAGTATTCCCTCAGTAACGGCGCGGGAAAAGGGAAAAGCCCAGCGGCGAATCCCCGCCCGGCGTGGGGCGCGGGACATGCGGCGTACAGAAGCCCCGCTCCGCGGCGGCGCTCTCGGGGGACCCAAGTGCTTGTGATCGAGGCCGCAGCCCGCGGACGGTGTGAGGCCGGTAGCGGCCCCTCGGCGCGCCGGGCCCGGGGCTTCTCGGAGGCGGGTTGCTTGGGAATGCAGCCAACAGCGGGTGGCCAACTCCACCTAAGGCTAAATACSGGCACGRGACCGATAGCCAACAAGTAGCGTTAGAGAAAGTCAAAAAGAAGTCTGAAGACAGAGTTCAAGACGGACAAAACCACAAACAGGCAAACGAGTGGGATCACCGACGGTGTGAAGGAAAAACGCTTAGAGAGGCATTTATAAAGGGGAAGAGCGTAACGRAAGGAGACACGAGGGACCAATCAACAAAGCCCAGRGGTGGAGCGAGGGACATACTGAACCAATAGAAAGGGCCCAGGGGAGGGAAAAGGCTCAGGAGACAAATCATATGTTARGTAAGGGAAGATTGACATAGAAATTTCTAGAAAGGAAAGGGGATTGGTTACATTGATTGACAGRTAACTGATGGAAGGAACGAACCATTAGGAGGGAGAACATGGGGGGACCCAGGGGTCAAACCAAATTCTTAACTTATAAAAAGTAACCAACTTTACAATAAACTCATATAAAACACACAATGCTACAGAGAAGCATTTGGACAGTACTCTCAGGTGCATGTTGAGACTCTTGGAGATGTGGCTGTGAAGGGCCAGGAGCTGAACTTTGAGGATCATTGTGGTGGGTCCCTTCCAAATCAGCATATTCTGTGATTCTGTAATTCTGTAAAATTTTGGTTTACAATATCTTCATCTACCTTATTCATAAATGAAAACTTTGTGGATAGACATGGGAAAAAAAGTTCCATGGTTTCAGTGCCATGGAGGCTGAAGTTACGACCCAAAGACTCAGACATGTGCTGCTGTTTAAGTGGGACAAACACATCTGGTAATGCTGGAGACTTCCCAATAGAAAGTTTAGAGAGAAATAACCTTGGTCTTGAGAAAAATATAACAATCCATTGAAAATACCAGTTGTAACAAAAATCAGTTTATCAAAAAGTCTTTTGTAAACAGACAACCAGCTTTGTCGTTAAATGAGCAAATTATGATGCTCTAAAAATAGGAAACAAAGATCCCTAAGGGGCATCTGTCTTCAAAATCCTCCAACTCTGCCTCTGAGTAGATAAAAAATGCAAGTGATAGGTTGGAAACTGACCATTTCTTGCAATCACAAAATCCATACATTTATCATGCTACTTGATCCTATTCTGACCGCAGAGAATGGAATAAACACTGTGACTCAAATAATACMTTTTAACTCTGCTCATTATATATATTTTGAGAATAACCAGACTATATGTATTGTCAACAGAAATTCCAAAACATTGGGGTAAACAGTCACAGGAAAAAGGAAACAAGAAAATTCACAGGAAAAAGAAAATCTTAGAGACGTTTCTTCTGTTTCTTTCTGTATATACTTATCATAAGAGGCCCATTTAACTTCTGTACATAGGCAGACATAGTAACACACATGCATGAGGAACAGTATAATTGCATTGTGTTAATTAAAATAYGTCTTAAAATAACGACTTTTGCAGTCTTTTCAAAGAAGCAAGCCTGTTTGGGTCAGCTTTACCCTGATTTTTGTTGTCTGGAAAGAAATATGTAATGCCATTTCACATTCTAAAAAAAGAAACAGCAGCTGAGCTGTGGCTCAGTCACCACATGTTTTCAACCACTGAAAACTCAAAAAAAMCCACAGCAATGAAAATTATAGGAAAATGTCAGAGGATTCAGATACCAAAGAAAGCCTAAGACTAAGTGCTATAAAATCTGGGGGAGGCTGCCCAGCTAAAGTGGGTATGACAGGGTACCCTACACTGAATAGTGAGGGAGACAGGAAGTACTTTATTAAGCCTAGAGCCAGGAATGGCTTCTTGGAGCAGTACATTCAAGAGTGCAGAGGCAGCCAGTGTCTTCAGTCGTGTTGGTTGCCCTGGAACAAAGAGGTTTTTCTTTTCCGGGAATGAGCGCACTGTTCAGTCTGGCATATGTGATGTCCCAATATCAAACATCAGCTCCTGGCAGAAGTTCGCAGAAGAAGTTGTAGTAATCTGARGAAGACAGATCCTATTCCCTTTGCGCAATAAGACAGGTCTTTATTTCAGTATTAATTATTTCTRAAAGTTGAGACTTCTGTTGGTTTGTGTCTCTTGTGAATATATATTATCTCATGATCACATTTTTAAAAGTGATAGCTATTATATTCAACTTTGAATATGTACAATATGCAAAGATTTGCTGTAATAATAAAATATTACCATGAACACTTGGAAAGTATCAGTGATTATTTTTTCTAGAACCACATTTTGACTAATTGAAAAAAAATCACCCTCTCATTTTTGCAGGTGTTTTTCTTCTGATTCTTTGATTTTTTAAAGAGCTCATGAACCTGAGATACTTCAGGGAATAAATTATGGTAATGAACTAATAATGAAATGTCTGTGAGGTTGCCAGCATATTGTCCTCTTCTTTCTATCTAAGAATCACCAGAGTATGTCACTATAATACCACAGTGCACACCCTCTTGTGCCATTCTGTTTGAACATTAAAGGTTACAAAAATATACAATAAAAGGGAAACATCCCCCTTCTGAAAACCAAAACACAATAAACAGTCAGCACCACACCCTCTGAACCTCAGGAAATGCAGATTTCCAAAATATTTAAAACACCCAACAAAAAAACAATTATTCCTGTTATTTAGAATAATGACGTCCCTTGTGATTCAAAAAATGAGAGAAACTGGAAATACTCCTTCTGTCAATTGCATGGTCTATGGTGACCTGCTTCAGAGAAATGTTAGCAGAGTGCAGGACTGTAGAAAATTACTTTATTTCATCCACATCCTATGGAGCAGGGCAGAAAAAACCCCCTTGATTCTTTAAGACAATTTGTGCCACAGCAAAATCACAACCCTCTACTTTCCCTCCTTTTCCACCCCAATAATATCTTTCCTACATATTCAATAATTCAATCTAATAACAATCCAAATATCCAGTGGACCAATATTTTTCTAGAYGTTCTTCATTAAGTCTGTAGCACTGCATGGGGTTGCTGTGACCCAAGTGCAGGACCCAGCACCTCAACTTGTCCAGATGGCCCTGACTTGTCAATGYAGCCCATCCAGATCTCTCTGCAGAGCCTTCCTCACTTCCAGCAGATCAGCTCGATGTTGTCAGTGACTTACTGAGGAAGCTCTCAATCCTCCCACCTAGACCATGGATAAAGGTATTAAACTGAAGWGGTCCTAGTGCAGAGGGGAGCCGTGCTTGTGAGTGGCTGCCAACTGGATCTAGTTCCACTTATCACCACTCTTCAGGCCCAGCCACCAGTGAACAGGGAAAATATCCAAGCCAAAGAGCTTGGATGTTACTCCAGGAGAATGCTTTGGGAAAGGGTGTCAAAGGCTTTACTAAAATGTGGGTTGACAACATCCACAGACTTTCCCTCATGCACTAACTGTGTTACATGTACCTATTATGAGATAGTATGAGATAATATGAGTAGTCCTTTAAAAGCGTTTATTCCTCTTTGCTGACTGGGAAGGGAGTTAGAAACATATGACTGAACCTTATTCCAGAATAATTYAAGATGTAAAGCCATACGTCTGCCCATACGTCTGAAGATAAAAGTGAGTTTAATCTTTTTCACTAAAAAATTATGTTTCATTAACACATAGAAGTAAATTAATTTTTTATTGGCTTTATAGTGCTAGGAAAATCAATGGCATATGTGACAGAAAAACAGRTAATGTATGCTTCCTACAAATAATTCTATATATGTGTTGACATTATTAGCAATTTGTGATTGTCAAAAATTATCTGCTTCCTTTTCAGTACTAATGAACTGGAAGTTATTGATTCAGAACTATTCTATGACTTGTGAACAAGCATATTAAAAAACTGCATACACCCATATAAAAAACTGCATACGCCCAACACCTTTAAATGTGCATACAGATGTGGTTTTCTTAACAAACCACAAATCATAAAAACGAATTCTTAGCCTGTTATATACACAGAGCACTGAAACTGAATGCTTCCAGGTAGAAAAAGTTCCTTCTAGATGTATGTAGGAAATTTTCTAATGAATTATGGAAGACAATATGAAGTACAATTATAACAAGGAAACTSTTCTTGCATATAGATCATGTAGAAATACTGGATAACATTGCAAAGCTGTAATATTTTGACTTTTAAGAGCCCAGGAGATATGCTGGACGTATGGTGATATCAGGGAATTGTATAATTGGAATTGCACAGAAAATTTTAAAGAGCAGCTGACCCTAGCTTTTCTGATGGCTAACAGGATTAGTTGCAGCACCTATCAAGACACAAAATCTCTTTCAGTTGTTTGAAAGCCAGGCTTCACTGAGAAAAAAAAAATCAAAGAAGGAAAGAAAAAATAAGTTTCTTAACTGGAATGAATTGATGCATAATAATATGCAGTAGAAAAAAACCCTGGTTTCAGTTTTAATGTCAGCTCATAATGCAGTCTGGGGTCTAATGCTATTTTGACGTAATAAAGTAAAAAGTTGAAATGGATGTTCTTTGGAAATAAGGACACCAGTTGCAGTGAAATTGACACCCAGATAAGGTTTTGCATATCTAAATCTCTGAAATGAATATGAGTAGAAGATATACTAGAGTTTTTTTAACAATTAAGAACTATCATTGTAGAAGACAGCAAATGAATAGTAGGACATTATTGTGTCATTAATTTTTAATGAAAAATRAACACATAAGAAATCAAGATTATATGAATAGATTTATATATATGACTGTGTGTATGCATGTAAATTTGACTTTACATAAATTATAAACTAATTACAAATGTTTTGCTTATAGATTCAAAACTAATAATTAAAAAAACTCATTGTGTACTAAGATGAATATATAAAATTAATTTATTAAAAGTAATAACCAGAAAAGCCCTATCTTTTTCATGATGCAGCCAAGTGTGACCACACATGCAGATGATATTGACCTCTAGGAGAAACATCCCTTCCACATTAATGACAGAATTAAATCTCCTCCATTTCCCCATTCTCTCCCCCAGCCCGGAAATTAATTGTGAAAATGTACATTTTCTTCTGTCCTTATAATTATCTACAATGTCTATATAGTACTGTAAAATTCATTGATATCTGTTACTATATAGTACTGTAAAATTAATTGGAACCTATTACTTTCTTGGAAGCAGTATTAAGCCTAAGTTAGTGTTTCTAGGTATGCTATAAAATCGGGACACCAACAGGATCAGATACTCTCTTCTTTAGAATAACAATAAGTATATTCCATAATTTTAAAAGGTTATTACTAAGTTACCTGTTACCCACAAATCTTAACCTCATGTTGATAGGTGAAAAATAGTTACTTAGTAGCTAGAACCTTGTTCAAGTCATCTTGAACAGGAAATTCTGCGATTTTGTTAAAATGAAGCTGAAAAGCAGTAACTCAAGTGGACACAAAGTTTTCTGTGTGTATTTCTCAGGAGAGGTAATTTTGAAGGCAGATGAATGAAATCTGTCTCTGGGATGTGTYGCATACAAGATGCGAAGATTTGAGACATTCTAAATATTCAAAAGTTTGTTACTAAAGTCATTAACCTTGGAAAAATGTGACGAAATAARCAAAAGTTACTAGAGGATTTCAGTGGATTTAGGAATTTTTCTGTCAATTAGTGGTGGGACTAGGTGACTGTCCTTGTTTGTTGAGTGTCCTTGTTTGTTGACCTGGGCTTGCTAATGAGACAGTTTATTTGTGTTCACTTGCCTTTTCTTGTTACGCTTCTCTCTGGAAAGATTTTGTTAAAATTTAAGGAACACATCTTTAGCTGGGATACTCAGTGCTCAATAAGTAGTGAGCATTCTACTCTTACACATAGTAATCAGTAAATGTCAAAAATGRTATGAAAGATTGAGTAAGAAGACTTCTTATGCTATGGAATATTACCTCCTAAGAGAGAAACTCCAATTTTCACAGTGAATTTTGTTTAAGTGAACACTTATATGAAAGTGAAATTTTGAATTTTAACTCATTTAGCAGCAGTTTTAATTTGAGAATAAAATTTTGTCTTTTACAYAAGGATATTTTTCAAGTATTAAGARKATTTTGTTGACTTTAAACCAGAATTTTCTGTATATGTATTAAAATGCTAATAAAAAATTATAAACCTCTTCCTAAAATGTTTGGCTGCTGCATTTTTACCCTCAGTAATTCAGAGAGCACTTTTTCCTTATAAATATTGAACAAAATACTTTAAAATAAATGAGTAAGAATGAAAATAGTGCCATCTGCTTTCTCAGCTTGAAACATATTACTGCTTAGCCTACCCAGTAGTGTTCTTATGATTTTACAGTGGTTAATTTATTTCATATTTGCAATAAATTTGCAGTAAAATTTTCCATAGTATCCCCTAAATGAGCTAAAATTACTGAAGGCAAATGCAGAAAGAAAGATGGAAATAGATTCTGGACAGAGAATGCATTTGCTCAAGCAAAAAATGCAGAACCCTGGCTACAYTTTGTGCCAAACTTCAAATAGTTTCTTATTGGTACTTTTATTTCACATATCTAGAATATCTAATGATTAGCATGGTTGTTAGTTAAAGGTTATTCCTTATTACCTGTTTTAWCTCTGCACATGTGAAGGAGCAGCTAAACAAAGGCCACCATAGCAATGATTTTGTTTTTCTTTTTTATGTTTAATGCTAAACTTGTGCTTCAAGATAATGCACTGCTGGATTCCATCTATTCAGGTTGGACGTCTGCAGGCTGTTATCTCTGGTTATGATGGGCATTGTACTTCAAATTGTCATAGAGCCCTGAAGACATCAGTTTGGCTTCTTTTGAATAAGAGRCCAGCTGCAGAATTCTTCTGTCATCACACCTCATCATTACACTGTAACAGAAAGAAGATCAAATCAGGATAAAAAGCCTCACTGTGGTAGCTAGAAAACAGACATGCAATAAAAAGTGTACCCAGAAGTACTCATAGTCTGGCCTTTGACAAGGCTGTACAAGTAGATGAGCCACGTGGAGAGARTTGGAGGCAGGGAGAGGCAAAGCTGAAGTGAAAAAGGAAAGTCATTTTATGCTAAGTAGCTTTCTARCCATTTTCAACAGAGGTTCTTTATAGAGGGGGTGTATGAGAGTATATAAGAGGAATTGGTGGGTGATCAAATAATTTTCAGTGTGAAAAGCTGTGAAAACTAAGTGACTGTTTTACAGAAATCGTACTCCTAAAAAGAAGAGTGATATGGAGACTAAAATGAAGGCAATGTGCTTCTGAAATTACAACCTATAAGTAACAAAACAATCAGACAAAAAAACAGCAAAAAAAAAGGAACYAAAAAAACCAACTCTGAATGTCTTAATATTTCAGCATGTCMAAGGTAGGTTTACTACTAAAAGGGTGGAGAAATGGTCTAAGGAATGTTTCATATTTGAGACTGATGACTGTAAAGGAAGCTGAAGGGAATCTCCAGGGAATGGGTCTATGAAAGGTTACCTGAATGTGCTCCTATATTCCCAGTTTTGTACACATGAGTTTCAGGCCCCTCCACTGCGGCCAGTGCACTGAGGTGAATCTCATTGTGTATTTTCCTCTACRAATGCATCCTCTGGAAAAAAGGAGCAACCTAACTGAAATGTTCAGTTTTGTTAGGACACAGTTTAGGACCRTGATCTTCTAAGTGAGGAATTTTGCTGGGCAGACAGGGTAAAACTGAAGGACACTGAACATGAAACCCACCATGTGTTCTCTGTGCCCTTGACTTCAGTCTTGCTCATATCAGTAGCTTTCAAAACTTCTGGCTGCCATAAACTGTCATTTGTTTGACAGCTGTTCTGTGACATTAATTCTAATACTGTAATATTGTAGAGCACATCAAGGACTCCTTTTTATTTCTATTTCATTGTCATCTTACAAAATTTCACATTTGTTTAGAGATTTGGKKTTTTTTTTTYCCYTTTYAAGGATTCTTTGAACCAGTTGAAATATGCATTATAGCTGTACGATTAGATATGCTTTTTGCAAGTAGATGAATAGGGGAAATATGCCTCTCTTCACATTTGAGAGTCTGATAATGAAAGAAATTTTTAAATTACCATTAGTTGTTTAAAATTCCTTAGTTGCTCAGAGAATCTTGCTATCAGAAGCTCAAAAACTCTACAGATCAGAAATATTTTTTTGATATTTGGTGCTGCTTCTGTGATAGAAAAGATGAATCCAAATTAGATAATTAAGAAATTGGACTACCAAAGTTCAAAACAATCGGAGTAATTTCACTCCCACAATGATGAGTTAGAGTTATTAAAATTGATTCCTGACTCTCAGATCAATTTGCTGGAAAAAGTTTGAGAATAAAAGAAAGATAACATTTTTTAAAGAGGGCTGAAGTCCTGAATAGTTTCTGTCTTGACTAGGTAAACTCRAAGGCATTAGTCCTTAATGTTTGTTCCTTTTATTTTTTTTCTTAACTTCCCCTGCCCCAATCTGTAAAACCTTATACAAATTTCTTCCACATTTGATTATAGCTTYTCATCAACTGGATGGCTTTCACAGTTGTCTAGTGAGGAGGGAAGATATTTTCTGAGCTGAAATGGACACTTTTCCAATATTTAATTTTCTAGGACTACATATTACTTTTTTGATTGAAAAGTTCACAGAAAAATATTATGACTATTTTTAGGAATTACTCCACTATTACTAACAAGTCAGAGCTGAAAATCTCTGAAAAAGTTGAAAATCAGAATACACTTCAGGTCATTTTGCATATGGATGAAAGCAATGTTAAATTTGTTTTAAAAATAAGATTACTGTATTCCTTCYTGATATTCATTTCTATATACATACCGAAACAACAGTTTCTTAACTTTATGTTAATTTTTGTTGCACCAGAAATATAATTTCTACTTCTGCATTATCAAGACTATTTTCCAGCTGAATTAAGAAGAAATTTTTTCCATGTAATGCATTAGTTTGTCCTATTCAATTGTTTTTACCAATGTAATTGTTAGACATTTTCGGATGAGGCCATGCCATGTTTCAGGGYTTTGACGTCACATCATTTCACCCAAGACCTGGGTCTTAAAAAAGGTTATATCCTTAATRTATTGTGGTCTGTTTTAACTAATACTGATTTTAAAAGACTTTGTTAACCTACTGAGATAAAAACAACAAGACTTATAAYGTTTGTAAGTCTTTAATTTTTGTGACTTTAATGGAGCATGCTACTCTTCTGATAAGAGTTGCATTAAAACGGAGATTATTCAGTTGCTTTTCTGCCCTCAGGAACAAGCAGTTTAAATTTTACTGTAATACAACATACATTAACTTTCTGCTCAACAATCAAATAGTGAACATTTGTGTTTTGCAAGCACAGCTGTATTTTCATACTTTTTCCTATAGCTTTCCTGCAAAACACTCATCATAAATTCTAACCTATAAAAAGTTTTTACTTTTCTTCACAGAAAAATAGTCTTCCAATGTTTTTCTCCGATTTTTTTATTTTCCAACATTACTTGTAAAGTGAAAGAAAAAAATTCTTATAAATATGCTTAGAAAAAATATGTCAAAAATTAATCCCACTTTGTATGCACATGAAAAAAATGCAAGGATTTTCTCTCAGGGATAATGCATGCAATTTGCATACATACCTACATTTACGCTCAAATATATCTCATTAGGATAATTTTTTTCAGAAAATCAAAGCYTTAAATTTGAGTGATCCCAACTGTGACTGAAAACAACTGCAGAAGACAAACTGTGTAGAAATGTTTGRTCTTTCTGATAGCAGTTGGTCTTTACTGACTCAGAAGGCTGCATATGCTAGCAATGGTACATCTTCAAAACAGTGCTTTCCTTGCTCTTTAATAGAATTCACATCTCACTCAGTAGTTGCACCCGTGCTAAGAGCAATAGTTCATAGTCACAGGGCCCTGAACGTCCTGAGCTGTCTGCTTTCAGTAGAGGGTAGGACAAAATGCTCTCCAGGGAACATTTCCTATGCAGAAATTTTTGTGATTCTGCACTGTCCTTTAGTGAATTTTAAGGAAGAGAAATGCAGCAATACAGTACATTTCTATTCTACAAGGTATTTTCAAATTGGTAGGAGAGTCTTCATTAAGGACACAGTCCACAGCTGACAAAGAAGCCGTTTCTTCATATACAGCCATTTCTTCAAGCTCAAACCTGCACAAATTCTGGCTCAGAAAACATTTGGGAATTTTTCTTTCTTCCTTTTTTTTTTTTTTTTTAGATTCCCTTGACTATCTCTCACTATCTGAAATTTTCATGGCCAGGAACTTCTTGTATGGTGAAGTACATTCACTAATTAAGACTCCATCTACACAGGAAATATGCATTTAAGATACTCAAAGACGGAGCTTTCCACTTTATTGCATCTTTATTGCATTTATTTTAATAATCTATTTTAATTCTGTCAAAGAGGACACAAACTTTTTTATTATTGTCCAAACTTAAATGAAATTTATAGTGAATGAAAATTGGCTTCTGAAGCTTTCAAAGCCTGGAATTTATCATTAATTCAAACAGTATAAATCAAATTAATTTGTGTAAAAACTATGTCGTGACCCAGCAGAACACATAAGGCTAGAGGCAATAAGAATCAGAATTCCAAATTCAGGCAAAACTAAGATAACAAAGCTTGTGAACTAAAATAAATAAATGCATAAGAAAAGAATGGTTTGACATTAGGAATTCACAGGGCCACTGTGTTCTTAAGCAAGCACAGGGCAGTACTCCAGATAAATATCTCTGTCTCTCTCCCTGCTGTGCCTGACCTGCACTGAGGAAGTGGGAGCTCTTCTGGATAAGCCTCCATATCTTACTGGAAGATGGAACCTGAGTGAACTGGTAGCATKAGGTATGTAGGGCAAGTGGTGGTCTGAGAAGAGACAAGCTACACTGAATTATCCATCAAGTGTTCACAACCAGCMCAGGCGTATGGAAGGGGAATGAGRGGCTGGAGACCAGTGCTGTKGAAGAGATCTGGGGGTCCTGGTCAGTGGCAAGCTGAACACAAGCCAGCAGCCAGGAGGGCCAACCCTGTCCTGGGGGCATCAGGCACAGCATSRCCAGCTGGGCAAGGGAGGGGATTGYCYYACTCTGCTCTGTGCTGGGGCAGSCTCACCTCGAGTGCTGTGTGCAGTTTTGGGTGCCACAGTGTAAGAAGGACATTAAAATGTTAGAGAGTGTCCAAAGGAAGGCAATGGAGATGGTGAACGGCCTTGAGGGGAAGCTGTATGAGGAGCAGCTGAGGTCACTTGGTCTATTCAGCCTGGAAAAGAGCAGACCGAGCAGAGACATCATTGCAATTACAGCTTTCTTGTGAGGGTAAGAGGAGGGGCRGGCACTGATCTCTGTGGTATACAKTGGCAGGTGACCCAAGGAAATGACCTGAAGCTGTGTCAGGGGAGGTTTAGGTTGGATATCAGGAAAAGGTTTTTCACCCAGGCACTGGAACAGGCTCCCCAGGCAAGTGGTCACAGCACCAAGACTGACAAAGTTCAAGAAATGTTTGGACAATGCTCTCTGACATATGGTGCAATTCTTGGGGTATCCGGTGCAGGGCCAGGAATTGGACTTGATGATCCTTGTGTGTCTCTTCCAAATCAGCACATTCTGTGATTCTGTGATTTTTATTCTTTTAATAGTTTTGCTGTTAGATACCTTGTGTTATCTCTGTTTCTTCTCATATAGCTGTGCTACCTTTCCAGACTCTGGTCCCAAGACTGCTTCTGTATTTGAACTGAAATTCAAAGTTAATTTACAACTACTTTTTGGAGCAATGCTTGGAAGACAGGTTTCTTCCAACTAGTGCCCTTATCACCAGAAAGAATAAACTCAGCCTATTCCTCGAATTATTTTCCTCTGTTCTSTCTTGAAGTGGGAACTTCCAGGAATAAGCTGATATAACTTTTTCTGGTTATGGAAGCTCTTAGTCACTAGCTATTTCCCTTATTACATTCTGTGGAAGCAAATGGTAATGGTTTATACGTATTTGCATATAGAAAAGGCACTGTGCCCATTTCAGTCCTATTAGGTCATGAAATTCTAGTCGTGCAGTTTATAGTCAGGCTGTTGGAGAATTATTTCCTTCAATAAATGTAAGAACATGATATGACTTTGTCCTATTACAGAAAACTCTATCTATTTCTATTTCTACTTCTTGTCTCTTACAGTTTATAAGATAGAAAATTAAAATTAAATTCTGCTTGATATGTACAAAGATTTTGAAATGCCTGTCAGGCTGCATTCAATCTCAGGCTGAGGAGAAAATGTTGATTGGTCTCAGGGAAAAGAAAGAAAAAGGCTTCAGAGACTAGTGGCTTGCATGAATTTGTGCAAGAAGCATTGTGAGCTCTGGAGTATATATATATATAGTGACATCCTTCCAGGCCCCTCATTTTAGGAAAAACAAAAACATTACCTCCTGGCAGATTKATCTTTTCTGCCAACTAGAAAAAAATATTCTGGGTACTCTCTGATAGATATTAGAGAATATGGAGAATATTTCAAGCAGCAGTGATATACTTGAGTTTTACCAAACTTTAGCCTAGTTGTGCTTGATGAGAATGTAAGATATTTTTTCCTGGCTCTCCCATGTTCTCTACTGATTACATGATTTCTGACATACTTGTATTTTCCAGAATGGCTGTGTGCAAACAGCTGGGAGGAATATCCATTACAGATGTCATTTCCCACAAAATGTCCTCACATAACCTCTAATATAATTCTTGTCCACTCTTCTACACAGTGGTGTCATATAGGAAAGAAAGAATTTGCATAGACACTTGGTCATTTATTTTAGGGCATTTCTTTAAATGATTTCTTAGAAAATACGTAGACTAAAAAGTGTAAAACCTAATCACATACATTAAATTCAACTGACTCATCTGAGGCAGTCATCACAACATCAACTCCATTTACTTTGTAGTTCTAGTACCACTTTGATGGATTTCTCAGTTCAGATGGCCAAATTTTGTGGCCAAAGTTCTTAGACTGATTTGATAAAGATACATATATTGCCAGTATATCTTTAGAGTACAGATAAATAATAAAATACTTCTGTAAGTACATAACTCTCTAGCTTTGGACCCCATAAGAAATATTTTGGAAAGCAAACTACACAGCTTTGGAATGAACCAGAACACTTGCTTCTCAGAGGTAACAAACTCTCTTTTCAGTTTAAATTATATAGTTCACATGCTGCACAGTTAATAACAGATAATGTTAAGCTTCTATATATAGTTAGATTATTTTATGCCAGTTTTTTTTTTCCTTTTCAAGATTTCACAGAAATCTATAAATCAAATTTAAATGTGAGGTATTAAGTATTACTTCTGATTCCTGCAGTGTCAATTAATGTCAAGTCACTCACTATTGAATAAAATCAGAGGTTTCTGAGAGAAGTCTTTGGCATTAACAGGAGCTCAGCAGCCATTATTTGCTTCATATACTCCAGAGTTATTTTGATTAGTACTTAGGAAACAATGTGCTGTTACTCTAAGCTTAATGTTGATGTAATTTTAAAAAGAAAATGAACATCTGTCTGTCATCTGATATGAAGATATTTGAACGGTGTATTTTGTGTCTGATATTGATTAAAACAAATGCACTTTTTTATGAAATTAACTTAATGTTGGCATTTTGCCTGTGAGAGAACATAACAATAGAAAAAGGTATGCCATATATGCTTTCCATAATTTATTGCAGGTTGAGACATAAGRAAATATGGAAAGAGCAAATTTAAGAACCAAAACATGAGCTGGTGAAAATTAGGGACATAGATTTGAAAACATCTGTGAACTTGGACAATTAGTTAAGGAACAGCTTGAAAACAGTGAAGAAAAAATTCAAAAAGAAAAGACCTAGGAAATGAAGTTATGCTGTATTAGAATGTAAATAGTAAACTAAGCCTTCTTGTTTTTTTAAAAAAATATACATAATTCGTCCTTCTATTTAAAATTGTTTCTCTTATCACAATTATTACAGCAAATTAAATCATTAAACTTTCAATCATTGCTAGCAGAAAACCTGTTATGAACCAGCACCTTCAAATCTGAAAGAATTTCTTATATGTGTGTGGTGCCTTACTGGCATGGGGAAGATGGGAAGAGAGGAAGGATTAATTGGTCTGTGGAGTCGGGCTGCTTTTAGACTTCGTGAGTCTGTTGAAGAAAGTCCTGCTTCCCTCCTGTAAACCTATTTCCTTCACTGGGATTGGGTGTTTTCCAAAGAGATTTTTCCTACTGAAAGAAACAAGAAATTGTCCTGGTTCTGGCCAGGATGGTTAATTTTAGCAGTAGTGAGGAGACAGTAAGGCCAGGACCTGGAGGTTATTTGGTACCATGTCATTTTCCAGGGATGAGGGGAGGGCTCACTTCTGGGTCAGCATGGTAGGATTGTCTCATTACTGTTTCAAATGAATTGTTCTTATCTCAACCTGTGATCTTTATGTTTCGTGCTTGCAATTCTCCCCTCAAGCTACAGGAGAGGGTGAAGAGGAGAGGGGGAGCGAGCAAACAGAACATGGTTGGAAGATTTTCAGTGGCTGCACTAAATTCAGGAGTACCAGTTCTAAACCACTACACAATTTTAGGATGGAACAGAGATGAAAAGCACTTTGGGTCTCTTGGAAATAGTCTGTGTACAATTTTAGACTTGATGAGATTCACACCACTTGATAAAGAGATAGTAGTTATTGAGGCTTCTGGAACAGATWTTCTATTCCTAGGAACACAGTTAGKGGGACTTCCTGAAGCATGCCAGATACCAAAATGTACATTTTGTGGTCACTAAGTAGTAGACCTCTCATGCTGCTTACTTGTGCAGTTGCTTGCAAGGTCAGCTTGTCATTAGGCCTTTCACCCTATCTTCCTATTACTTGGCATATGAGACTTGTGACCAGCTTATCAAACAAGACCAGTGGGTTTCATTTTCTTAACATATCAGCTGCAGTGGAAAATTTTTGTGTTAAAGAATATATGGATTAAAGCTGATGTTCTGATGTGTAAACATGTATTCTTTTACCAGAAATTTCAAATTCAGAAAGATAGAGTCTTTAGACATCTAATCCACTCCTGAAAAATTCAAACTGAAATCCATGGAAACGCCTGGATATGCATATATGTCTTTAGGGATCAAGAGCCCTAAAATGATAAAGAAATTACATTAACATTTGAAGAAAGGCAACCTTAACCCCTTACTTTTACATGAAAGCTGCCCTAACCTCCTTCTGGTGCAGCAGGAACTGCTGCATGTCCACGGTTCTTCACGAGTCATGGATCAAATGTGGCTTTCTCCTTTCTTCACTGTCACTAAGAAAGGTAGTAGGGACTAGGTAGTGGAGTGAGGTCACAGTCTGCTCAACAGGCAGTGGCAGCTCTCAGTCTCTTTGCTGCTGCACAGATGCAGAAGAGCAGAAGAGGGGAGGGCTGGTGAGGGAAAGCTGTGAGATTTGGTTCAGAGACAAAGCTGGTCAGAAAATCCCCTTCTAAGCACATTTCCACTGAATAATAAATATTTACCAGATTTGTAGCACATCTCAGTGCAGTTCAGTTCTGCCTCATCAACCCTGCCCAAACTCTTGCAAGTGTGTTCAGCCATCTCCTCACTGCTCTGCTAGCAATTCTGTTCTGCTCTGTACCCCTGGTTAGGAGTGTCTTGCTTTCTCATGACTGTGATGATGTGGATCTGGATATACCCAAAAAAACAGTGCTGGGAATACCACCAGAGAAACTGTGCCATACACGTGCCATTCAGCGCTGGTATGATGTCTGTTCAAATTAAACAAACAGTACCAATGGGTCCAAGCACTGTYTCAAGCACAACTCTCCATGAGTTCCTTGATGCAAGCATGGCTTGTGAAGGAAATATTCCCTCAGATGTTGCCTGAGCCTGGTTGGGGGATGACAAAGGAATAGCAAGTTAGCTGTTTTGGAAGAGAAGACAGTTTGCCAAGTGGAGACTAGATATACCAAGGTTTTCTTGAGGGATCTTTCATTATGTCTAATTTAAAATTTATTCTAATATTTTTTTCTCTATTAAATAAACCATTCCCTAATTAACTGTACCTGACCATTCCCATTAATCTCCTCTCAGAGGAGGTAGCTGTGACACATGCAAGAATATTAAAGTTGCCTTTATCTTGCCAGCTGAAGAATTGAAAAAAACGTGTATACCTCTGGACATCATACATGCACACTTCCTTGAATCAGGACAGCTTTGCTGCTATCAGGATTTTAGGTAGCTTGGTTGCTAATCCCTTTCCTGATTGTAAAAGTGACACACATTTGGAATACAAAAGAGCAAAATTGAGGTTAAATTATGAAATAGAATTATTTTCAAATCTCACTCGAAAAGTTTCTAAAGAGATAAAATAGAGTGGTTTTTAAATATATAGCCCAGCAGCCGCAGTACAGAGCAGTAAGTTCATGAGTTCTATCATGATAGAACAGGCTCTGATAGAAATTCCTGCTGGTGTTGCTTAATTCACTAACCCTAGCTGATTTATCATGGAAATGCTACAAGGCATTGAAAAGAGGGTTTATTGTAATAACATCACAGGTATTTATGATAAACAATTCACTCCAATTGTTACATTGCCAAGTAGTTTGCAAGCACATATATTAGAACTGTTTAAAATTGCATTAGCTTGTGTCCTGTAATATTTGTGCTTCCTGTTCTCCATGTATTTTCCCTATACCGTGAAATAACTAAAACTTTAGAAGAAATTAGTGGAAAATGAAGCTTATAAATTTAAGCAATCACTTGAAAACACATGCTATTGCATGTCAGTTATGATATGGGCATGAGAGCCTTTAAAACATCAGAGGCAAAAACGACTTTTATTTTTGGAGAATYCTCCTCAGTTAAATTGCATCAGTCATAGACAGACTGCTGCAGGTGCCATAAATAATTACTTCAGATTATTGATATTTCCAGATTCTTTTCTAGTTTTTAATCATAGTATCTGATCTGACATTTTTCTCTGTTTTCAGCCCAGAAATTTCACGTCCTGTTTTCAGCTTTACGGTTTTAGAGTGATTAAAAAGTCTTTCAGTGGTMTGAAACAGTGTACCTGGAGGCTAAAATTTTGAGTCAGTTTTACCCTCAGTCCATCTGTCTCATGGACTGAGTTAGCTCTGAAAGYAAATGCTCTGAAAGCAAACTGAACAATGAGTACCAAGGCTGAAGGGACAAACTCTGACATGCGTAGGCAAGGTCAGCTTCAGGTGTGTAGTGTGGAATTAAATTGCACAGACTTGTTTTTGGACTGGAGCTACTAATCTCTGGGGGATTAATAATATTAATCAGTAGCAGAAGGCAGAAGATGGGCACATGAGTTTCCTTGCAATGCCTGGATACTGCTTGTGAATGCTTTGGCTGGTAATCAGTCACATTTCCTGCTCCTTCTCCCTAACCTCCAACACTGAACAAATATCTCCATGATTCACCTGTCTGGACACATCATTGTTCACCTGTCTTACTCATGGATGGCTCTTTTTACTTCACACTTTTAGAGACAGAGACTTTTGACTTGATTTGTACAGTTGCTATTACTTGACTTTTAAGTCAAAATTAGACAAAATTTAATAGATGTGAATATGTAAAGAGAAGTATGGCCTACATCTACTGGAATATATTGACAATTTTGAGGAGCTAGAAAGAGCAAACTCTGAGGCGAGGGAAAACAGTTTTTTTAAAAGCTGCAATTGTGTGCTGTACATTCCCATTTGAAGACAATTTTTGCAAATTACTTCATTATTGATTTATATAAATCAATAAATAGGTCCCCAGACTTTCAATACACGTCTCTAAACATATGCACATTAATCTGAGGAAGACAAGACCTTGAAAGAACTTAAAATGAATAATTTTCTATGTGGCATTTAAGAAGATGAATACACTTTTTTTTAGCCTATAATAATTTTATGAAGGTGTGTGTAGGACAATGCAGAGTTTAAGCATGACCACAACTTTAGCAGCTGTGTAATCAAAGGTGAATAGAGTAGAGTAGAATAGAATAGAGCACAACAGTTACAGCTGGAAGGAACCTCCAGTGATCATCTAGACCAATTGCCTGACCACTTCAGGTCTGAGCAAATGTTAGAGAAAATTAAGTTCAGTGTTCAAATTCATCYTAAACATTTGACTGGCTTGGGACATAGTCCACCTCTCTAGGAAAYCTGTTTCAGTGTTTGACAAYGCTCTTGGTAAAGAAGTGGTTCCAAAAGTCCAGTCTAAATGTCACCTGATGTGCTTTGAACCATATCCATGCATCCTGTCACTGCTCCTCATAGAACATTCCTTCAGGCTCTTTCACTATCATGAAAATCACATTCATCCATGCTTCTTCTGGATGCATGGACCTTCATATTCTTCTTGAATTGTGGGGCCCACACAATACTCCAGGTGAGACCACACTAGTGCTGAATACAGCAGGAAGTCAACTCATTTATCCAGCGGGTTATGCTGTGTTTGATGCACCCAAGGATGGGATTTGTCCTCTTGTCTGCCAGGGCACACTACTGGCTCATACTGAATGCCCCTTAATCACTTTCTGTGGGTCTGTTTTCCAGACACTCCTCTCCCATTTTATTTTTGTTCCTCTTGTTTCTCCCGGTGTAGAGTCCAGCGTTTGGTCATTGTCATGTCATGTCATATCACTGATAGTTGCCTGAGAAAATCAACAGCMCCTCCCAGTTTAGGATAATTATCAATAGTATTGTTATAATTACTATATAATCATTTTAAATAAAAGAAATAGCATTACATACAATTATTACATAATATTTGTAAAACTATTTCCTTTCCTTCTCATCCTCTGTCTCTTGCAATAACAKAAAATTCACACATATGCTGATCAGACTAATTCTAGCACCAAGAATTACTAAAAGAACATTTTATAAAGAATATCAGAACAAGGTAAGTGTTCTTCAATGTTCTTGTGTTGTACTTTTCTGGACTCTACTGAGTGGTTTGTCTGAGACTGATATGAGTAGCTGCACTGTGTTTATTAACTCTTGGTACCTCTTCCATGAATTCTTATAATTGCTCTTGATCTTTTACACAATTTTTCRTGTACAATGTCTCATTGAAGTGAGTTCCATCATTTAACTGKGTTTTATGYGGAAGAATGTTTTTCAGACTGAYATCWAAAAAATTAATTTGCTACTTCCTGTTTCTTTCTTTCTGAGACATSGAAAATAACAAATGATAAAACCCAAAAAACAACYAACCAAAGAAAAACCCAACAAACCTGTTTCAACTTTCTTGGACATCTGTGGTTTGATAAATCTTTATTGTGTTAAAAATTATTTAAGATTTTTTTAAGATTWTGAAAATAGTATTACTTTAATCACTAGTYATCTRCTTTTTCCTAGGTTTTGCTTTGTTTTGTTTTGTTGTTTTTTTKGKTTTTTTTTAATAAGGTGATTTTGTTTATTTTRACCAAATATTCCTGTTCCAGGAACATTGTGTATTCTACAGTACCACATTGCTTTCTGATTAGTTCTCCATTCCTTTCCTAATAAATTGTAATACTCAATTTGCTTGTTTGACTGCTTCTGAACATTAGGATGATTACTCTATTTTCATAGAATAATGTATTATAAGTCTGAAATATCTTTCCTCTGTAGTACAAGCTACTGCAAAGTCCTTCACTGTGCATACAAAATTAGAATTGATTTTCCCGTTATTTTTCCCCATGAGTATCACTAACAATAATAATTTTCAGCCTGTGAATCTAATCACCATAAAACATCATTAAAGCTAATTGAACATTTATATAGATAATCACAAAGCTTACCCTGTTATATTAGAAAGTAAATAGATAAACCCTCATACTTTTSGACAGAGTTTTTTTGCAATAAAGAAGTAAAGTTTTATAGTACTTTCCCACCCTGCCCCCCTTCTAGTTAGTTAGGAGTAAAATCCAATAATTTCTCAGTCTTCTGTAACAACGCTAGGAAATTATGAAATTCTAGGAAATTCTGTCTCTGCAACACTTCAGTGTGTTGTCACAGATTACTCAGTTTCATTGTCAAGCATTCATTGAGTGAGTGGATGGAAAACCATTCAGAATTTAAAGCCAGCCTCTAAGGAAATGCTCCAGTAAAATGCTACATATTATTCAGAGGGATAAATGTTTACATTCTGACTGATTTTTATATCGCAATATGTTACAAAATCCTGTGATACAATTAATAATACACTGTGACRATGTCCAGTGACTTTAACGAAGGTGAGAATGGTACGGAACAATATTTCTGCAGCATGTTTTGAAGATAAGACATTTGCCTTAACGTTTTCTCTTTACTAATCTGCTTCACAGCAAAGCACCCTTGACTGAAAGAACTTAATTCATTGCTGTCATGAAATGCAGCAAAAGTTTCTATTATGTTATAATGTTARGTCTGATTATTWAAAATCTTTAYATGAGAAACTACCTTAAATTAATGTAACAAATTGAAATCTTAATTGCTATCTGTGATCTAGGCATACAGCATATGAAGTACTGGAACAAATGCCCTCATTAATYTTCTAGAGCTTTGAAAGAAATGTCTTTCATGAGAAAATGCAGGAGATACWTATTACCTTCAATGTCACTAGCAGGGTGTTCTAATCTTGGAGAATATTATTTGAGTCAGAGATAAGAATGAAATAGAAGCTATTTTATGGTAGGAAAGCAGAATATAAAAAGAGAACTTTGCTCCTTTTGATATAGTTGTATTATATTAGAGGATTTGCAGTTAAACATATAGATTTAATAGGAGATCAAATTACACAAAACATAATAGATGGGTCACACAAAACTGTACCTGCAAAAAAATAATGAGATAGAACATAATAATCAGATATTCTTTTGAATATGGATACAAATTGTCTTTTTCATTATTTCAGAGGCTGATTTAAATGAAAAAAATGCAAACCATAGAAATAAATTAAAAAAAATTCTTGATGTGCCACTCTCTTTCCTATAAACTTCTAATGACAAGGCTATGACAGATGGCCTTTAGGCTTCTTTGGCCATCCTACTTTATGATCTCTAATTAAGTCCAGATCACATCTTCCATCTGGAAAACACTTTCTGGCAGCAGGAATTCTGGCTACAGAAGAGGCTTTACTGCAGGTTTAGAGACTCTGAGCAGCTAAAGTCTCCTCAAGCTGCCCTTAATAACATGTGAGCTTTTGCAGTAATTCTAATATTAGTCATATTTGAACACGTATTCCAAAGTAAAATGAATTAAAATACAGCATGTACTCATGCAAAATTGACTCTTCCAGTACAAGCTGATATTTTTATCTAACAAGCTGGATGATTTTCTAGGTTAATTAAATGAAGGAAATCTCATTGATTTGTATATTGGAAATGTAATCAGTGAAACATCACATGGAGGGTGGCAGCTGTTTTAAAGCTCAAATAATCCATTCCAGGTGTACTTGTGTAGGGGGGAACTCAAATGCCTCGTTCTCTTCTGGAATCCATAGGGCATCCAAGACATTCATGTGGAATTGGTTGCAATAGCATGGAACCTATGGGAGATCCATTCTTCCTTGGAGTGACAGCTGAAGATGTGGTGGATATGGTAAAGCCTAAAGTATTGTTAGGCCAAATATAACCAAGTCTCATCTTTCTTGTCTGCCTTAAAGTGTTTAGGCTGTATCCTTAAGCTCCACTAACTGTATTAACTAGGCCTTAATTTTTCTTCTAGGGGAATGTTAATCTGCTTTATGTAAAGCCATGAAAGGAAAGAGATATGAATGAATTTACCTTACATAAAAAAGGCATCCTGAACTTAATTTTACTGGAGAATTGTAGTAATGACCTTTAAATATTTTCTAATGGAAATAGGTAATAAAATAAATTAGGAGGAGATCCTAAGAATTCTACGTGGTCTTTTAGATGACCTTAAGGAGAACTTAAGGAATATTAGGAAGAGAATGGAGTAAAATAGTGCAAAATAGCTGGTCATCCAATTCAGGAACAGTTAGTGTAATTTCTGGTACTGGCCTGGAAATTATCATCTGAAGACAAAAAGGACAAAAAGGACAAAAAGGATTGTTTGAACACAGGGGGATTTTGAATCACTAATAGGGTATGACAATGGAAAAGCAAATATTCTTGAATGCATGAGAATACATATTTCCAGCAGAAACAAGAAATTGTTCCTGTCGTGCTAGCCACTGAACACACATATTTAGAGTCAAAATGTGATCCTATCTGTTTAAGAAAAACTAAGTCAGACTTCAAGCCTGCAATGAATAAAGCCTGCCTTGTTCAGATAATCAAGATCAGAAGAAAAAATCCAGTAATAACAGAAAAATGTATATTCTTTAAATGTATATAAAAAAATCAAAGAGTAATAAAGGAAAATAGTAAAAATATATAACGTTTGTGGAAATAATTGTAGATTGATAGATAGAAACGTGTTTCTAACCAATAGAGGAATAAAGCTTTGGAAATTTCTGATTGGATTAGTGGACATTTCAATCCCAACACAGATATTTCTTGACACTTTTCCGTTTTGAAGTCTGGGTCCCTACCCACTCAATATCCAGTGGTTTTAGCTTCTGCACATGTTTTTCTCTTCAAAAGAACACCAAAAAAAACATCTATACAAATACACTGCCTCCTACAGGAAATTTTTGGATTTTTTTTCCTGGGATAATAATAAAAAAGAAGATATTCTAAATTGATATTTKTTCATTTTCATGAACATTCTCATCATTCCCATCATTTGTTCTTGTTGAGCAGGATGAGAATATCAAAAGTGCAAAATGCTTTTGGTCTGAAAAGACTGTGTACAAATTAAACATCATAAGACATTACTCTACCAGCTATAAGGTCAATAATGTGATCTCTTCAGCACTTTCACTCCCCTGAGTCAATTGCCCACAACACTCTATTTAACAAGTCCCTCTAACTCAGGGTGGAAGATAATTTAGTCCCATAGCTCAGTTGAGACTCTGGGAAATTTCTGTGCAGTGGTGGCAAACACTTTTCTCAGGTTACACAGCAACGCTGTTCATAACAAGAAATCCTGTAGGAATTTCAGGATTCAGAAATTTTCACAGATGAAGGTAAACTGAGATTGCTAACCTAACATAAACATAAACTATAAACCGAAATGGTTACTTTAGGCACCAACGCCTTCCTCTATTTTTTCTGCTCTTTTCTTGTCCAGAAAAAAATTTGACTTTTTTTTTTTTGAAGTGCTCACTTACTCACTCCCTTTTCTTGTTCAGTGCATATGTTTGTGACAGGTAAGTAAGAAGCTTACATGTAAATTTTTAAATGCTCATGGGAAGATCATACAAACAACAGCTGAAATTACTCTGTATGTATCACTCTGTAAGTATCAAAAGGAAAAATATCAGAAAAAACTTTTGCCAACAAATTTTCATTTGAAGAGATTATTTCAGTTTTAATTAGTGAGCTGATCCTTGGAGTTTTCTTTCTTTTGTGTTRAAAAAAAGGAGTACTTGGTCACTGGACTCTTATCAAGTGGAATTTATTTTTCTAAATGTAACTATTTTGTTAGGAAATATGTATATGCCCAAGCTATTTCTCCTACTTAGTAAACTATTCAAAGACCTCAGACTTTTCTTATGACTTACATGAAGACTCAAATTAAGCGGGAACTGAAAAAAAATAAAACTATTTACATCAAAATGTTTTTGATGTAATAAAACTATTACATCAAAAATAGGAAAAAATAGGAAAAAACCATTTAAAATGTTACCACATGTTCAAGCATGACATTATCTTACAAAGATGAGAAAAAAAAAACATTAGCAAACCTGGCCTTCATTTTATACATGCATTATAAAACTTGCAGCAAATAGGTAGAACTAGAGGAGACCTTTTATGTAGCTTTAATACTCAATATACACAGAAATAGGGGGATTTCAGAATATGCCTGGCTAGTTCTGTGTAGAAATCTTCTGGGTTTTTTTTTCTGAATAAAATAAGCAGCCTATATAGACATTTTTGCCAATCAACCAACAAAAATTAGGATTTTCTCTGGATCATATTTCCCTATGTCACTGATGGGGCACATAACACATTATGATTGTAAGGCTTGTGGCACTGGGGCTAACTTACTACATTTGAAATGTCAGCCATAAACTTTTGCTAGGGATCCTGTGAGATTTAGGCAGTAATAAAAAGAAATATTTTAAAATGTATATTGAATAAATATATCTTCTGTAAAAGCTGAACCAACTCTATAGGAAAGAGGTTAAATATWAAAGATTTTCTTTTGAAGCCGTGCTTATGGTGTAAAATGAAACTACAAGAAGTGTAATATAGGAATAAACAACCTCTCTGATGACAGTATATGAGACACAAGGCACAAGCTCTTAGCAGATGAGTAAACTCTTCTCYATCAGTCCCACCGCATTTCCATACAGGCCATCAAAATATACTTGAGTTATTCCAGTCAATCCACTTGCATTCAGCTTCTCTCAATGGACTTGCTTTCCTCTCTACTTATCCAACCTTGCTGCCTCAAAGACATTTTGCCAAACTTACACCTTGCTAAGTCTCTGTGATATAGCAGACTTAGGCTTATRTCTCCCACCAGTATGATCCAGTCAAATAGTTCTGAAAAGGTGGAACACAGATATCTTGTCACTTTCAAATCCTGTTCCTTCAATACTCTGGGAACTACTATTTTTCTGGAAGGCACGGGATACAGGAAGACACATAATACTCTCCAGAATTCCTTCTATCTAATGAAGTCAAAATGAAGCAGTCTATAAGCTGCACTGCTTCCCAAATTCCCTCATTAATTAGGCAATGCTTACATGGAGAGGACAGAAAAAAAAGATGCAAGAGGATGAACTTGGAAAGGACAGGAATACAAATGTGTTTGGAAGATGCACTGCCTTTATGAGCCAAATGCTGCAAATAGCTACTCTAGCCTTGAAATGAAAACTGATGGACTCCCCATATCCTTCTCAAGCCATGGTAACACAAAACATTTGGGATGTTTAGACAGTATCCATCCTGAGGGCAAATTTTCTAGAATATGTATTCTCAAAGAAAGAAGTGAASAGATTTAGCAACTTTTCCTGCTAGTAGATGTCAAAACCAACAAAATTAAAGTCTTGAAAGGAAGTAGCAAGGGGAAAGATATTTTAGTAATGAAAACATAATTACAGCATCCCTGATAAAGCAAGACCACAAGAAACTAATTTACATAATAATTTTCTGAAACATATGAAGACTGCATTTCTTTCTGGGAAAACCATCTATTTTGCATTCACRTTCCACTTGTGAGATTAAATTTCTAGAATTTATTTTCTGAGTAAGAACAGAAGCACATACTTGGGTCCTGTGATCTAACCATATCTAGGAATATAACCTGCAGTTGTCAGAAAACATGATTTAGACTTATATAAAATTCAATTTTATCTGTCAAATCTGTTTTTCTTTTTTTTTTCCATACATAACCCTAAAAAATGCCCTCTAAATAGACTTACATTGGTATAAATAGCTAGAGGAACCAGAGAATTGTTCTTGAAAAAAGGCTAGGAATAAAGCATTAGTAAATTTTGCAGAATGTTGTTGTCAAAACTCTTTTATCTCTTGTCTGGAAAGGATCTTAAAGCTGAATTCAAGGCATCTCAGCTGTGGCTGATCTTGTRTGCTTCTTGTACACCAATCAGTGGACTCCCTTAGGGTCTATGGCTGTAAAAGGATGCTTGCAACATACTTTGCCTAACCCATTTGTATATTCTTAWATAACTGAGATGGGGGCATTTATTTTTAGCTWTTAAAATACTGAAGATCTACACCTTTGGTAATTATTCTTCAAATTTGTTAAAGAATAGGRTTTTTTTTAATAGGTTTTTGTCCTCACAGAGCAAATTTTGTTCTTGAAAGTCAGAAAATTATTTTAATCTTATTTTCAGTCTAATTAGTAATGTAAAATAGAAATTATCCAATTCCTTTGATTGTTTCTGTAAAAAACAACCATGAAAGATAAGATACTTAAATAATTTAACTATATGAAATTAATTTTAAAAAATGCAGGCCTTCAGTTGCTACAGATCAGGAACAATTAATAATGTAAAAGGAATTTCAACATTTGTTTTTCTGTAAATAGCAATATTATTCAATGGCAAATTACAATTCAACATTACATTTACAGGACCACTCAGAAGGACCAGAAATTGARTTATTGATAAATGTCTTTCTCTTATTGGTTATTGAATTAGATTATTATACACGTAATTATAYCATCATGATGAGCCAAGTGGATGAAATAAAAAGTATTCTCTGATGGCTTAATATAAGAATRAATCATTGCTGATACTTTAATCTTCATAAATCACTGGGAAAGTATACCAAACTTGCCTGGCTTCAGGAAGATCAGGAATGTTAAAACCCTATCCATAGCAAAATGAAATTTCTAGAATTTGGGAGAATTTASCATATTTAAGACTCCTTATGGAAACTGTCATAGTCCTTGTTTGTTTAAGCTGTTTCAAATAGGAATATTTCATAAGATAATATTCAYTGTTATTTAGGTAAGATTACAATCTTTCAGTTCTGAGTATTCAAATRGTCTTTAGTGGTAACTGCAAATATCTACTTAGTAGTCACTTTACCCCCATTAGTTATCGTGTCATTTTAAATCAAGTTGAATGATCAACCTGCACCACTTACAGGAAAGAACAAATGTACAAATTGTAAATGGGATGGTGACATTTTGTAATGATTTCAGTAATGATTTTTTTGCCCTCACTTTTACTTTACTTGTGCCAAGCCAATTCTTCATRATATCAAAAGCTGAAAGGTAAAAAACAAGTTTCTTTTTATTGTCTCATAAGATGTAGATTTATTTYAATTGAACAGGGAACATAGCTTCCTCTGAGTTATTTTATTTACCTAGTCAATGCACTGAATAAAAGAGCAGCATGATGCTTTGCTAAATGTACTAAAAGTGCATATGARAGGTCATATACTAAGCTGTCCTGGTTTCAGCTAGGGTAGAGGTAATTCCTTTTCAGAGGCTGTTACGATGCCATGTTTTGGTGAGCAATTGCATTATGCATCACTTGTTTTTTCCTTTTATTATAATTTTCATCTTCCTTTACCATTATGATCGTATTTTAATTTATTATTGTATTTTACTTTATTTTCAATTATTAAACTTCTTATCTCAACATACAGGTTTCTACTCCAATTCTCCTCAGTCCACTTCGGTGGCAGAGAAGAGCAGGGGTTGAGTGAGCAGTTGTGAGGTTCTTCATCTCCAACTGGGCTTAAAACCACAAAATAAGCTTATAAAATGGAGCCATCRGTTTCAGCCATAACATGTATATGGGTTATTAAATTCTTGAAAAAGGTATTTATGTATTGCTTGTCACTTTCTTACACAAATCATTTTAATCCCCTGTAATCTGAAGGAACACATTTTGATATCTCTTTATTTTGCCCTTCATAAAACTTTCTCAGAAATACCGAAATGCCAGTATTAATAACAATGGGCCTAATGCCAAAGTCCATATGGATTTTTTACACAGAGAAACACAGAAAATAATGCTTTTGTCTCAATGGGGCTGTACAACACTTGAGAGAATTGCAGCATTTGACACAGATTTGATAAGTCTATTTGCTCTGCAAGCGAATATTTTGCAGTGGCAGGGCAAGGAGATAATTTCATACTTGGTGGAGTTCTAGTACACTCAGAAGATTTGCCCTGTGARTGATTTTAATCCATGTTGTGTCTTCATCAGAGATGCTTCTGAAGTGCTCTGAAAATATTTAGCACCTCTGCATACTCACATTTCTATTRGTGTGTATTTCTTACCCACGTGGCCCTTATCTCCTGACTTTCRAGTCAGCACTGAAGTGATAAAAGTATCTTGAGGACTGACTTTAGCATGCAAAGCTTTCTTTAACTAAATCTTTTCTCCTCTGTTAACCTCAGGCATTTAAGCTGGTGACAGAAGCATATCTACAACTGCAGATGGAAAAGATTCAGATGCCTCAACCCTGGAAAAAAGATATTTATGTTTCTCTGCTGCTTACRCCAGTCTCTTAACTAGAATAGACTACAAAGGCAATGAGACAAATATAATTCAAGACARGAAAGTAAGTATAAGAACTGGCATAGCATATTATGTGTTGATAAGACACAAATCAGCCAAAACGAATTAGGTATAYAAATGGAAAAGCAATTTAAACTTAAAGGGGACAAGAAAAGGAAAGAACTGGCCCTTACTGGAGCTTTCAGCCCCTCAGGAAGATGACTAATTGCCATAAATRCCCATGGATATGAATAACACAATTATCTTTCTGTGAAATTATTTTGAAGATTATGTACCTCCTTCCTTTMTTTTCCCCAATCAACTTGACATCTGATTTCAAGCTAACTTGTAATTGCAGTGGTAAAACTGTGTAAAAAAGTATAATAACTTSTAGAGGTGACAGGTAAAGTCACTACTTAGTCACACAGCTGGATTTTGCAACAAGATTTCTCAGATTTTTCTTTTTAGGAAAATCATGCTGGAATTTAATATTTTTCAGAAATATGTTTTCTATATCAACCTTATACTGCAATTTTCAAGAACTAATTTAAAACAGAAGRTTACTCATAATCAAGGAGACACACATCCTCTGCTGTTTTGTGTCACACCTGTGCAGGTTACTCAATACTCTAATAACAGTTAACACTAAGTGAAACACATACTTCAGTAGCTGACAATTTCTATAACATAACTAAGGCTCAGAAAATGAGAACCAGTATAGGCACACATATAAGAATAATCTTTTAATGGTATTCTACACAAAATAAAACAGGTTTTTTTTGAAAAAGCAAGTATAACAGTGAGTGAATATTTTAGTTACTGCATGCAGTTAAGTATAGTTTTTCTGCAGAGAAAAAAAAAGCTAATCCTGCCACAATGATTTTTTGTTTTCTGAACAAAAAACCCTGTTTCAATAGGTATCTGTGCTAAGAACTGAGCTCAGGATTCTTTGATAAAATCTTTTTCTCTGCATTAAAAAAATGTTAGCTCTGTTGCATATGAATTAATCTCTCTCAAGTAATTCACAAAATGACAGAAGATAATTGCTATAAAAAAAGCAAATTATTTTGGTTATGAAAATTTATGCAGACTTGTAAGAGAAAAAAAATGCATGAATAAGAGGTGTCTGCCTATCTTTTTACTTTACTGTTTTCAAAAAAGCATTTTCACACTATAGGTCAWACAGAATTGTATATTATGACATAAAATGGGTGAACAGCCCTAATTCTGTCTGTAGAGTAATAAATTGCTAGTAAAATTGTTTTAAGGTGTAATTTATGCCATCTACTCTAAAAACTCATCAGCTAATGGTATCTAGGCTTATTTTCATTACTTCAATTTAAATGAAAARTAAAAGGTACTACGGCATACTTCATAAAGCATCAAAAACAATAATAAGAAATGTTCTATGGAGTTTACATAAGCTCATATATGTGGAGGCGGCCACAGAAGCTAATACTGCCTAGTGAAATTGAAAAAAATWGAAAATTTACATATTATTATAAACATCCAAATGAATTCTTTCCATTTTAAATCAGCAGACAGCTGAAAAAGCATGAATAGCACGAAAAAGTGTCCCAAAGGATTTTTACAAGAATTAAACCTACTGTTATTGTTTAAAATCATTGATCTACGTAGGGCCAGTGGGAGGCATAGAGAGGACTACAAATATTCTTGCATCCTAAGGTACAGGCTGTAGTAGCACTTTCAGGCCCTGGAGTGGCACTTCATGAGTGCAGCATACTGGTGCTCGTTCTGAATACCAGAGAGGTATTTGGCTCCAAGTGAGGTGCATGGTGGCACAGATCCCACTGACTTTAGTATAATTTTGCCACTGATCTCTGCAGAGAAATTAGACTTCAAATAATTGTATACATGGCAATATGAGTTATCTAGAGTTTTAGGATTATGTCCATACCTATCAATACTTTGTAGCTGAATTATGTCTTTTAGACTACCATGACCTAAATTCAGTCCGGTGAGTTTCAGTGGTCTATGTTACACTTAGTGACACAGGTCTGTTTTAACACAACAAAACCTCAGAATCAGAACTTCCCACRTTTTTGTCTGGACTGACTGTGCCACTGTGTACAGTGGGAACAGTCTATGAACATGTAATGCAAATGCAACATAGAAGAGTAGGGGCATGGGAGGGTGGCAGAGGGCTGGAGAGCACAGAATKATACCAGAGGCTCAGGGCTAAAAATGCTGCAAAAGTGCTCAGTTAATGGCCACCTCTGGAGTGTAACCTGTACAGGTGATTTTACAGATGAAAAAACAAAGAATAAGTAYCCAGCAAAGGGAAAATGTACCACACAGAGTAGATCTGACAGAAGGTGGAATCAAAGACCAGTTTAGGAGGTTCTGTTAGAAAATATATGAAAATATCAAAAAAAAACCCTAAGAGTAAGGAGGAAGACACCCCACAGCTCCCAAAAACCACATTATAGTCCTCCTGGAAAATGATTTGGACTAATGATTTGTCCAAATACCTCTTGGTTTTTTATTAAAGAGAATTAGCTGCAGTAGTAACTTAGTTTATAAATGTTAGCAATTACTAGAACACTAAGAATTAAATTCACTGGAATACTACAGTTATTAGAATGTATAGTTTTTGGAAAATTAGTAATTTTGTGATTATAATGCTAACAGACTGGTATAAATATAATTTACCGATATAAATTCTTCATTGTGCTTATATTGTGAATTTCTTCAGCACACACAGAACACACAAGGGATGCTATTGCATTTTACATGTTTGAGGAGTCAGTCTCTCCTGTGGACAAAGTTCTGGCACTAACAAAATCATGTTCATGAGGCTACTTATGACACAAAACACTTGTATTTACCTTTTACTGTTTCCTATACAGTCATATATTCAAATGTTTGTATGTTTTCTTTTACATTAAATATAGCTGATCCTCAAAACTCTTTATGCTGCTCATCACTGAAACAACATTTTGAATTTKCAAGTTTTACTGTTACCGCTTCACGTGTGGCGAACAGATATTTGGAGTATTACCACATTCTGTTTCACCAAAATGTCAATTCTCTCTCCAAGCAAACATGTGTGATTGGAGTCACACAGGATGATGTGAAAATACCAGCTGGTAACCCAGCTGTGGTACCTGATTACTGACTTCCCCCCTCCGAGTGACTGCTAAGCTCATATGGCTGTAATCCTCCCAGGTATGGATCTGGATGCCTTACTGCAAGATCTATAAACACCCTGAAAGCCTTGCACTCAAGGTCTTAAAGCTACTTATTCATATATAAAATTTCAGGTAAATGACTGAGGAGGGTTTTAAAATCAACCCTCACACATTTCTCTGAGGAGCTGAAGATCACAAAAAAAAAAAAAWTGAATAAAGAAGAAATATAAGCCTCTTATCCTCAGTGAGAGCCTTAATCACTGAACTGTCCTTCCTTATTTACATAAAATAATAATCAGTAATGTACATTTTCACATCTAATTAATCCCTCACAGTTGACATTTATTTCTTTAAAAGGCATCTTCAGTAGTGCAACTGGTCACTCTTTGGAGCAATGTTACACACTTTAGTCATTTTGCATGGGAAAGAAAATAGACAAAACAAAGGGAATTCATCTTCTACTTTTCCTTTCTTAGCTCTATTTTAGGTTAAAAATACAACACAGCTCTTTAAAGACACAGGGAACAGAACCCATAAACAAAAAGAGCCAATCTGCATGCAAGGAGCTGTCAAGTTAAAATTCAGATATTCATATTTTATATAGGAAATCACTTCCATAGTGAGTTTGAATAAATCCTCAGATTTTCATGAAGGATTTTGTTTCTGCTGTTTTGCTTTTTWTTTTCYCTTGAGAGATGCTATTATGAAACAAAGCTTTCTGTATGTCTTGAACCCAGTTCTATTGGAATAAAAGATAGTTTAAGACAGAGAGACTTTTGCAGTAGTGTTAACTTCATTTGAACTTGAAAACAGAGTCTGGTATGGCAGGCAGAGCAAGGTCAAATCCTGCAGCTGTAACAATTTGATTCTTGATTTTGTGACACTGAATATCACCTTGGCTSTTTATAACTAGTTTTTGGGATCAATTTTGTCTACAGATGCAATCTATAGCTGGTAGAATTAGGATATACCACAGAAGATGCTTTTAATTTATTCATAAAAKCAGTTAATTTTAATGAGATCTTTTTGGCACAAATTAGGAAGGGAGCCAGTGCAAGCTGACTCATTGGAAACTGTTTCAGAGTTGAGTCTGTTTTAGAATAATAATAAAAGGGATTGTCATTCTTTGACAAAAACCATATCCCATGCTTATACAAATGGTGATAATAGCTGAATGGATAGCTAAAACTATATTTTCAAAGAGAAGCTTTTGATCTTAAGGACTCCAGAAAGTTTTTGGCGAGGAGGAATGGGAAAGGCCATGTCTGTGTCTGTACTGTATTTTTCTTTTGTGGGCCTAGCAATCAGTACAYGAGATTATGGAAAAAAATTCCAATTTTCTCAAAGAAATTGGAATAGAAGAGAATCAGATAGAATAAATAATTTGAAAATTTAATGTTTATGATCTCAGTGATGTTTCTTCTCTGGAACATTATGGAAATTTTGCTGGATCCAAGCAATATGCTGAACAGAAGATACGTTAAAAAGCCTTTCAGTCACTTACATGTGGTTCTCCAAGTGCTGCTGCTAAGGTAACCTAAAGACAAGCAAAAACAATGTAATGACATCCATGGAGTTGACATGCTATGAACAGCCTTTCAGGTAAAACTAAACTGTCAAACAAGGTTCTAATTTGTTGAAACAGTAGGAATCTGTACTTGGGGGCCTCTTGTATACCTGCATTTTCGTACATGTTTCGTACRTGGTCTTGAAAAATTTCACAGGTGCTGTTCTGATGGGACTGGGTTAACCCTGTGGCTGTTTCTGGTCTGAAACAAATGGGTGTTGCTGGCAAAATTCAGTTCTGCTCCCATTCTGTCATCTGAACTTTGGCAGCATTGTAARAGGTTTGATCTAAGAATGCCTGAAGGTGGCAGTTAGTGATGATCTGCACCTCAGGACCTGAAGGGAAAAATTWAAAAAAAAAAAGGGATTGCAAGCACAGAGGAATTTGATTCAGGCATCTGAATAGTCATTAGAAGAATTTCAGCAGTAGAAAATGTAGTAAATAAAGTTCTACTCTACRTGTTGCTTTTAGCATCACTCAAATCTATCTTTCTTCTGCCTCATTCAATAGCTTTCCTTTAGAAAAGCTTTTCTAAATTACATACTGGAAAAAATAATTAAAAAAAAAACAAACAAAAAAACCCCCTCCAAACCCAAAAACTTAAGAGAGAATTCAATTTATATTAAGTGTAAAAATAGTACAAAACTTTTTTTTTTTCATCTGGATAGTATGGGCAATTTAATCTCACATCAATTTTTTAGACGTTCAATGACAGAAAGGTAAAATATAAGCTCACTGGAATTCTGTCAAGTCTGATGGTGTTCTGTTGGTGACAGTTATGGACATGGATAGAAATTTTCCAGAAAAATAAATATTATTTGATGCATTTACAGGCACTAAATTTAGCTACATGTGTAATAATTCCCCATTAAAGATAAGAAGAGAACAGCAAAGAAACAGACAGTAGCTGACAGGTTCTGCAACTAACAAAGCAGTAATGTGATTGACAAAGTTTAGGTAATTGATTCTCAAAAAAGTTGAAAAATGGCAGAAAAAAAGTTCACATATACAGAAAGATTTAACCTTTTTGATAAAAGAGCAGCTCAGCTTCTCCAGGGCAAAAACAAGCATATTCAGTTACTGTTAGCTTACTGAAACCATGGCTGCAAACTAATTAATTACTGGCATTTATCAGTAATTAACATTGTCTTCCCCATCTCACTTTTGCRGTAATTGGATTGTTTTTCAGAGCTTAAAACATTATATGAGTGATTTGGCTTGAGCTTGGGTTTAAGAATGAGGTGTTAGAGAAGGGAAGATTACTTTCTGGAGGATCATACAATGACAAATGCATCAAAAGCAGACTTTATTTACAAAAAATTGATGAACAATTTTACAAATCTCTGAACTCTGTTAAGTGGGTGATTAGTTTCCACATAAACTGAGCATTTTCTGAAATGAGTAATGAGCCAGTATCTTTTCCAGTTAATAATACCAGGGTATAACAGTCTGGGAAGGGAATTCTTCAGGAGCTCAACACAAAATTTGTGACTAGGAAAACTGGACCCCAAGCAGATTAAATCAGTTCTCTGCTCTCTTGCTTTCCTAGTAAAACAGCAGAAACCCCCATCTCTGGACTTTTGACAGGGAAACTACTTTTAGCAGAGAGGATGGTAGAAATTATGTAGTTCCTACTATTATCCCCAGTAAATTTCTTCTTCCTGAGAAAAATAAAGAACATTAAAATTGCTAGATATGTGCTTCCTCACTTACACTTTAAAAGTGATAATATAAAGACTTTTCAAGGAAGAAGACCTATGAAACTCTCATTATGAGTTTTAATTCAACAAAAAATGCAAATTTGTGTTCTTCTCCAAGAGAAAGGTATTTTTCTTTGATTTTATGGTTCCATGGTAACTTTGTTTTTGARAATATTTCCGTTTTCCTGGAAAAAAACAGATGTGATCACACTCCACAAACAATGTAAAGGATTAATTTATTACATTTTTTTCTGTCTTTATTAAGAGGTAGAAACCTTCGCTTCTTTCACTTCCCTGAATATTTGAGCCTGAAGGAGATGTAATACACATTGTCTCTGCAAGTCTCTACTCACTCATGACTTCTGTGCTGATTTCTGTTTTTCTGTACAAAGATTAAAACAACAGCTCTTCAAGCTTAATTCATCAATGTAATAAACCCCAGTTTCATCTMATTTCCCGTACTTGAGAAGTTTTCTTCCTTTGGTTTTTCATCTTTTCTTTTTCCCTTTCCTTTCTGCTTCAATGTTTTTTTTACCTAACATTTAGGTACAGAAATGTTATTAAAATACAGTGAACCAGATGTATAGTCAATATTGTGTCTTCCTGTCTGTTCTATGCTGTCAATATTTTGTAAAAGTAAACAAGCTGAGTCTTGATACACAAGTTGAAGATTTTCCTGAAGCTATTTATTCTATTGCCTTAGACCTTATGGAGTTATAAAACAGGAAAGGCATCTCTTTAGATACTCGGTTTTCCAAAAAATTTTGGTTCATACTATTTTTTGAAAAACATACAGATTTATTAGACGATTTTGTACTTAGTAAGAGTAAAACTATTTTCTTACATTTAATGAACTACCCATAATCTAAATATTCCCCCCATCTTGTTTTATAAATCTCCAGTATTAATTTGAAAAATACATGTCAAATTCACCATTTACAATATGTCTACATTGAATTAATCCTATTGGCAGTAAAATGACTTTAAAGAGTAGGTATAAMATTATGTAAAACCATAATATTTGTCTTGCTATTATTTGTTTCTTTGCTGTCTAGCAACTCACAATGGTTTCTCTACTATATCTCTATATAGCAGCAATTTTTAAAATATCTTGATCTATTTATTGWAAAATATTTATTTTGATGAAGCACTTTCTTGATCCCGTTTTGTTGACAAGTATTTAGCATTCAGTAAGTTTTTCTTCAATATATCAGACGTATGGTAGATTTCTTGATTAGTGTTGTGCTCAAAGATTAAGATTAGAGATCTGCAGCTCAGTTTCTGAGATCATTCCTGAAACAGTCAGGAACAGTTCAAGTCTCAACAAACTTCTTTTAAGTAAACTTATTTATTAAAATGCTTCTGAGACRCGAACTCAGATGTAAGTATAGTCAAGCAAGTTGATTTATAAAGTAAATGAATATTCATGGTCAGCATTTTTTACACTTTCAAATCAACCTCCTGCTGCCAAGAGAAGCCAGTGGAACAAGTGCATTTTGCAATGTGCCCAGAGACTCCCTCTTTGCTCTCCTGTTTAATCAAGAGAGAGTGCAATCATTTAGTGAATCCTGAATGTTTGGTATCTAGAGAAAGAAACTTTTATTTACCGGCAGAAATGTTTTCCCATCATTTTTTTTTCTCCTCTTGACAAGGACCTCATTTCAGCCATTTTTTTCAGAAGACTGCRCCATGAGTTCACAATGAAATTATGTAAGGGAAAAAAGGCTTTATGTTGTTATAATCATTACCTCTGTGAAAGTCAAGTGAAGCTTCCCTTCCATAAGCAGGATTGGCAAGCTGGTAACAGTGGATGAGAAGGCTGAGGTGCTCAAACCTGCTGTGGCCTTTCAGTACTTAAAAAGGGCCTATAAGAAAGATGGGGAAAACATTTTAGCAGGTCTTTTTGTAAAAATACAAGAGATAGCGGTTTTAGACTGAAGGAGGGTAAATTTAGATTAGAAATAAGGAAGAAGGTTTTTACAATGTCACTACAGAAACACTAGAACAGGTTGCCAGAGAGATGATGGATGCTTCATTCATAGAAATATTCAGGATCATGTTGGATGGGCAACATGGTCTGGTGGAATATGTTCATGCTTATTGCAGGGGAATTATCCTAGACCATTATCTCTTGTCCTATCCTGGAGATCAAGTGCCCCCTCTGTCAGCTGGCAGGTGATACCAACTTGAGTGGAAGTGTGTATTTGCCTGAGGGTAGGACACATGGTATCCWTTGGATYTCTAGGTTCCATTCCAAGAAAAKAATTTTCCCTTCCTTTTTATGTAAYACCTGCCAGGCCTGGATGTTTGGYTCATCCCAGTCAGCATTAGATATCTATCCTAGACAATTGATCAAGCCCCAATATCTTCCTCAATCTCATAATTGTATGGAAAACTTTTAGTTATCCAAGGGACTGACTTGGCTTTAGCATTACAAGGGAACATTGCTGGGCTAGTTCATAGGCAGACACTGCACCTGCTGATGTCTTAATTGCAGTACCTCAATCTTGTAGCGAATTCTATTTTTTATGCGTGTTTAAACAGATTTTCTTTATTTTGAGAAATTTAATTTAAACATTGATGAAATGTTGAAAATAAAAAAACCATAAAGCCTATGCTGTAAAATATTATAATAAATTATTTAAGCAGATACACAAACATGCAAATCCCCCACTAATTGAATACAGTATTGATTTGCAGAATAGTGTTTCTGTTTTAACAGATCACTCACTTTACTTGACACTTTTTTGTTTTGCTTGGTGCTATTTGTGAATTGRAGGTTCTGTGTTCACCTCATTTCTAGAACTGGATCAGTAGGTTGAGAAATTATGGGGTAATGCAATGGTATTAGGATACTAAAAACTGATTTGATCTGTGACTTAGAGGAAAGTACATTCAAATAAGACTTAATGGGACTAAAAAATYAGCCCCACTAAAAATACTTGTTTTTTCACTTTTATGGAAAATATTTGTAAATCACCTGAAACTAAAAACAAGGAATTGGAAAGGTGGAGGAAAGGTGTGCTTTAAAAGCTTTGGAATTTGTTCTGAAGAMAAGAATCAGATCTTCAGCTACTCAAAGATTTAGTATCAATCATAGTTTATRGTTTATTTGGCAAAGCCAAGTATTTATAAAAAAAAATCTATAAAGTTAAATGTACAAATGTATTCAAATGTACAAATGATACAAATGTATTCTCCTTGAATGAAATGTGTTTCAATATTGATACATGTTYAGATCATATGAAGTTAATTTTATATTACGATTAAGAATGAGATGAGTTATTTATGTGATGTTTCAGAAGATGCCAGTTTAATTTATGCTCTGAGTTTKTTTTCTTTCCTTTGGCTCTGTGGCATATGCCTCTGTATGAAATTGATTCACTTTTAGAAATAGATACATTTTTTCAATCAACAATTTTTCCATCTTTGGGACAAGATCCTGAAATGATGTAATTTATTTGTACAAATGAAGTCAACCATATCACAGAAATAGAGCAGAACAGAAATCCATAGCAGCAGGATCTCTGTCTCCCTCTTATACAGACAAACCAAAGTGCATTAAAATTAGTTTTCACAGAGATTTAAAGCTGTTAAAGACCTAAAATAGGTGCTTATGCCATCTTTCTGCTTCAAAGAAATAATACCTACATCTTTGTTGGTCAATTCCCAAAGACTTCCACAATAGTACATCCAAACCTTCCCAGACACAGTGATAGTGAAGACTCGAGACTATTTATGATTTATTGCATCCTCCCCTCTACTTCTGAAGAATTTCTAGCTAGCGGTTGTTCGCTGTTGATAGCAGTTATTTCTGCCTAAACTTAGTGAATTTCACAAAACCTATAGAGTCATGTAAAATGTCACCCTCTTATTCATTCTTACAGTATCTAAAAATCTCTCTGAATGCTATTTCTGTTCTCTAATATATTTGRAGTTTTTCCCATGAAGTTTATTGACACGAAAAACTACTAGTCATATTCATGACTTAAGGTCATTAAGTCAAATACTGAAAAACAGCTGTCCTGGGACAGCACCACAAAACTTAAATTTGATGGATGTTTCCACTTAGACAGTGAACCATTAATATTCTCTGACTGCATTTTTCCAATTAGTTTTGCAATCCACTTATAATAAATGCATTTAAACAATTTTCTTTTGCATGCAGATGATGTTGACACTAAAAAATTGTAAAAAGCATTACAGAAGCCAAATATGAAACATTAATATATTGCTTCCTTTTTGYCTGCAAGGCCTGTTGTGTTATCCTGGGAAGAATTAAAATGGTTTGGCATTATTTTCTCTTGAATGATCCATGTTGGCTGTTGCTTACTGAAGGTCTAAAGGGCATGGACTAAAAGGCTGTGACTTGTGAAATCAGAGGAGAGCTTGTCATAGGATGACATTGTCCAACACATCTTGCTATTTCTGTAGTAAGGCTTAGATAAACGTTACCTGTTCCAGGGATTTTGTGACAAAAAATGTCACCTGGTGTTATTCCTTGACAAGTTGATTTCCTCTACTGAACTGATGTAGATGAACACAGAATGGTTTTAAATTACTTGGAAAGCTGAAAGATGCCCTTTTTAGTCTCAGTAGACATTGGAAATGAAGAGGGTATTGCTTGACTAACGTGTCAGGGACTGGCATTCAATCAACATTGTTTTCTTAGGTTACTAATAAATGAGAATGACAATGGCTTAGGTAAGGAAAAAAGAAAAAAAAATGAAACCCTGTTTCTTGCAGAAATAATTCCATTATCTCAAAGTATGTTTATTCTTTTCCTTTCTGAGCTCACAACTTTAATAGTGTCAGACATTTTCATGGTTTCCACATTTAAATGAGGGAACTAATAGCCAAGTGACTATTCTAAGCAGAAGAATGTACTAATTTATTCTTTTTTGGCTTCTCAAAAATATTCCCTATGCACTGTATATTTACAGGGAAGGAGCTATTAGATCTAAAATAGATCTAATAGAGCTCAGAGAAATCTGTGAGACAAAATTAAATGACAGATATACAATGCAGGACACAAAAACTTAGATAAGTTCAGCCAAGCCCAATGACAAAAGTAAGATTCTTTATGCACTTTTATCTGTGTGAGGACAGGGAATAAAGGTCTAAAGCCTTGGCAGGGGTTCATGGATAGGTAATATCCATATTTAAGAGCCTGAGGCCACCAAACTTAGTTGTTACCACTCTTTTTTTAAGCTAAGAATTAAAATAGAGGCTTTGATGCTGCTGTGAGCTGTGCCAGAATGGCTGGCTGCTGAGAATAGTGCATTTGGGAAATGAGATCCAAGGTAAATTCTTGTTCTGCCCGATCAAAACTACATCTTCTGCGAAAATACTGCAAATATGTTTGAAGGGASAAAAATTGATTAAAATAATTTCAAAGTTTATTTAGAACCTAGAAAATAGAGAAAAATTGTTGGTGCTCAGTGRATTAGCAGTCTATCACATTACTGAATTTTTCTTCCATGGGGTGAATCCCCACAATGCCTCTTGCAAGTATTGCATCTATGGCGGTCAGCAGTACACAAACAATCAAACCCCAAAGAAAACAACAAAAACCAAATCCTCTTTCAGTGCTTCTCTGTGATGCTGTGYCACTTGACTTCTYCAGTGAGAGATTAWTGTCAGCAAATGCCTTCTTAAAAGCACTAAATCTTTGGKATATTGGGGTGCAGCTACACTCTCCGGAAGATGGGAGTACTTCCATGGGAAATATTTTCTGCATGAACAGTGTAGAAATTTGGGGCATAGCATCAGCTTCTGAAAATCAATTTAAGTGCCAGAAACTACATCTTAGGTAATACCAYGCTTATATATTAAATCTGAAAGATTGTGACATTGAATTGTAAAGGTAATATTGTGGTTATAGCCTTGAATTTTATTGCCCCAAAAAATTAATGGAATTAGCTCCATAAATGAAATTATTGCATAAATGAATKGGCACAAAAATATTAAGTAGGAAGAAGACTCTTATCACTGCCCTACCTTTTCTATTCTGTGTGTTTATTTCATGATCAACATGGAAGACTCAGAAGCGAGGCATGCATTTGTCTTACAAGAAATGCTCTGTAAACACAGGCAACAACTACAAGTGCTCCACATACACTCTCTCCCTTCTTMGGTGTTTGATGGCCTGCAAAAAATTCTGCCTGTAACTCTTGCAGCTTTTATAATTTGTGTGACTTCTAAATTAAATAAGAGATAAAAAATAAGGACTGTGAGTGAAGAGGCAGCTACAAGTCCCCAGAATGTAACCCTACATTCCACACAAATTTTAACTAATGTAAGTGTGTGGGRAGGAAGAAATGTTCACTTCTGGGGGCTGGTGCTCTTTGCTCCTGCATTACTGTTTGCTTTTTGTCTGTGTAGCCTGCTCAGTTTAAATTGGGGTTATATCTGCCTCTTCTKTACACAGAGGAGTACTGTATTACAGTCTCAAAGTGCAGCACAAAACCTCACTTCGTGGGTCACTTTGTGTGTTTTCAGCACAATAATCAATGAACTGGACATGAATTACAAATATTGCAATCCTATCAAAATTCATTGATATTCTTTCCTATGAAWTTTTGCTTTTCTGCCTGTTTGAGAAAGTTAATCTTGGCTACTCASACATTCATGGAAAATAAACATGAAAAGGCAGAGAATGTGGCTGAGCTTAAATTTGGTCTAGAATCTCGAGAAGTAGTTCCATTTCTGTTCTCTTTACYATTCAGCTAGTTGTAGTAAGAAAGCCAGTGTTCATGTAGCTTCTAGCTGCCAGAATTTCTGCTAAAACAGTAGCTTTTAAAAAACCCAGGGAATGTTATAGATGGGGAGAAAACACGCAAGAGTTTCAAACTCTTTTGCTTACCATATATCAACCTCTCCTGTTTTTATCTTTCTACATATAGTTTTGAGTCCTTGTTTCTTTTTAAGAAACAAGGACTCAAAACTATATGTAGAAAGCAGGTTTTAGAAAGTATGAAATTCATCCACAACAGGACAAACCTTTGATACTTTGGCTATTACCCATATTTAGACTTATTTTGATTTGCTGATTTCCTTACACAGTTCTCAATGAGGAAAACATGGTGTGAGATTATTTTTCACTGAATCCTGCTATTACACTTTAGGATCAGTTTATTGAGTCACCATTTGTACAGTGCAAAGAAACTCTGCATGAGATATATTCTCAACTTGAAAAGTGAGAAGCAATTATTTACCAGTTCAGCATGCACAGAACACAGCTAAGATTTGAAAATTTAATGACAATTAATTATTAGGCTAAGCATTGGTTTCCTCACCAGTACTCTTAAGGCACAGTAAGAGTTTCTGTTGGGCTCACAGCTGTTAGTCAGAAGGCTCAAAGCTGCCTCTATCACTCCCTGAAAAGGTTCTCAGTGAGGCCACTCTGAGTCACCAGGTGTCACCTTCTTTGTCATCACTGGTGACACTGATAATCTCAATTTAAAGCCACGGTGATTCCTGGCTACTCAACTAACTGTACAAGTTTTGGTATTTTTTTTAGTATTTTATATTTTTTCATGTTAGTGCTTTTCTCCTTGGCTGCTTGAGCCACTAATTATGTTGTCTCCATAGAGCTACCTCTGGCTGTAATTTTCTCTCTCTTATTTTTCTGTCTTCTTTTCTCACATGTTTCTAAATTAAGAACTTTTTCAGAAGGCAAGAACCAGGTTATGCTGCTGGGCCAGATCATACCTGGGTCTTGAACTCTTGGCTGCTAAGCACAATGGAAAAGAGGTTTACAGCAGTATTTATAAAGAAAGAGGTTTTATTTATTTATAAAGAAAGAGGCTTTTTATGTATTTTTTGTCTAAGTGAAAAAAATCAAYAGGCATGTAAAAGGCAATCAAGATATAAGTAGTTTAATTAAGATTTTGGAAAGTGAAAGCAAATCTTTCTTCTGCTGAAATTTGGGAATCCAGAAGAACCCACTGAAACAAAGATGCTTGAAATTTGAGGGTTTTCAATTTTTAGTGCTTCCAGCTTCAAAGTCATAAATTCTGACAAATACCTTTGATATGTCACAAGGAATAACATTTTTTCAGCTTATGTGATAAAATTTCTGATAGATTATTATGTGTAATCATTATGAGCAGGGATGCTGTTGACTATGTGCAGGAAAATATTTGAGTTTATTTGAAGTTTTCTTATTCATAAAATAAGATTGCATTTGTACAGTAACAAAAGAAGGAAAAAGAACCTCGATTTTTTTTCCAGAGAAAATAATATCACAGATAGACCCAGGAAAAAAGAAAAAACTAAAGCTGTCACYTTATCTAAGCAGAGTAGTTACAGCAAGTTCAAGATTTGACAAAACCAGAAACATTTCTGTATATACATATTCATAAATACATAGTATTAATGTACAAATTATATATTACTTATACTGTAATTTTGCTATGAATAACATAAAGTGCTCAAAAATTGTCAAAGACTTTTCTTTAGTGCTGGTTGTTTCAAGGGTCAGCAATAAAAAAAAATCAAATAGGAAGTAATTTCACCCATTGAATTTACGTATTTTTTTGTTAATTACTTTCCAATTCARAGTATCTATTTGTAACTATGATAAAACAAGACTGCATTTCTCTTCATACAAAATGAACTCTTGAACGTTAAARTAAAACCTTATTTTCTTCAAGTCAAAATTCCTTACTTTGCTAAAGTGTGTATAGATTGGTGAGAAATGCTCATGTTGTTCCATTCAAGCAATAAGAAATAACAATAAAAAAAATCTCAAAACAAATGTGTAAGCTAACCATCAGCAACCGTCACATATAAAGATCCTAGTCTTAAATACAGTATTGATATTGATAAGTGATAATATATCTATTCAGAARATTCCCAGTGAGATGATCAGCACCCTTTTCCTAGTACACCTCCTGGTGATAGATAACTCAACATATGGCTCATTTGTTTGGCTCACTGATTTTATTATCCTCACTTTTGCAAATGTTGCATATTGCATGGAATTACTGTTAATCATCTTCCAGGTACCAGCCMACATCTTCCCAGTTCATGTTATAGACCTCATCTGGGCTGCCTCCTTTGGAAAGAGGAATGCTGCAACTCTGAACAATGGGTGCAATGAAATATYATAACTCTTTTTTAGGAAGAATAATGGACAGTAGCACCTGTGCTAGTAAAGCCATACTGAGCAAGATTTGTTATATTAAAARCATGCAGCTGCTTCAGATTGCCCTGAAGCTCAGGGCTTTGACTATTRTTCTTTATAATTTTTGTAGTTTTTATTTACTGAGAGCAGTTTGATCTATTAAAATGTAGATACAGATATAAATATCTGTACTTTTTTTAACTCAAAATTTTCTTGTTCCTTGTGGTCAAGTGACTCTCAGAAGTACCTGGAGCATTGATAGCATACAGMTAATGCAATCCTTTTTCCAACTTGGAAAACAAGTGAACTCTTACTTTACTTTTTCTTCAGAGCTGAAAGGACTGAAAACTCTGAACTACTGACTAATTAGCTGCACAACTATCCTCTGCATTGTTTTGAGTAGCTCTAATGAATTTTCACACACTTTATTTAGCRACCTGTATAAGGCTTAAACTTTTTYTTAAACAGGAGCTCCAGGCAGAACSAAGGGATATTCATCCTGCCTGTTTGTTTCTGAGTTTAGATGTAAATAAGTAAAGATTCACCAGCTATTCCTATCCCCACACGGAATAAATAAAGGCATATTTTCTGTGGCAGGGAGAACAGAAAAGGGCAGCTGGAGGCTGRGAAGAGTCAGATGGGAGAGGTAGTAAGGGCTATGAATCAAAATCTTCTTTATAGTACAGAGTAAAAAAAAGTTTATAAGAAAGGTGAATTTAATTATGTCAATATTGATACTGTTGCATACACCTGGATCTTACTCTTTAAGCATATATCAATAAGGGCTTGAAATAAGTAAATCCCATATTTAGAGGCTCTATGTTTAACCTATTCAGACCTTCAGGTATTCAACCACTGACATTTCTCTATTCCACTTGTTATGAAGACATTAATTTGCTTCCCCTTCTTTATCAGGACTTATTGTTTACTAAATATGAGAAAAAACACACACAGATGTGATTGCTTCCTTGTGTTCCTACCCTTCCCATGGGTGCTTTAAGATGAGGTACTCTATACCTACACAGCCAAAACACTCTAGCAATTCTTTAAACCCCCCCACCTCATTAAAAAGTTAAACCTAGACTTCAAAGGCATATGAAGGCAGGAATAATAAATCACAAGAGAAATCACAGAGAGTGATTTCAAGACCTTATTATAGAACACTCCTTTTTCTATCTCACATACAGCATCCCTCTTGTCAGACGTGCAGCTGCAGATTACTTTGCACCCTAGCCTGGCTGCCACCTTTACTACCTTCTGGATCCTTTTTTTAATTGCTGAGCTGTAGTCAACTTTTCTGCTGCCACATCCATGAGCTAGTCATACTGCCTGATCTTTTATTTCTCAGTATGTCCATGCCTATTAGAGCTGATTACCTAGGAGAAATTGCTCAATCTGTCATGTCTATTAGTATGCAGGTTACTATTATTTGGTTCYTGGTTTTGGAGGGTGTTTGTGTTGTTGCTGGGTTTTTTTWAATAATTTTTTAAACTTTTTATTGTTTCRTTRAAGGGGGAAAAACCAMCAAAAATTAATGCTAACACATAAAGAAAAATCTCCTTCATCACCATTAGGAAAATCATTACATGATTGCTGCATCATCAGAAAACAATTTACCCTCAAATTTCCTTCCATCACTGTGGTAAACACTAACATGTCAATAGCACAGTGACAGTAAGGATTCTCAAAAATATTTTAATGATACAGCTTACTTGTYGCTGTCTGCTTTGTCTGCTTATCAGTAGTATAATGGAATTCACTTCAGAAAGAACTGTTAACTACTGCTGAAAACGATCTAGCATGTTTTAAAGAAACACAGAAATATAGAAAGCAATATTTTATCGACTTTTAGRTATGTCACTTGAAAGTTATGCCTAAATATATTAATTTTAATAAACATAAGACCTTTAATAAGGGGAGACATTCCCACAGTATGCTCTTTGCCTATCTTAYCTCTCAAGGTCTATTCCAAACCTTTTATTCCTTCTTAAATTTGCTTCCTCCTTCATAAAATCTGACCTTTCATGGGTAAGTTTTTCTTACCTTTCCTCAGTTCCTTTACCTATATCTTCCTAATTAATTTGGTATTCTTCTGCCTTCCTATCTTTTTCAGATAGTCACCTATCTCTAACTCAGTAGTTACCTTTCCTTTATAATGTTTTTCTAGTCTCGTAAGTCTGAGTATAGCAGTTCAGATAAACACAGCTAACAAGGAAGATGAAACCTTATGCAAAATGGAAATACAAATACTCATTGCCTGGAAAGGAATATGAAACAGTTTCAGCATCTTTTACTGTTTACTTTGGAACAGAAATTTTCAAAGGCCATCAAGGCCATTACATGGGCAGGTTTGATGCTTTGAGAACTTACGTACCACAATATGTATATCAACCTTTGTTGCATTTTTGAAGAGATTRCAGATACCATTAATTTTCTTTAAGAAGCACTTGCTTGATTCAATTAATTTGAATCAACTGTACTGTTCTCTATACAACTTTTGCTATTATTAAGTGGTGAACATTTGCTAGGATTGCCTTTCTTTAATCTGTTTACACATTGTGCTTTTGACTGTTTTCATGAGTTACAGTTTTCTGAGCTCCTCGTCCTCTTTGCCAGCCTTCTCAAGAGGAGAATTATTTGTCCATTTTCCACTGATTTTTAAAAATTTTATTTTGGTGATATCCAACAACAAGGTGTCAGTTGTTTAAATCATGGTGCTAATAATGACAAGGTGATGGGTTGGATCCCTGGAAAGGCTGTTCACTTTAAGAGTTTGACTTGATGATCCTTGTGGGTTCCTTCCAATTCAGAATATTCTGTGATTCTGTGATTCTGAAATCAGTAAAAACAAACCCACTAATGATGTTTTTCACAAATATATTACTATGCATCATTCATGGATGTTAGAAGAAAATAATTTCTTGTAAATGAGATGGCTATAACAGCCAAAAGTACCTCAAAAAATACAGAACAATGGTCAAATTATTTCTTTCAAAATAAGCATATGGGGTCATCAACTGGCACATTCCCAGTTGTCCAAAATCTGTTAAAATCAGACCACCATCAGTTGTACTAAACCCAAGATGCAATTTACCAAATTCTAGAATTCAGTCCTCCCTCTGTACAGGTTTGCCMAGGCAAGCAGCTAAGCACGCCATCACACACTCTCTGCCCCAAGCTGACCAATCCTCAACCAATCCATGAGCAACAGCAACCTTGGGAGACACACAACACTCCCCCTCCCCCATTTACCCACACTTTCAKGATTAATTTTAACTGCTAAGCATGACATTTTAGGGTATAGAATACCCCATTCACCAGTTTGTGTCAGTTATCCACACCTCTTGCTTACCCTCAGTCTATTTGCTCTGGGGACAGAGTGGTAAAAAAGAAAGACTTGATGCTGTGCAAGCATTGTTCAACAAKGTTCTGCCAATGGCTTTAGGCACAAATCCAAAACACAGCACTATTTGGGCYGCTATGAAATAAATTGACTTTGGCCCAGTCAGACAGAGTGTATGTACATTTCTCAAACTTATCTTTAAATTTTGGAATGTCAAATGATGTWTACCTAATATACATCTTGCCACTTTCTATACTGGCAATTCAGACTATCTGGTATTCTGTAYTTATTTTTGTTCATTTCTGACATAAATTTCAATACCCAAATTATAAGTGAGCTGTGCTGTGTTTTTGAGATTTCTTACTGTCACAAGGTGAAGAGTTTTTGTAAGCAAGAACTCATAGAAAATGAAACAAAAATTATGATTTTAGTTTTTCTATTTCATAAAAATGAGGCTAAAGAAAAAGAGAACTTCCTATTATTATGAAAAATATTCAAACTTATTTGAACACTTTGGACTACAATTCATTTGAATGAAGTATTGAGAAAGTTAATACTGAACTCACTTAAGGACATCTAATATCTATTTTTATGGCAGGAAAAAAAATCTATCAAACAAAAGCTAAAAGGGTTTCATTTTGCCCTCCTGTTCTCTGTGGGCTCTGCAGAAAGATCAGTGGGATTATGCAGTGGCTACACTCTAAACTRTAACAAACCTGCTCATCCTAGCTTTGTAATTATTGAGGGTCAGATTGGCTCAAATCACTTTTTCTATCCAGCTGCTTTTGGTGMAGTTTTTGGTGATTCTCTGCTTGTCTCTACATGTTGTCACTAAGACAGAAGGTCTTCGTGCCATCTGCATCACTGATCCATTGYCATACAGTAAAATCTCTTAATTCTGCTCTAGACTTCATGAGTCTGGAAACACCAGCTTCCATCATCGCAAAAGGCAATTTAATGAATTGGTATTAGTGCTTATTGCAATACTGATAAGAAGGGCAGAATTTGTAAGGTGTTGTTTAAAACACCATATGTTGGACCTATGAGGAGAGATAAAAAGAGGATAGCTTAGATAATTTTATGGCTCTTCAGGTGTCAGGGAACCCCAGGTTTTGCAGCATCACATGGACCTCCTAGCAATGCGGATCATGCTGTGCAGAGGCCACCCATGGAGAGGTTTGTGGGTACATTGGTTATTGCAGCTCTTMTAAGATTTTCTTAGCAGAAAACAATTCTGTCCATCAATTCTAGTGCTGAGCAAAAGGATGTCCTCATGTGAACAGTTTCTGCTCCATTTTAAGTCAAAGGCGAGAGTATGTACATGGCATAATTGCCAATGTCCATAGGGCGCTGCCTCAGAGCCCTTCATTGTATTCACTGCTTGAGTGATCAGGTATTGGCCTCTTCCAGAGGCTCAGGAGAGACCTTGGCACTCTGTGCACCTGCCTGAAAGGAGGCTGTAGCCAGGTGGGGATTGGTCTCTTCTCCCAAACAACCAGTGATCGGTCAAGAGGACACAGCTGTAAGCTGAGCCAGGGCAGGTTGAGGCTGGACATTAGGAAGAATGACTTTGCAGAAAGAATGACTAGAAATTGGAATGGGCTGCCCAGGGAGGYGGTGAAGATATCATCCCTGGAGGTGTTTAAGGAAAGACTGAATGTGGCACTTGGTGCCATGGTCTAGTTAGCAGCATGGTGTTCAGTCATAGGTTGGACTCAATGATTTCAAAGGTCTTTTCCAAMCTAGATGATTATGTGATTCTGTAATTGATCATCCCCCAGGTATCTGCTGCCATGCTCTTTTCAACCACTGGCTTTCCATTGTGCAAAAATTTAGAGGATGAAACAAGGACATGTTTGAGCTGTGGTTGTTTCTATTTGCCCATCTTGCCTCYATCTGCGTGAACACTTGAACCACACTCAAACGCACACATGCACAGAAGAAAACTTCCTACTGATAAAAGGAAGGATACAAAATCCTTCAGTTTGTGACCTTCTATGGCCRTTTGGAAGACTTCAACTTGGCCTTGGAATTTGTACAAAGTCACAGGAAAGGAGTAAGTATTCACTTGAACTGAAAAATTCATGWAACTTTATGGTCTTTTCACCATTTCATGAAGTCAGCAAATTTCTAATGCTTTATGATGTTTTTAAACRTGACTTCAGGATTTTGCCTGGAGGCTTTCATTGCAAAACCAGCTAATCTGATTGGGAGGAGACTGAGATGCAACCCTGCTTTTATTAATTATTTGTATAGAAAGAGCTAGTAAACATGTACTTTTTAGATGGCATATTTGCTTTAGATACTTTTTAAACAAATTAACTCTATCAAAGTTCCTGGAATATCTTCTGATAGATACTTAAATMATTGAGATTATAGTTTGTTAAATAGTTTAAAAGAGTTTAAAAGTCAAAGCAATCAAAAGAGGGCACTTTTGCTGCCAACCCATCCCAAAATTGTATATCCTGTTGCCTCCCTGGTGCCATGGATTATTTTCRTATCTTGACACACAGTCTTTATGAAGATAATGGACCCTTTTAAATATATATTAACATTTTATTTTATATGAATAGGATATGATTGAGGTTCCATACAGCAGAAAAGCTAGAATGATGTCTGCTGCTTCAAATTGCAATGCAAATATTTTTTACTTTCACTTTTTTCTTTTTGATATTTTTTAAAGTGACATAGAAACCATTAGCAGSAGCATTTCTCACAATAGYGATGGCAGCAATAAATTCCATGTTACATCCTACCATCGATATGAAACACCTCATTTCTTTGAAGTTAAAACATCCAAAATAAAGATTTGAAATTAATAGTGGTGGTTTGCCTTTGAAATTGCCATCCATATCTCCTATAAATGGATAAAATGGAATCCAGATTTAGATAATCTAAAATTAATCAATCTAGCTCTATCCAACTAGTTTCCTACTGGTTTTGATGGAAGGAATTAACCATATACAAAGGATCATCCAGTCTGCCTCTCATGCATATTTATTTTTTGATAGGATTCCTCCCTTGAAGATGCACATTTTTTTTTCCATGGCTCCTCCAGCCCTGCCCATGGCCCAGGGCCCCATTTCAGCTCTCTGGACCAATGACACTGCAGCAGAGCCCGTCCAGCTCCCCACAGCTCTGGCCTGCCTGGCTATAATCCCACCTGGGGACCGTGTCCCAGCCCAGCCTTGGCCTGTACCCATTCCCATGGGCATATCTGAAGCCTGGAGCTGGGGCAGCCCCTGTTGCCTCCRGTTACTCTGCTATTCCCAAGCTGTACTGGAGTTTCCGGAAGTGAGAAAGGATTTAGGAGACAGATTTGGTAAAACTCGTATGTCTCCTAATAGCTTTTCTGGAGCTCTGCAGAGAACTCTTTAAGAGGCAAAAAAAAAAAAAAAAGAAAAAGAAAAAGATAATTTCCCTCCACTGAATGAGCAATGGGTTCAGATACGAAGAAAATTTTTCTGAAATTTTTCCTAGCCCACTTGCAGTGGGGGCAATTCTGAATCCACAAAACCTTTGCAAATTTACTGCCCGTAAAAATCCTGTTTTATTCTGGTTTYGTTCCTTTCTACCTGCCTTCCTAATTATATGAGCTCAAACTTTTTTTAATACTGCATTTTCATCAGTTAAGATAAATAAGGAGCTTTATACTCTTGTTGATGAATACTTCCTCCCATGTGCTTCAGTGGATGTTATACTGGGAATGGATAGACAACAACATGGGAAAAGATTCCTGCATTCTATGCAAAAACCATGCCTTATGAAGAGGTTTCTGGTGRTGATGAAGAGTTTTTAGGTAGTATCCATTTTGTCAACTAATTCAAGCTAAGCTATGAATTATCCAAGAATAGCACTTAACCTGAATCTTGACCTATTTGTGAAATGATTGTTGAAGATCCCTTAGGTAGACAGTTTTAGTCAAATGCAGTGATGTCAGCCAAGCCAGGAATATTCTTATGAGTTCTYTAATYTTCTTTTCTTGATCTCTAAAAGACAAACAAAAATAAGTCTGACACTAAGACTGGCCAGATCAGAACACAATATATAGCTTTATTTACTCTCTGTCAGAATAAGTTTAAACTGCACAGAGTTGATTTATAATTTTCTGCTTGAAGTAAATACTGTTTATGATAGAAAATATAAATTTTTATCTCATATTATTAGAGATAAATAGATTTTGTGTATTAACTCCAAAGAGATAATGAATGTAAGAAATAAAGTATGGTGATACTTTATAATGCAGCAGAAAAAACCAAAACAGTGAAAAATAGGAAGGAATTCAAATTCCCCTGGCCTCAAGACAACAGATTAATGGCAGCAAGAATAATAACTATTCTAATAGAAGTGCAGGGTGGAGATTTTTTTTGGTCAAAATTAAAGGAGAAAGACAGAAAAATGCATCACTATGCAAAAGCCCACTACTTAGAAGATATTTCAACAATTGATATCTTAATAAAAGAAAAAAATTAGAAAATAATTTGAAATGTGACTATGAGATAAAATACCCAAAACTGAGCATATACTCTATATAGGTCTAGCATGGGCAGCATTTAAATGAATACTTTATACAAGACTGAGAAGGAAAATTTTAGCAGTTACCTTTGTATGGAGATAAAATTTTTATGTAGGTATCATATATATCTGTTGAACTGGAGTTTCACCTGAAAGGCACAAGATGCCATCTTGTTACAGGGGAAAATAGTCTAAAATGCCAAKAAAAACAAGAAACATTATATGAGTTTATTTTTTTATACTGCTTGAATATAGGAGACAGAATATATTCCATCACCATAACTTATTTGTTGTTTCTGCTTTTTTATTAATCTAAAGGTAAAGTATGTATCCCTCTTTAATGCTACTTGGGATATAAACATCACATAGTGGAGAGATGGAATCAAATATTATTGGCCATCTTGAGTCTCACATGGCAGATATGACCTAAACTGTGATGAGACATCTTGAGACGGACTCCTCTGATCACTCCAGATGCCTGTATGTGGAACAATAGCTGAAACAGAYCCAAAGACAAGGATTCATTTCCGTATTCCAGACACACAAAGTCAATTTTGTTTAAATGGAAGAGTCTATCAGATAATTTGGTGAGCTACAGTTTTGTAGTAGTAAGAAATACGAGACTCGGTTCTTCCACATGTAGCTATCAGTTCTTATTTGAAATACTCCACCTGGTCTGASTTCCAGCTGGAATTCCTGAGAACCCAGCTCTCCAGCAAGCCTGAGCTCATATCTACCATTCYTGGGTGCATATGCCCCTCCAAAAGTAATAGCTTTCTACATTGGCTCTGTCCTAGAACTCTATTCAACTCATGCGACCTATATAAAGAAAAACAAATCTGAGACTCTGTGACTGAAAAGTTTTTTCTCAATTTATCTAAGGGAATGGATTTTACAATAAAGAAATTCTTGTTTCCTTTGCAGTTATTCCTTCTCCAGATGAAGAGAAGCCTCATGTCTTTGAATCAAATTGATTGGACTCTAAAGATCTATTTTTCACATCCAAAAAATGAATAATATTACAAAATAAGAATAATCATAAAACCTGTCCCTGAAAAATTACACGAGTAAAATCCCTGTACAATTGCATTTTCTTTTTCAGTACTGTTCACTTCCTCGTTTTAAAAGTCAGTTATCATATACCCCTGTGCCCGGTTTGGATAATGGATTTTCACATGGAACCATATGAAATACTTTGTTAAGTACAGCTAGATTAAGCCAATTTACATTCCTGTTGCCTAGGAAATCAATAATCCTTCTGAAAACTGTTTTCAAATTAGTCTATCAAAATCTAAATTTCACACCTTAATTGTTAATCACGTTTGTGCCTTTAGTTAACTTTTAAAGCATTTGCTGAACATTTTCAAACCACTGACAGCTGATTACAAATTGTGTGATCACACTGATCGGTCTCCCATTCTGTTAAATAAACATATTTTGGTTGTTCTTCTCCATTTTTTTGATTCTGGGATTTGATTGCTGGGATTATTCCATTAACACAATCATTTACTGTGAACAAAATGGACAAGGTAGGCAGTCAACTGCTATTTAGACAGCAGCAAAGTAAGCTTCATGTCATCTTCTGCTCAATGCATTGACTGGTATATATCCTGTTCTACTATTTTAAGGTTATTACTGGAATAAAGCTAGAAATTAACTTGAGTTTCTGTTCATTTCAATAAGTAGGAACTATAGAGGTCTCTTTGAAATTTTAATCCTGAAATTGTTTACTTAAGAATTCAAAAACACAGTGTGTGTTATATATGTCTTCTTGCACATACGTGATTTCAAAATACAAGTMGACATAGTATATTGGTCTTCATAATTTTCAGGTTTATTTTCAGGCATATTCTTAAGTTCATGTTCTTTACACACAGTCATTAATTTTATTTTGTATCTGTATCTAATTTCCCTATCTGTTTTCTTGAAGCTATTTCAAGAAACTACATTTAGGAAAGAGATAATTATCTTCAAARATTCATGGAGGGTAAGGGTTTTGGATTAATAGGATCATTTTGTCAAGCCTATGATATATTTGTGACCATTAAATTTCATCTGGTGTTGATGTATGTTGAAAGTGAGCTGTGATGATCTGTATTTATTATTATTATTATTATTATTATTGATTGTATTTGTTGTTTCACTACCCAAAGCCTAAATGAGAAAAGAACTACCCTGAGATAAGCATTGTATGAACACAGACTGCTTGATGATCCATATTTTGAAGAGCTTATGGTCAAGATATGAATATCCTGGAGTTGAAAAATGGAATGTAAAACACCCTATTTTATGACAAAAGTAGAAAAAACCTTAGCTCTGTTATTTAATTATATTTTTTCATAASTTGGAGGAATGTAGTTGGAATTGAGCTATATGGGAAAGAATACAAACACAAATGGACAGGCCATTGATACTGAAAGTAATGTAGGGTTGAAATGAAATYATTGTGAAGAGATGTGGTACCCTAATTTTATTTTTACTCAGTAGTTAAATATACTAACTGTTCAGCTAGATCAAAAAGAAGTTGCACATGACAACCAATAACTARTCTCCAACACTGAATTTGGGATGAAGATGAATGAATTATCAAACACTTAACCTACTTGGATCAGCACAGTAGCAGATAAAACAACCAGGTTGGATCCAGAAATGTTAGTTATGTAGTTCTGCACCAAAATTAATAGATCCTGCTCTACAGGCTTCAGCAGCCATTTCATGTGAACAGTCGTACTGACTCCAGACTAGGGTAGATTTGTCTCCAGCCATCCCGAGCTACTAGAACCCATGTGATTCATGAATCTGTGACTGGCACAGACAGAGATAGATAATTTGAAAAGCCRTCTTAGACATCTCTATGAAATTTTTTACTAAAGACAGGAGACAAGGGGAAAAATGTCACGAGCTTTCTGTGTTTTTACACTGAGAAAATCTCCAAGGCTTTGGATGAGATGAGAAAAGGATGAATGACTGTTCCTAGACTCCATCTGGGTACTTGTTTGTCCTCTAACCTCTCACTTTGATGTCAAGAAAACTAAACTAGGTCACCCAAAAAAAAACAACCCAAAAAAAAAAAATCACTCTGGGAGAAAACTAGAGAATGATAAGTGAAAGAAATGGATTTTGCATTTAAATCTGAAAGCTGTTAAATCTGAGCTCAGTTCACAAGCTCATAGCACACATAAAAGAGCTTCTCAATCTCTGTGCAGCTCTTGTAAAAGTTCCTCTCCTATGCCTGCAAGTCTTTTCTTCTTGACAGAAAACTTCATGGTTTCTTTCAATTATAACAGCTGTCAAGAGAGGTCATGATTTCTGAAAAGAAAAGCCTGGTCCTTTGCTATGGAAGGCTCTGAATATTAAGATAAACTATAATGTGGGGTGATGTATTCAGAGACCTATGTGCCACTAAAAAGATGGGTTGATGAATTTCAAAACTTCTTTTTCAACACCTGCTTGGATTCATTCCCAGGCATATTGAGTTGAAAAAATAAGGTCTGGAGGTGAAGAATGTATGGCTTATTCCAGCAAGCTTTATTCCTAATATTCCACAGTTATTCTATGCTTAAATGAGTGTAAAGGAGAATAGAATGTGGACCCATTTTATTTTTTCTTATTATTTTAACAAGTCAAATAAGAACACAACCTTTTAATCTAACTGTCCCCACACCACGTTTGTTAAATCTGGTTTCTGGAAAAAGCTTAAAATCTCATTGTATTTAACTCAGTATTTGCAGGTGCAAGTGCCTTGAGTTAAAGTAAGTGAAGATCTTGTGCAGATTAAAAAAAARACYTAAAAAACAGTGTTTTTATTACTTACTTTTTTATTACTTGGTGATATGCAAGAGTAAATAATAACATATAAAAAGAGAATAAATTGTGCACATCCAAGTTACCTATTGAAAGTCTGCAGCATTATATTGCACAATGTTGTTATCTCTATAGCAAATACATATTTGTGCAAAATTTTATCTATTTTGGAAAAAAATGTGTTGTTTCCTTGTTCCAATTTATTTTTCCATACTGAAATATGACACCTCTGTCTTGACTTGTAGTTATGATTGCTTTGAAAATTTATGTTATATGTTTATCTGAAAGGACTTATGGTGGAACTAGAAACTGATAGGATTCAACTAATAAACAAAGGGAAAAATGTTGACTCAAGTAGAATGGAATGGGATGGGATGGAATGGAATGGAATAGAATAGAATAGAATAGAATAATTTAAATTTCTGAAGAAACCAACAAGGGTCATCAACCACATCTCTAGGAAGCCTGTTCTAGTGTTTGATCACCCTCATGGTAAAGAAATGCTTTCTAATGTCTGGTCTGAATCCTGACAGAATTTTGAGGCATTCCCATTGATCCTGTSACTGGATCCCAGGGAGAAGATATCAACAATGAGCAGCTGTTTTCAAGCAATGGGTGGTTTCTATTTCTCTTGGGCAAATTTTGCCCTGTCTTAAGCTACTGCAACTAGGACCAATTTCTTCACCAAGACCAACTTAATTTAGAATTATAACCAGATCCACAGATACCTTCATTAACATTTTAGATAAAATCAGACAGACATTGATGTTCTGATTAGTGAAATTAGCACTCTCTATATTTCTTAATGACAAAGTATGGAAGTGGTGGAAACTGCAAACAAGTTGATATTCTAAGTTCAGGAGACAAATGCAAATCACTGTATATCAGAAATACTATATTTTTCCAGTGATATTCTAGAATTATCTAGTCTATTATTTAAGACAGCATGGTTTATGCTTAATGAATTAAATATTTCACAGTTCATGCACCCTGATGGAATCTCTATTTAGACAGATTAACAYAGTGTTTTGAGGACCAATTATATAGTCCAGGGGCTGAAAAAGAATGAGAAATTGAGTTCTGCTTAACTGAAATGCCAAAATGAATTACTGGTTGTATCACAATTGTCTTCAGAAAATTTTTCCCCATTTTTGGCCAAAAGTCCAGGAGGACAGTTAGCCTCASAATTTTTATTCAGCTTTAAAAGCAGCCAGATCTCAGCTAATGTTGTATTATGTGATTTATACCTTAAGTTTTGGACTGGATGACAGATCTTTCCATTTCTTTGAAGGTATTTGGATTCCAAGTTTTATCTTTGCTCATGATGATAAACATTACTAGTTGTCTTAGTTTAATATTGCTATAAAAGCACTATAGTCACCCTATGTATTCCTAAACTTAGGCACAAGAGAACATGGTGCATATTAGTCATTGTATGATTTTGCCGACCTCTATGAATAAGTATAATTGTTCTAGGGGATGCAGTGCTCAGGAATCAATTCTAGCACTATAATGGCATATTATACCATTAAAATACCAAGTTAGCATTCAGAGAAAGTACCAAACAGCCATGAAAACCCGTGTTTTTTAGATTTAGTATGACAGATTTCCCCCAACACATTKAGTTTTACAGCGGGAATTTAATGGGTATGTGGCCTGTTAGTGACACATCAAATCATGAGGGCTACTGCAAGACACCTTCTGAACCATCATTCAGTTTTCCTAACCTTCCTTTGATTACTTGTACTTATACTGCCAAAGAAAGTAAGGAAAACAGAACTCCCATATGGGATTTACCTTTGCCTGTCACAGTCATGAAGAGTTACCCACCAAATTGCTTGCAGAGCACTGGCAGAGGGAGCACTTTGGCTGTCTAAAGCTGATAAAAACTCTATTAGTGGACCATTTTCACATCTAATGGCCGCAGGCAAGTCCAACACAGAAATTCACCAATGCTTCAAAATGGATTACTGCAGTGATATTGAGAGAACTGACCCCCCACAAGGCAAGTCACTGCACCAATCTTTGCTGCAGTCTACAAATCTGTAAAATGGGGAGAATAATAGTTCCCTGCTTTATAAAGGGCTTTGACAGCTAACATTACAACCTTATAGGATGGATTGTTTACAATAGACATACTAAAATGGCATTAAGCACATAAAATTTAAAGGAGCATTAATCGCATAAAATGATTTTTCCCTCTAAAAGTCTAATTACATCATCACAATCAGTCAGAGTTYTGGTTTTGTTTTGGTTTTGTGTGTGCATGTGTGTCTGTAGRTGTTACTCTAGAGCAAGCCTGTCTTTTATAGAATTAATGGAACACTAAAGAAGTTCCAGCAGCAGCAGCTGTAGCAATATCAGTTCAGGCTGAAAGAAATGTGACTTACCCTAGTGCTTTTAAGTGAGGTATCAGTCAAACCCAAGATCAGCTCACTTTATCAAAATTCAAGATCAAACTGTCTCTTTCCAGTCACCTTTTCAGAAATGCAGAAATATCAAAGACAAGCATTCCTGGTCTGAAGCACACACAACTTCTGAGCCTGGAGAATATAGAGGAATGCTCTATATGCCTCATAGCCCACAAAAAAGTTAATAAACTCTATATAGCTGGAAATTATATGAACAAGTAAAGATTTCTTTTTTACCTATTTTTTATATCTTCTATGAGGCAACAAAAAGGACTATGCATACATTTACCTAAGTGTTCTCAGAGTCAGAGGCTACAATTATAATAAGGGATAATACATTTTCAGTTTCTTTCCCACTTAGGAGAAAATGTAAGTCAGTCAAAACAGGATCCTAAAGTTCTGACTCCTGTGCTTTATATCACTGAGTTCTAYACCATTTATACATTAGTTGTGTTTCCAAGCTTCAGATATAAATAACAGATCAGTTGAATTGAATTATGCTAGTCTCATTACCTGAAAATTTCAAATTTCACAGACACACAGACTCGCAGAATTACTAGGTTGGAAGAGACCTTCAAGATCATCAAATTCAGCCCAGCCATAACACCTCAACTAAACCATGGCACTAAGTGCCACATCCAGTCTTTTTTTAAATACATCCAGGGATGGTGACTCCATCACCTCCCCAGGCAGGCCATTCCAGAATTTTATCACTCTTTCAGTGAAAAACTTTTTCCTAATATCCAACCCATATTTCCCTTGATGCAGCTTGAGGCTGTGTCCTCTCCTTCTGTCAATTGCTGCCTGGAGAAAGAGCCCAACCCCCACCAGACAACAGCCACCTTTCAGGAAGTTGTAGAGAGTGATAAGGTCACCTCTGAGTCTCCTTTTCTCCAGGCTAAATAACCCCCAGCTCCCCATGTTGTTCCTCACAGGATTTGTGTTCTAAGCCCCTCACCAGCCTCATTGTCCTCCTCTGGACATGTTCAAGCATCTAAACATCCTTCCCAAACTGAGGGGCCAGAACCAGACACAATACTCAAGGTGTGGCCTCACAGTGTCRAGTACAGGGGAAGAATGACCTCCCTGCTCCTGCTGGCCACACYATTCCTGATASTGGCCAGGATGCCATTGGCCTTCTTGGCCACCTGGGCMCACTGCTGGCTCATGTTCAGCCGACTGTCAACCAGCACCCCCAGGTCCCTTTCTGCCTGGGCACTCTCCAGCCACTCTGTCCCCAGCATATAGTGCTGCAGGAGGTTACTGTGGACAAAATGCAGGAYTTGGCACTTGGATTTACTGAACTTCATCCTATTGAACTCTACCCATCCATCCAACCATTCCAGGTCTCTCTGCAGAGCCCTTTTCCCTTCTGACAGATCAACACACGCTCCCAGCCTAGTGTYGACCACAAATTTACTAATGAAAGACTCAGTCCCCCTATCCATGTCATCAGTAAAGATATTAAACAGAACTGGCCCCAGCACAGACCCCTGAGGGACACCACTGGTGACTGGCTGCCAGCTGGATGCAGCACCATTCACCACCACTCTCTGGGCCCGGCCATGCAGCCAGTTCCTAACCCAGCAAGGAGTGCTCCTGTCCAATTCATTCATGTATATCTGAGGTCTTCTCGGCTTTGAATATTTGGAGTGTGATTTCAATGTGAGTCTGAAAACTATTCCTGAAATACTTTGTATGTAACTCACTTGTGCTTTCTACAGATATCAGTGAAAACATTCCCTTAGGGACAGTGGAATAAAAGTTTTCTGGAGTAAATCATGTGCTAATGGGATACATGACCAACAATTTCAATTTTCTGCTTTGTTTCTATTCATATGGGTGTACAAAACCCTTCCTCACTCCCCATGTATTAGTTTTCCATTTACAAACACACTGAGCCTTGAATTTCATTTACTATGTCAGAGATGTAGTTAGGTATGGTATTAGCTTGGGAAACCCATGAGAATAATGCTGCAGTTTCCTGATAGTAGACAGAAAAAAAGCAGAAGATACAAAGGAGTTTAATTCACTTCAACAGAGGTAGGAGTCTATTATGATTTGGCCCACCTGGAAGAATGTGTCTGACTTAGGTGCCAGTGAAGAAGAGCAAGGTTAGGATTCAGTTATCTTAATGTAGGTGACTAAACACAAGTGAAACAGGCCMGGGAGATATTATAAGGCAGGCACCTGCACCACCTACTAATTGTGACACAAGACAAGAGACACATTAACTCTCTGAAGTGGCTGCTAGAGACCAAGTRGAACACTTCAAATTACTAAAATAACACTAGGAGGCCATGGGGCATTTGAATTTTGCCCCAGGCTTAAAGGAGAATAAATCTCACATTCAATTAAACACCTAGGGTAGGATTCAGCTTTTWAACATAATTTTTCAATGCTATTTTCAGTGCCTTACAGTATGRCATCCAACATTCATTTGCTGCACAAGTGGTTTTCCCCTAAATCCCTTGACATGCTTGTCAACCTTTGGAATTTCTAGGAAAAGGAGGCAGCTTGGCCACCAAAAAGCTAGACAGAATAATCTAATATCTAAAATGTCCATCAATATCTGTCAGGTGCCTGGGAAATAAAAAAACCAAAAACCTGATTTTTTTTTTTTTTGCATTGATTAGGCCAAAGAAAAAAATGCTAATTTAAATGTTTTGCATTTAAATATTTCTCAGATACATACACAGCTCCTTCCAGTTGATTCTGTGGCTGTGGATATGACCCAGTACCCTCTGTATTTCTTCCTTCCATTTGTTCCTACTGTTAGAGATGTTTGAATATCAGTTCTACTGGAACATATAAACAAAAAGTTTGAGATTTTAATATATCAACACAGGCTATCCCATAGCTAATCTGCTAATTAACAAAAGCTTATTTTTTGTTCAAAAACTTCTTAATAAAACTGCTTAATAAACTGCTTAATAAAAGATGCATTTTCTRTTTAATTATTAGTCAAAATGTCACCTTTGCCTATTAGTCTTTGAGTTGCAGTATTTCTTTGGAGGCATCTTCTTTCACGTTGTACAGTATAAAATATATTGGTGAATTTTSAAAATCTGTTTAATGATTTTGTTACTCCATGACCACAGCATGCAATTCAGCATGCAATACCTACTAAATAGTTTTCATCTGAATATAAAACTTGAGGTATACATAWAAAAATGTCTTCATGATGGCATGTAAGAGTTTATTAGGAATAATGCAAGGATTTTTTATTTAGCAAGACAATAGATGCCTGTCCTTGGCCAATCACATTTCAGAAAAATAATGTTTTATTTATCTGATTTATAATAAGTGAGATTGTATCATTGAAAAATATAAYACATCAAATAATCCTGCTATTTTATGATATCATAAAATTTTATACTAAAATGTGTAGCTATAGTAACCCTTTTGTAATCAAACTTATTGGTATTTTTTATATTTTGTTTGACAAATGGAAGCCAATACCTGAAAGCCCAAGGACACCAAACATAAAATATATAGAGTTGTATAGAGTAAAAGKTATGTGTAATATCTTCAGTGTATTCTGGTTCAACAAAGCAGCAAGAATGAATGGGAACAGTTATATAGTGAAAACTGATCTGTTGAGAACAGATTGTTAGAAGGTCAATGACAGAAGAAAAGTTCTCTTAGTTTGAAAGAAGATGGTGGTGCAGAAAAAACCCTTTAAATAAACATTCAATATGATCATAGCTTCCACAAATCAAAGCTAAAAACATTTTGAGGTTTGTATATTGCTTTTTGACACCCTTAAGCCTTATCCTATGATGTGTGAAAGTGCTGTAGACACTTCACCGTTAATAGAAAAAGGCAAACACAAATCAATAACTTCCTCTTTAGCAARCCACAGTGTTGGACAAGTCCTGTCTGCCCCTGTTAGTGTGTATTATTGCTTGCTGGCTGAAGATAAGATTGATTTACTTTCCCCTCAAATTCTTGTTATAAATTTCCTGCTACAGTACATTCATTTTTGAGAGAAGAGTAAATGAATTGCTAGGTTAGAGATGACACATCCTTGTGGTGCAATATAATAACTGTTAACATCCTTCTGGGAGAACAGGGATATTATTTCCATGTGACTGTCATTGTTCTATGTCCCTGCCTTAGTAAACAAAACATTTTCTTCTTCTTTTTGACATGCAGTCACAAACAATGAGCATGGAACATCAGACCTCAAGGTTACTCTTGTTTTACTCATGGAGAGAAGGCCAGGCGGTGAACTCAAGGACCCAAGCAGGGGTTTTGTTGCAGCACACAAATGACAAATTTTTTGCCCAAGCAGGGTTTTTTTAAACAATATGTGCAAGCCATTTGGGCATAGTTGCCTAGATGATCACCTTATCAGTCAGMAGTTTAAGCATTTTTGTCCTTGTTCTTTCTGTCTATATCTTTCTGTCCCTGAGTGGAAGTTAGTCATTATGTCTTTTCTTGAATTACTGCAATACAAACAGATCAAATGATTTTGTGTTTCTTAGTTTATAAAGGCTTTTGCTGAATGCACTAGCYRAAACATTTAGTGATCCAATTGCAGGCCATGACTTAGAATTTTAAMAAATGTGATTAATCATAAACTGTGGAAACTTGATCACTATGTTGTAGCAACATGCATTCATACACATACAGCCCTCATTGCTTCCTATGTTCCACAGTAACTGAAAAAGCAGTTTTAAAAGCACTATCTGTAGTATGTATGTGATATTTTTCCATAAGCATGGATATCCTCTTTCTTCTTAATTTATTTTCTTYGAAAATCTACAAAGACAGCAGTAATCAGCACTGAGTTTTCATCAGGGCAGGCTTAAAATCTTCAGCCAAAGCTATAACAAAAATCAGTACCTGAAAGAAAGTTTTGTTCATWCTTCTACCAGTTTTTTGTACTGAGGGCTCCATCTTCTTATGATTTTCTAATTCAAATGTGTCTTTTTTCTAACTAAAAGCCTCTTAAAAMTTCTGTTCAAAATGTAAATATGTTCTTGTATTTATAGTCAATAAAAAATCCAGGAGCAATAATAATTTATATTAATTATTTATTTTTGGTCATAAAAGAGGACAAGATAAAAAATAATTATCCTTCCCAAACTAAATATACTTACACACTTGGTTCTATATATTATGATGTGTGATGATAGTTTTTTTAAGGCTTGGCAAAAAATGGGATAATTAWCTCTTGATGAAAAAAAGGAAATAAATTTAATATATTCTCCTTCTGGAGATGAATTATCTATATGCTTAAATGACCCATAGTTAAGAGATAATTCTGAGAATMATGAATACTATGAAAAGTTTCTGGGCATAAAATGACTTTAGTTCTTCCATATCTTGCATGCAGAACTACTCTTTTCCTTTCTTTACATCTATTTTAGCCAAAAGATATTTTTCATGAGGACTAGTGTTCTTGTTTAACTGTGCATGTTGAAGTTTATCTTTAATGTTGAAAGAAATGACCCTTATTCTTCTTCAGCGCAGTACCTGCTGCCATGGTCCTTCTTAAGGTACCAGGAGAAAGAAAAAAGCTTAATCTATAGAACACTCTCTTGGTTAACTGTAAACACCCCATGATGYCACCTATACAGAGTCAAAAATACTTTAAGTTAGAAAATCTTTGATTTATATCCAAAGAGAGCTCTGGAGATCATCTAATACAATCCCATGATCAAAGGAGGCAGTACAATACAGGCAACTGGAGTCCCTCTTTGGTCAAGATCTGAATATCTCTAAGGGGGGAGATACTGCAGCCCCCTTAGGCAACCTGCTTTTGATACTTCTTACTGGTAACAACATTATTTTAAATACCTATTTTGAACATTCTTTGATGATTCGCTTTCAGCTTGGTCTTCCATAGGCCCTCTTCTGCAGAGTATTTTAGCTTTTTATTTATTTGTGACTGAGCCAGCACTACTGCTATTGGTGCTAGCCATGTGGATATTCCCAGTCCAGTCTTCAGTCACTGCTGATATATATCCTCACACTTACAGGACATCTAAAATTATTGAAATAATATATGTCTTTTGATTATTAATCAATGTTCTGTTTTGAGCAGTTGTGAATGATCTCATTTATGTTTTACACAGGGAGCAACACAGAATTTATATCTATAGATATATGTGTGTGTAATGGTGAACAAGACAGAAAATAGCAGGAAAATAGTATGGTCTTATCCTTACTGCATGTGAATGCCATTTTGACGAACTGGACTCTTTCTTGCTCTTGGCCACATAGTCCTTATGTAATGCTTGATAATCACTCCAAAGAAACTGTTCACAAATGATTGGTAATAGTGTGATCTTAATTTTTTTATTTGATAAATTAAGTTCTACTTTATAGAACTGTTGAATGTTGCAGCAACACCAACAGCCTTAATTCTGTGCTCATCTTTGCAGCTGTTTGGTACTGTTTTCTGTCTCATCCTTTTTTTCCTTCTTTGGCTGTCTATGCCCAAAACTCTATACACGTGACATGCAATGGGATTTAATTCAAATGTCTAAGAACTGATGGAATAGCCTTCGTATAATTGAAACATTTGAGTCACCATCATTATGGTGAAATACGTTTTCCCTTTTGTTCAGGAGGAATAGTACATCYAACACTTGTCCATTAAAATTTATTTGGACTTGTATAATTTCATTTTAAAATGTTTGCATTTCCTAAGGGATTCAGTAAGTAAATATACTGATGATAATTAGCAACTCTATTCAATTATATAATGAATACTTTCCAATTTTTYAATGAAAAAAAATATTTCTTGTGTTTTATCTCACAAGCAAACAGGATGATAGTAAGCAATACAAGTTTAATGATTCAATAGCCTTGGAAAAGTGAACATTTTACATGCATTTTTAAAGGATATTGCAATAAAATTGCAGTGCCAACAAAACAGAAATGCCTGTGAGTTCAAAAAGATYTGGAACAGGGTAAAGAAGATTGCTTTGAAGAAAAATAAATAAGAAGAAAAAAGCTGCACAGAGCTATTAATAGCCACAAATGAGATACTTAGAAATTGTTTTTCTGGTGTTTACTGTAATGAATTAGGAGTGAATAATGAGTCTATTTATGTCATGGTGACCAGACTCCATGTTTGATATAGAAGTCTGTTTGCTAAAGGAATTTTTGAAATGGCAGGCCATATACAAACTTTTAAAAAATTACAGGATTAAGAAATATTTATGTTTTTTGTTACTAACCAACACAAAATGTGAATATTTCTCAGAAGGCAACTGCTTCCTAAAAAAACCCCACAAACCTAAACCACAAAAAGCACACAAAACCCCAAACAGATCTGCTTCTAACACAAAAAGCAAATCAGTACTTATAGCTATTGTTTTTCAGAAAACTCTGACTTGTCTGCCTTTTACAAAAGTTAGATTTATGTCTGGTAGTATCCTTGAGAAACACAGCATCAACCAAATAGCATGGAGCAGCTTCCATATAATGCCAAGGGAAGAATAAAATCTTTATAGTTTCAAAAGCTCTAGCAGCCTTACTTTAATATGTAGGCAGTGCTTTTTGAAAAGCCATCAAGCTTATGAAATTGCACACTTTATTCTTGGAATAGCTGTGATGGCCAGAGAATTTCTCAAGTGKTTCAGGGAACAGTCTTCATGAGGTAGAGTGTATTTAGTGGGCCTCTCATCATTGCCAAAAAGCAGGTAAGGAAAAATGACACAGTCAAATGTGCCATGGAAAGTTTCATCTAGTGATAATGCAGATGTGGTGTATTTGTTATCTTTCTGAGCTCGGCTAAGGACATCCTCATGGATGAGCAGGATGTGTGTTTGATCATGCATGTGCAACACTAAACAGAGCAGAAGGGACAAGCTCCATAAGCAAACCCGACCTTGCAACAYTGTTTATGCTGTGATTTTGTTCAAGGGAGTAAAATATATTCTGGATGGGATCTGGCTAGATTCTAGTATTTTGCCAAATTAGAATTCCAGCTGTAACATAGGGCAGTTTTGTAGGAAGGGTTTGCAGGTTTTAAAGGTAATGTCACAAAGATTAGGAGACATGAGTCTGAGTCTTATGCCCTTATCTCTTGTGGTCCAAAGGTCTTTAGAAAAAAATTATGGATATTTTATGTGTGTAAAAATTATGGATAATGAAAAGAATTCCTAAAATTAATTCCTAAAATTGTCTTTAGTTTTGAGAAATATCAGGGAACTGAGTATTTGGCTGCCTTTCCCTTGTGAAAATTGTTTATTTTGGTTTTTTGGCTCCTTTTTAATCTAAATATCAGAGAAAAATTGGAGCAGTCAGGATGTAATACCTCTTTTGCAACTTAAGGAAAGCAGAAGGAGAAACAGAAACATGAAAGCAAAGAAGCCTATTGAGGTCTTTTTCTTTCCCAATGGTTTTGGATCCTTTTCTTAGTCTCAGAGTAATGGAAACTATGACATATTGCATTCAGCAGCCACTCAAAGTYAGAAATAGCTCCTTACATCTGGCAAAACAAAAAACCTAMAACAACCCTGAATGTTTTAACTAAAATTTTCAAATAGTTTTTGCCTCACAGTAGAAATAATAGCTAATTTGTATCTAACCTTGCTTTTCAATACTTTTTTCTCAATTTGATATATGCTTTTCCTTTTTCTGCCTTTCATATTTATTAAGCTAAAATTTAAAAAAATTCTCTAGTAGTGCAGCTGTGGCAACATCTCTTCCTTTAAGCCCAAATATTGAACTCAGATGTTCATATGAAACTCATTGAATGAGCACAGTCTCCTCTGACRGTTACAGCCACAGGCAGTTGGCCTTAGCTGTCAATTCCTTCACTACCACAGAGCACAAAACAACGTTTTGGATCCACTGTATTCTGTGTGTCATTCTATGAAGTGACACACTAGAATGATGCTAAGAATAAACTTAGGTTGTTTTTTCAGCTGAAAAAGGTTTTTTTCTGCTGCTGTTTTGTAAGCAAACATAGAAAATATATATGTTGTTCTGAGGTGAAATACAAGTTGTTCTTTAGGACATGTTTTGTTTTCTTCCTCATCTTGGCCTTTGAATGAGTAGAACTCATTCAAGTAAATATTTTTTACTTGAAGCTTCCTTCCTTGTAAGTAGAGAATTCAGCCAATTAGATCCTTGYATCCTGTGCACCTCTTGCATTTTTTGGTTCCTATCCCTGCAAAACATAAACATGGTTCTTAATTACAAACTGTCATGCATTTCAAAGACATCAAAACGATTCTAATCCCGCTGCCATATGCAAGGACACTTTCCACTAGATCAGATTGCTTAAAGCCCCATCCAAACTGGCCTGAACACTTCCAGGGATGGGACACCCATACCTTTTCAACCCTTTTGAGTGCCTCAGCACACTCAAAGAAAGAATTTTCTCCCAATATCTAATATAAATCTAACTTCTTTCAGGTTAAAGCCATTCCCCCTCATCACTACATATCCTTGTAAAAAGTTATTTTCCAGTTCTCTTATTTGCCCCTTTAGGTACTGAAAGGCTGCTAAAAGGTCTTCCTGTCGATAAGGAAAAGTATAAAATTTTGTTCAAATGATTATGGATGTTCCCTTCGTTAAAACACCTGGAGTTAATTTCTTAAATGCCAAGTCCACACACTGGCTTTCAGAGAAAAAAGATCAGTGGGAAAAAAGAGACAAATCAATTTAAAGACCAATTTGAACATTTTATGTTCTTCTTTTCTCTTCTTTTCCCACTGACATATTACAGTCATTTTGTTTCGTTGGCAGCTCTTCTATTCTGGTAATTCCAGACTGCAAAATTATCTGGAAGATACAATTTCCTTCTACCTTTCTCTTTCTTTGGCCTTATTCATTTTAAGTTGCTGAATTTCTACCTGATCTCCTATCTATGCTACATGAATTATTGGCTGAGGCTGACGTAATTGAAAATTGCATATATGTCATATTATGTTTGAAGCTTTTGCTCCCCTGATATGGATGTGTGAGGTGTCCTCTTTTTTCCTTTAAGCATAGGAATAATTTTACTGCTTATCTTACTTTTCCCTGCATTATTGCTACTTAGATTTCTTCAAGTTCAAGATCTCTATAATAATATAAGGATTACAATCTATTAAAATGTGAGATTTATTCTGGTCTAGAATGTCATTATGTTCCTTTAGAATCACATTCTATTATTCAAGTCATATGAGACGAAATCTCTTGATTTTCTGAGTGCTTCTCTCAACTTTTTGGGACACCTTTAAAGGTAAAAATATTATTATGTCTAAGTCATAAGCAATTCTTTATATTTCAACTGTTCAATTAATTTTTTTTTGAGGAATGTTTACTCTTTTATGTTCTSCTAATTTTTTTTTAATCCATGAACATGTTTTATGTATTTATGGTTATAAAAAAAAGTTGTATCTGAGGCATCAAAATTACTTCCATTATAAACTGATTTAATCTATTGTCTCTAATCACATTTTTGTAAATCCAGCATTTGGGATACAAAGTACTTACACTGAAAAACAATTTCAAACAGATTTTGATGACTTTTGGTTCTTCTATATCTTAGATAGAAGAATTTCAAAATGATAATGAAAAATAAAAGATCTCAACCAAAACCAAGTCTGGTTTGATTTTGAAATTTCGTAGTTCAGAGAGAAGAACCATGTAGTTCTTTGTTAAGTAACAGTACTTCACCTTGAATGTTATCCAGGTCCAAAGATTTTTAACTTTATTTATTTGTTTTTTGTTTTCTTGGGATTTWTAATATAAATCATTTATTTCAAAATATAATAAACTAATATTAGATTTTATTAACTACTAAGCTAAAATATTAGGTTATTATCCATATTAAAACCAGAAACCAAATTTATTTTGAAACATTTGGGGTTTAATTGCTCTTAAATTGAATTGAATGTAAGTAAATTAAATAAATTCAATTAAATAATTGAAGAAAAAACTGCTTTGGCCTGTTATATTATGTAGACCATCAGAATTTTARTGCTGATCTATTCAGAAAACCAGTGTCAGAACTAGCTAACAAAATAGCAGATTAGATTGATAATGTGTTCTTTAAAAATTCTATTTAAGCTTGTAAAGATATTTGGCAAATTTATGGGATTTGCAAAAATTGCCTCCATTGATCAGGAAATTTATAAGTCCCAGCAATATTGAAAGGAGTTGAAGAAAATTCAGTGGTCTTGAAAATAAACCTATTTTCTGCTTTTTTTATTTTGACATATGATGCTTCATATGTCAAAATAAGTTTAAAATATTTCACATTCCTACCTATTCTAAATAAATATACAAAGGTCAGGCATTGTTTTAAAAATTGTAATATATCATAGTTAGACTACCAGGGATTCACTACCATTTTCTTTCTGTGTCACTTTGAGATATATTTGTTTTGATTTATAGATGTGTCTGCAAACAGGTGCACAGAAAAATCTTGAATTTTTTACTTAAAATGAAAAGAGGCATTTTAAAAGCAATTCTTCTGCTTAAGAGATTATTAACTTCTCATGTCAGCAATTATAACTTGAAAGTTATTAATTTCTTGGTAAAAACAGAACAGTTAGTGATATAGATATCAATAGGTCAGCTTAAGATGTTCTACCCAAAAAATATTTTTTAATATTAAAGTTGGACTATTGGTTCCAGAATTATAGAAGTACTCAGGAGGTTGCTGGTCGAGACAGAATAAGCTGCACTACTTGGTAGAACCACTAAGTATAACGTTTATTTGTTGGAATTTCTCTTATGTTACTTCTAACCTTCCAGGGTGGGGAGTCTGACAGTGTTGYCACAGGTGTTTTTCACTCATTTTATTCTCAAAATAAATCCATTAGATACAGATCTACTTAGGAGTTGTCTGCTTTTTGGAAGGGGTTAGGAATCTGGGTGCACTGGCAGATTTCTATTATTTTGGTTTGGTTCTTATTTTTGGACCTATATAATCTCCACCACTGTTTCCTAGGACACAAATAATTCTCCTGAGATCCATAAACCTGCATGGAGCTTCAATGTATCTTGCTTGCTCTCTGAGTTGCATCTCTATTTTGTTAACTGGTGCTGAAAATTACTCATGCTTCTAAGAGAGCAACACTGTAAAAGGCTAAGGTTCATATATGCTTCCCTCTAGAAATAACTATTTATGATGTCAGGTGATGCTCAGTGTGAGGAAGAGGAATGAAATTGACAGTAAGAGATTTAGGCACCAAATATGAAATGAGCACCAAATATGAAATATATTTACAGTGTCTAGCTTTGCATCTCCATTGCAATTATTCAGTGTTCTACTCTAGGAAACTTTCATTTATCCAATGCTGTCAATACATGAAATAGAATGAGTGAATATAGTAGTTTTGAAATAATCTTCACTATCTCACCAAATTCTGATACTGTATAACTGGAATTATCAAAATGACTTCTCTATTTCACATATAGTTCAGAAGAAAAATGTGGCCAGAGTTGTAAAATACAATTTCAAAGGCTTATTTTCTGAAGAGGATATTTATTCATTAATTCAGATGTTGCATAAAATGAACAAATCTCTGAAACAGCATTATTATCATAATACAGCTTCTGCCCAGCCCTCCTAGCATACATGATAARCTGCATTTTGTACTTTTTTTCAAACTGGATGATTAAATTTTGTCCTTTACTAATGCAGAAAGTATTAAGCATAGTGGATAGCAAGACATAATCTGAATGGTTTCCTTTATGAAATAGTGTTAAGGAGTAAGGTTTCATTGTTGGTATAGGCTTCCTGCGGGCTGAAGCAAATAAACCAAGATCAGCATAGTGCTTTATTCTATTTACATAACTGTTAGCACTTTTCATTTTTCAATTTTACCTGATATTATAATATTGTTTTTTTCTTTTTACCTCCAAGGCAGCATGAAATGGGAGAGAAAATGTTTCCAGGAAATGGGACTGTTAAATTTCTTGCTTGATGGCAACAGAAAGAACACATTCACTGAAGCACTTATTGATGTTTCATTAACTTAAAACAAAGAATTAGAACCCATGGTTCTAAGCTGTTAAGTATGATCTATAYCAGAGATCTGTTATTCTAAAGAAAGTAAAACACATGCCACTTCTCTACAAAAAAGATCCCTAACCCCCAAAACRGTAAGAAAAATCTGGTAAGAATATTCATCCAGCTTTCTCCTTTTAGAACAACATGCAGAATGTGATATCTGTTAGAGAGTTCCAGACTCACATCCTATAATAAGGAAACTCCAGATRAATAACTTTTAAATTATTATTTATCTTTACATTAGATTTGAGAAGAGAAAGTCTTAGAGTTTCTACTCCTTTCCAGTGTACGCAGTCTCTTGTTTGTCAAAATGATTTCYAATGCCTTTTCATTTTACACCTTTGAATTTATGATTGTACAAAAAATTCTCATAAAAATGGTGAGAATTGCAAGAATTTCCACTGAATGCTGGTTTAAAGGTTTCTGAAATAAAACCAGGACATTATGAGAAATTATTTTGATGTTTGCACAGGTGTGTGACRTTTCTGAAAGCAAGCCCTTTGCTATACATGCATTTTTCCCCAATTCAGACTCCTAGACACCATCCCTGCCCTAATGCACATTACCATGAATTGATGGTAAGCCTACAGGGTTGGGGAACTGCCTGTATCAACTCAGACTGAGATGCCTATACAGAGTTCTGCTCTATAGACACTTTGTAAAGATGCCGCCACCACAGAGATGAACTGCAGTCTATTTAGGTCYTTCCCCAGGCATGCTGGAGATTCCAGGATCTTCTCTACATGAAGCCAAGCAGAGAAATTAGCATTTTTTACCATCCTTGAGTGCTATAATCATAAAGTTAAAGAAAAAATGCAGTTGCTTCCCACACTGCCCACGTAAGACATACCAAATGTATGAAACACTTCAATACCTTTTAAGGTTTCTGCTTTAGAAGCCTTGGGCAAGTTGCAGTGCAGGTACTGGTTATATAAATATTTTTGCATAGTTGAATTGTGGTTAAAGCTTATCAGGCCTTTTCCATGGTCTTGGTAATGAGGGGTACGTGATAATAGCTTGTGTTGCTCCTGTCACCAGTAATTGTAGTCTAGAGCACCAGACTGTGGATGTGCTGTACCGTAACAATAGATTGTCATTTGCAGGCTGTAGCTGTGGTACTCTGCAGGGTGACTGACATTAATCAGATTAAGAAAACTTGAGGGGAATAAACAAAAATATTTGTGTAACAGAAGATAACTCCTCATTGAAGATGTAATTTGACTCAGAGGCAGTTTGCTCCACAACTCATTCATTGAAATAGAAGTCTCTCAATGGAAAGAGAACTAGGCTGCTGTCAACAATGGAGAAAAGTCTCCAGTTAAAAGCAAGGCCTCGTAAAAAAAAGGCACCCTCAACTCCTATACTTGAACTTAGCATTTTATGCACATCCACTTAGTCTGTGACAGAAATGAAATACAGGAATAAGATCTCATTAGTTCACAGGGATAACCTTATTTTGTACAGAACAGGGCAGATGGTTTCAGTCAAGACATCAAGACATTCAAGTTTTCTTTTTTTTTTTGGAGCTCTGGTGCACCAGACTGGCTGATGTAAGATCTTTTAGGTTTAGAAAGGAGCAGATAGAGAAAAAAAAAMCCCAAAAAAATCATACTTCATGAGAGAACATGATAAAAAAATTCTTTTCCTTTCCTACATTGACTTCAAAGGAGATCGTCAAAGGCATAGTGATTTTTAAAGACTACTAGTATGTTTTTTTCAGAAGAAAATGCAAGTTTCTATCTCTAGAAAGAGTTTTCAAAGGAAACTGGGACTAGAAGTACTGCAGCTAAAGATTTTTCCTATGTTTAGACAGTCATGACTTTTTATTAGACACAAAACTGCCTCTACCATCTGGAGGTTTTATATGAGACCGCTTAAACATTTGCAAATGATTAAAGGGTCTCTTTAAACACAAATACCAAATTAAATTGCCAGAATAAAGTTCCAGATGTATTAATACTCCATGTCCCAAACTGACTGGTGGTATAAACAATCTCAGCACCATCTATGCTGCTTGCACTCTGAGTCTTAGGGATGCACTGAAATCTCTGAAATTGTATTTACTAACTTCAGGTTTTAATTCCTACATTTATTTCCCAGGTGAAAAGGTGAAACTCATTATTGGGAATAGACTTAGCAAAAGGTCTATGACCTTTCAAGCTCTCTAAAGCTTCAGGCAAAGTAATTAGCAGACTGAACTTAAAAACAATATCACTTTTTGATATACTTGTCAGCTCTGCGTAAGTTTTCGGAGAGATGGAAGCACAAACAGAGAAAGAGAGGAAGTCAGTGAGAGGAATGTCCCTGGGTATTTTAATTTTCTGATCAAACACTTTTTAAAAATTATTGGTAGGTTTTTTAAYAGGAAAATTTGGTGCACTGCATGAGGCAAAAGCATTTCCTTCAATTATATTTGATAGTTTATCCATCTTCCTATGTCTCCCTTAAGGAATAAAAAAATAACTGGTTTCTTAAAGCAATAAAGGCAAACTGTCTAAAGCAAATATTAARTTGTGTTATAATACCCTCAACTTTTCTAAATGATTTCAATAAAATCCCCAAATTACTGTAATCAAGACAAAGATTAGAGAAGCTTTGCAGGTCAAATGGCAACTTTATTAATGCATAAAGCTAGCAAAAAGAGCAATAAAAATAAGATTTAAAATGCATAAATACATTTAAAAGCAGCAAATACAGAACATGAACTRCCATTTTATACCACCAGTGAGCATGTAGTATACACATGAGAAAGCAATTCACCTAGTTTTGTTGATATTGAAGAGTTCATTATTCTCCACTGAAATTGTAGGGAAAAATAACAATACAACAGCAACAACAAAACAATGACAACAACAAAACAACAACAAAAATAGAATTAGCATTAAAATTTTTGGGAATCGTTACTTTTAGAATGATATTTTTAAAATTGYTTTTAGCATGTTATTACTAAGAGTAAAAAATACTCAGTCCTAAACATATCATTGACAAAATATACCCTAAAGAAACTTCATTGAAAGCAATTAATTTACTCAGGAGATTTTGACAACAGCAATAACTGTGTTTTACCATAGCCACTAATGATCATTACTGAACTTGCAATGCAGGAATGAGGAAATATTTACCTATATTGCTCTTGCTCATACACACAAATGTTCTGTTTCAGTTGGTACTTTTCATTCAATATACTCCTTTTACTATCTAACAAYATCCTGCACATCCCCAAGGAGTGCCTATAAAAATCTATGCATGTGAAGGGGTACTTATTAGTTTTTTCAGTCATCTTTATTTATATTTGCTTTRTTTATTTATTTATTTACTTATTTATGCAATATTTCTTTGTGTATGTTCTCTCTTATGAAGTCCCCATTGTTCACAGAATAGTGCTTCAGCCTACTTGCTTTTYTGTTTCAATGTTTTGGGGCTTTAATGCTCTCCTGTGGATTTTTAAATGCCATCATGTTTTAGTAATTGAAACRAACAATATTTATATTGGTGGCCTGTAGCTAATGATGTTACTGCTGGGGTCAGTGTCAGGTCCAGTCCCATTCAACTTGTCAAAGACTTGGATGGAGGGACAGAGTGCACCCTCAGCAAGTTTGCARTTGGTTCAGAACTTGGYGGAGTGGCTGATACATCGGGAGCCTGTGCTACTATTCAGTGAGACCTGGACAGTCTGGAGACCCTAATGAATTTGACAGAGGCAAGTGTGCAATCCTACACCTGGGGAGGAATAATCCCACTTACCAGTACAGGAAATCAGCTCTGCACAGAAGGACCTGGGGGTCATGATAGTACAAAAAGTCAGCCACGGGCCAGCCGTGTGTCCTTGAGGTCGAGAAGGCCAATGGTATCCCAGGCTGCATTAAGAACAGCACTGCCAGCTGGTCAAGAGGTGATTCTTCCCCTAAGAAGGGGAATGCTTAGTATTGGAGAGACCACATCTGGAGTKCTGTGTCCGGTTTCTGGGCTCCTCRGTACAGCAAACACAMGGAACTACTGGAGAGGGCCCAGTGGAATATAKATACATTATATAGAGGATGAGGCCACACAGTCTTCAGGGACAGGACAAGGGGCAAAAGGCACAAATCAAACACAGGAAGTTTGACCTGAACAAGAGGAAGAAMTTGAGGGTAACAGAACACTGGAATAGGCTGCCCATAAAGGTTGTGAAATCTTCTGCTCTGGAGATATTAAAAWCCCACATGGAGTGGGTCCCTCTTTTCAGAGTGACATTGAACTACGTGATCTTCATGATACAAATAAAGTGTACTTATTTGAGAATAGTCTCACTTTTAAATTCTTTTTTTTAAATAAAAAAGTTTGGCTTTATTCAGAAACATTATTTTTTATAAGATAAAAGAAACAAAATGGAAAAAATGCAGAAAAAAGGGCCTGATTTCTTCTGGCTTGGTTTTTCGAGTTTTTTTAAATTTTATTAGTAATTTTTAGAAATTTTTGTAGGATTAAAGATCTAAAAGATCTTAGAAGGTTTGACAGCTTTCCAGGTGTCTGAACATGTTTTCAGCTGACTACTCTGTCAAAACCACGTGAAAAAACCTGAGCTTTTTTTCCCTAGGTTTTATGWAACTCTTTCTCTTTGCAGAGGAGTGTCCCTGATAAGAAGAGAAATTACAGCAAAGACTACTTTGAAGTGGTTTTAATGGTCCTTTAACTAAGGTTAGGTTCATGAACCAAAATAACCAATGAGGACTGAAAAAAAAATTGGGATAGGGCATTTGGGAGATTGGTGGCTTTTTGCCCAGCCTGGTGGTTTATGACTTCTTCTTTTTCATTACATATGCTGTAGTTATGACTCAATCATAAGTTGAATTCACAGTGGAGAGGATAATAGAAATCAATACCATGGAAAAGAATAAACAATGAAAGCTGTCTATTAATGACAGCTGTCTTCTACACACATGAAAATTGAGCCCTTCAATCAGATAGCAAGAACTTCTACCTCTTGCTGAATTTTAAACTTAGTGCAGTGGCAAACCAAAAAATTCAAACAAACAACAGTAACTCCAACCAAGAAAAACAAGCTATTCCATTAAAGTTAGAAAGTCCTATAAATTCTGATGGAAAGGTCTTAAACTTTAAACCTGACTGCTCTGCACAAGACTTCATGATGTCACAGAACTACACAATAAGCTGAACTGGAAGGAGCCCACAAAGATCATCACGTTCAGCTCCCAGCCATACACAGCACCATCCCCAAGAGTCACMTCCTGAGCCTGGGAGCATTGTCCAAATATTTCCTGAACTTTTTCAGGCTTGGTGCAGCAATCACATCCCTGATCCACTGCCTAACACCACTTTGGGTGAAGAGCATTTTCCTGTTGTACAACCTTAACCTACCTGACACAATTGCAGGCCATTCTCTGAGRTTCCATCACTGATCACCACAGAGAAAAGATCAGTATCTGCCCCTCCTCTTTCCCTCACAAGGAAGTTGCAGATTGCAATGAGGTCTCCCATCAGTCTCCTCTTCTACAAGCTGAACAGGCCAAGTGAGCTCAGCCTTTCCTCATACAGATTCGCCTTAAGGCCCTTCGCCATCCTCCCYGCCCTTCTTTGGATGCTCTCCAGCAGTTTAATGTCTTTCTTACATTGTGGCACTCAAAACTGCCCCCAGCACTCGAACTGAGGCCACCCCAGTGCAGAGCAGAGCGGCGCAATCCYCTCACTTGCCTGGCTGGTGATGCTGTGCCTGATACACCCCAGGACACTCCTCGTTGCTTATTTTTACATAAGCGCACAGAACTTCACAAAGTTATTGATATATGAAATATGCCTCTTCTGTTATACTACGACCAGGCAATATGCCTCTTCTGTTATACTACTACCAGGCAATAGAAGGCAAAAAATCATGTTCTCCTCCAGTAGAACACGATTTTTTCCTTTCCGACCTGTTCTGACAAGGTGTTTTAGTTCTTCATTGTATTTAGATAGACTATTTTCTTTCAGAAGGCCACAAGTTTGAGGATTTTTTTGTTCTAATACTTATCTCGCTGTGCTTGCCTGAATGTCTGTATACTCAATTTGACCAAGATTGCTGGAAAAGAGCAAGGGTTGCTTCTGCTTCTCTTTTTCAACAGAGACACAAACCTTCTATTCAATCAGAACCTTTCAATCAGTAAGAACCCAGGATTATTCTTGATTGGATTCTTTCCTTTTGTCACTCTATGTAGTGCTGCTCAAATAAGAGCACGTTAAAAGGAAAAAAGATTGTTCATATTTATTTTCAGGGGACAATGTAGAATATAGCTTTTTTTGCTAGCCAACTTACTTTAAAAGAAGCTTCATCAGACCACTGCATACAGTATTCAGTTCTGTTTTCAATTAATTCTCCCTCCCAAACCCTCATACATCTCATTGCGTCATGTGGCCTTCCAGCTGTCCTTGAAGATATACCTGACAAGACACACACCCTATACAAACAGGATCCAGAAGAGATGGGGACATGGAGCTCTAAAACAAACATTTCCATTCATTTCAGCAGTTCTTAAGGCTCCCATGGTGACACTAAGTTTTAATTTTCCACCAGTTTCTAGTGCACTGTTTCCAAATTTGTTTTTATGTAAGCTCTAGTGAACACAATCAAACTTGTAATGCAAAGTGACTTTGTGGGACAAGATGCAATCCGTTTATAAGTTCTAAGGACTTTTTGCAGCCTATTTGGCAGATTTTATCAGCACAGAGAGAAGTTAACTACTGTTTTTATCCTAGGATGTGAATTTGTTCTCTTTTGTAGATGCTTATTTCCATCACTTACACAAAGCTATTGTTGCATGTGAGRGTTTATCGGTTTAAAGCCAATTCAGCTTTAATTCAGCAATTTTGATGGAAATAGGAAAAAAAAAGGGAAAGAAATATGTATTCACTTGCAGATATGCATATCTATTCTTGATGAATTCCTGCCTATTACACTTCCAGTATAATAATTTACTCTGGCATTAGTAAGGAGAAAATTGTTATTAGCTCAGAAATATTATGCTTAAAAACAGAATTGAATTTACAAGTCCGATTTTCTTGTATAATCAAGGTGGAGAAGGGAGAGCTCATAGGAAAGCTAGTTATTCTRCCTTTTTTCTCCAGAGACAGTATGTCTCTTACCGTTTGAACCTGACATACTCTTAAATAAGGGTTGGAAAGTGTACAATGTTTTCTTTGATACTTTTCCTATCTCTCTTTCATATGGGAGTGCAGACACAATGCTGCAGTCAGCTAATGATAAACTCATTCCCAGCCAGTTTTGCATATAAGGGATTTCAAATGATTTTGTCCAAAATCTGATATGACTGGTGCCAGCAGACTTATGAATTGGGGAAAATACTGAGATTTTACTCCCAATACTTACTGGTGCAGACACAATATTTTTCTTCTTATTTGAATGTAGTTGTCAGTCAACTACATAGTTCTGAAGATGAATCATATTTATTGAACCTTCCTTCCTTCCTTCCTTCCTTCCTTCCTTCCTTCCTTCCTTCCTTCCTTCCTTCCTTCCTTCCTTCCCTCCGCCCCTTCCGCCCCTTCCTTCCTTGTGCCCCTTCCTTCCTTCCTCTTCCCTGTATTCCTGTTTTTGCATGCATGTATTTTGTATTTATTTTTTCCAGATATGTTCTTGTTCAGATGAAATAAGCAATATGAAATAAAGGTATGTTTTTTATGATTAGTGGAATCTGCAGGTGGAGAAGAGTRCAATCTCATAAAGCTGATTGAATACAGTCCATTATTGATCAGCGTACTGCAAAAAAGTGAASAATAAAAGTTAATAGTCTGTGATAGTTATTTATTATGATAAACTTGRAGGTGGGTATTACAAGGAAGATTATCTTTTTTCACTACTACAAAAAAATCATAATGCCATTACTAGATTTCAGTGAAATGTGATTATGTGCTGGTGAAATGAAAAACCAAACCAAACAAGCACAATAAAATATGCTCTGGTTATAAGTTCCAATTTTATTTCATTGTCTGCATGCTGGTCTCAGTTAGAGAGAGAATTCAAGAAATAAATGAATGCTGTTAAGTAAGAAGACAAATAAGTTTCCTACCAGTTTGAAATCATATCTTGTGCTGAAGAATTCTGCATACTACAGTAGTGTTTCTCACAGTACATCCAGAAATAGATTAGTATACCGCAAAGACAGGTGAGCAAACCCAGGTTTAGAGTCAGTCTGTAGTTAAATTCAGTGATTAAAGTGATGGAAGTCTCTGGGACTAGAAAGAGAGAGTAGACAGAGAATATTTTTAGTCCAAATGAGTATGTGAGGATGCAGCATTTCTAGGAGATTTTAGGAAAGTAAAAATAGTAAAATATGTCCTTGAATGCGTATCATCTATGCCCATGAGAAATGGGATATGTTGGAAACAAGAAAAAATAACTGTTTAAAGTGTAGAACAGTTACAAAAAAAAAATCTAAGATCAGATTAAGTCAAAAAGCTTAATAAGACTGATTAGTTTTTCATTTAAATCTAAGAAAAATTTCTGTAAAACTGGCCTTTCCTTCTTAAAAAACACAAGCCATCTGTGAGGCCAATAAGGTCTCAGCCACTCAGCAGCAGTCTTCTGACAAACCATTTTTTGTCAGCACTTGTACATGGCTAATGAGTTCATCATGTAAGAGTTTCCTTATAATTAAGTAGACTTGTATGTTGAAATAAACACTTGTTTTTTCTATGGTGTGGTGCTGTTAGTGATACAATCACTCTTATTTCAAGCCAGTATCTATTCTTTGCAGCTCCATAGACTCCAATTGCATTACCTTACATAAAGACTTTTTTCCCTATTTGACTTTAATTATGCTCCATCATCATATACTAGTGGAATACTTAACACTTAATTTTTCTACTTTAAGAGACCTTGCTGCCATATAAGTTTTCCCAAATTTTCATAGCTCTTTGTCTTAAATTTTATTGCTTCCATAATTGCTCATAGGAAATAAAACATCTCTTGGTATAAGAGTATCAATTAGGTTTTGGTGTGATGTCTTTTTCAATGAAAAATATTTCTATGCATGAAATCCAGAACAGCAACAACAAAATCACTTAAATACTTTGTAACGAGGGCTGTGTGAGAAAATCTTTTGTGTGCACAGGGAATATCAAGACCAATGTCAAAACACAAACGAGTACACTGAATAAATGCCATGCCTTGACTATAGGAAATCTTTAGGGACATAGAAACCTCGTGTTTTCATTAAGAAAGAAGATGACCTGTGAAAGAGGATGTCTGTACAATCCTTCTGGGACTAACAGCAACAAACAAATCAGTTTTTAAAATAGAAAGATCACACAACAAAGCATTTGTTCRCAGACAAAATCTGCAGAGCTGCCAGGCATTTGGGAGATAATTTCCAAATCCTCTTCCAACCTCAGCTAGAAAAAAAAAACAACCCAAARCTTTTTGTGGATTCATAGAATAGAAAATAAATTTAGCTCCAAAGCGTGCCTAAGGACTGACTACAACACAGAGACTTCTGTCATTGGCTGTGAAATATGCACTGACTGGTTCTTCCAGGTGACCTCCTGCACAGCTTGGCAGACAGATCCACTCATGGCAAATCCACAGTGACTGCACAARTAGGCTGTGTGGCAGATCTGCTTCCCCATCTCTGCAGATCTCTGGATCTCYCTCTCTTTTCTCTCCTGTGGCTGAGCAGCCAGAGAAACTGTGTCAAGCCTATGGCATGTAACACAGCTCAGACAGGAAACTCCAGTGGGAAAAGGAGAGATAGTGAGACAATATTTCTTCAAGCCTATGCTTCAATAATTAATAACAAATAATAGGATTCCAGTCCCTTGCTGTATTCTGATGATGACACTTTCTAGTATGAGTGGAGAAGMCAGAGAGGAAGAAAAGGATTTTGCTTTTACAGCGAGTCTGATGAGTGCACCCTGCCTTGTACTGGGAAATTATTTTATTTATGTGAAACAGAAAGCTGATCTTTCCKGCTACAGAGACCCATTGTGGGATGTCAGAGAGCTCTGGCATGCAGTGAACTGAATAAAACAGTAGCAAAACCCCACAAACACCTGTGGAAACAGGTGATGGAGGTAGAGACTCTGAGTTTGAAATAGCCAGTATCACTGTTTAGTAAAAAATGACACAGTCATCAGAAGGCTGAGTAGCAAATATTTACTCTGAAACTGCTTCTTTTTATACACTGATCAATACAGGAGGACTTGATTGGTCATTTAATTAATACACTTCAACTGAATSRCTAATTAACAAGATGCCCTTTTATAAACAATCTTATGAGAATAACAAGAAAACACAACAGGATGTTGTAGGTGGTGTAGGAGAAACAACACCYGCAGGTTGTTTTTAATAATTGGCTACCATTGTTTATCTTYAACTCCCTTAAGCCTCCCAGGCTGATTCTGGGAAAACTTACCCAGCTTTCTCAGCTTTTTCTCTAGCTTTTCTCAGCTTTTGATCAGCTCTCTGACCAGGCTGTCACATTCACAAGGCAGTCCCAAGAGTAAGAGACACTTCCAGGATATGCATATAAGGACCATAACCAAAGTAGAATATGTGGCTTGCACGCTACATTTTCACCTAACTCATTCCTGYCTATGCATGGTTCAAGTGCATGAACCTTGCTCATAAAACTGTTGTTTAAATATGCTTTTTGGAAGGCAGACTTACAGAAGATTAGTCTTTCCCACACAGAAGCACAGCACTTCACCAGACCTAGTAATCTCYACATCCAGAAGCAGCATGCTGTGAAGACTGACACCATCTCTCATCCCCTGAGCTGGCCTGGGGATGAGAAGGAGCCCATCAGGGGTAATCATTTGTTCCATGCTGATGAAGGAAGGGGATTATGTGTCTGTAAAACAGAAGAAAACACCTTAAAGATTTTAGGCCTGCAGTGGCAGGAATTTTATAGCATTCATCATTAGACACGGACAGTGAATCTTAGGCAGGTATCATGATTGCTAATGGTGTGCAAGTAGGGCTTGAGATATCTGCTGTTTTCTGGCTGCTATGGAACTTTTGCTACTCACACTGCCTGGCAAGCAGGGGCTGGTTATAGGAAGCATTCAAAGCATAAGCTAAAAGATAAGGATGTTACTCAGAGGTTGTAGGGAGCAGAAGGAGATAAAAGAGATTTAAAGAAAAAGTGGGGGGAGAAATACTGGCACAAAATGTGAAAAAGATTCATCAACACATCTTAGTCTGTATAGCACTTTTTACACAGATTAATAGTATTTAAATGTAATATTTAATTATGACAGATGTAGCCAAAACAGTATCATTATGGTCTGAATAATTCATTACTTTAAAGGATGTCAGCTCTTCTCCATGATTTTTCAGTCTGCTTAGACATTAAATTTCCAGGTATGACAAAAAATTCAGGAATAAYTTCTAATAATACCTTAATATTAGTATAATTAAACAGCATATAACATTAATTTATAATAATGTTATTTAACATTATTAAAGTTTATTTAACACATCACCAACTACACTGATTTATAGCTACATCTATGAATTTTTCAGATATGCATAATGCCAGTGCATTACATAGAATGGTTTAATGCCACAGCCTTTCAAAATAATTTAAAATACTATTGGCAGCTATCCAACCTGCACATAATGAGGTAAATATATCTTCCATGAATTGTGAAATTTATGAGAAGTGTGCTGATCTGTTCTTTACTAGTTAAAGTAGGAATATTTCTTATGAAATGAAAGGTCTTCTCCCTAAACTGTTAAGCCTTGAGACCTGTGGTGCATTTTTTTTCTCCCTATGGGTCTTTTGTCTATGAAGTTAGTGGTAATGTGGAATGACAGAATAATTACCGTTAAAATATCTTTTTCCAAATGGAATGTGATTATGTAATGAATCATCTGTACAGAGAATAAGGTATATTAAAGCACTTCATTTCAGTCAGTTGGAATCCAATTGAGAATTTAAAGAACCGTAAAGTTTACTCTTCTCTTTCTTTATTTTTTGGATTTTTTTTCATTTTTTCCCATCTTTCTGGGGAAATCTTAACCCTGATTTTTTTTTCTTTTTTAGCTCTAAAGGACCTTATGTGTCAAATAATCTCATTGAGGAGATAAAAGCAGAAGCTCTCCAAAAGTCTGCATTAGAAGGAAGGAAAGTTTCCTGAGTTGCTGAGAAAGACAAGGTAGGGTCATTTCCTCTGATCATCAGCTATTCTAATTTCTGTTTCATGGCTGTGATCCAGGTTCATGACTTTACGGCTTTCTGTCAGCTTCACATCATCACCTGCAATTTACATAATGTAAAACTACAGGAAAACATGCAGTAGGACAAGCTTAAATTAACATTGCAGAGTCTGAGTTTGATTCATTAATTTCAAGGCACACGTGGTTCTGATACCAAATGAATAAAGAATGTCTTCAGCTGTACAAATTAACTGTAATAAAAATATGAAAAATTGCAACTTTAGTACTGAAACTGATAAGAATGAGATTTGGTTTTTTGTGTTAGTTCCCATTTCTCATATGTGAAACTTAAATGCTATAATGAAGTCAGTTTTCTATATTAAGGCATCGTACAAGCAGTGAAAAACTMTGGATCTTAAAGCTAAGCTGAGGAGTCAATATATCTCTGTTTGCTAAAATCCAGTCTCTACTATCCAGCTTTGATAATGGGCTTGGTATTATGTTTTTAATGAAATCACATTAACCACTTAATTTTATCAGATAAGAATTCTTCTCTGTTCTTTAAGCTTGCTGTGCTCTAGCAATTAATATAAATAAATTTCACTGTTTCTGAAATATAGCTTATGTACGCGATCCATGGAAAATTATCCTGGAATATTATCTTGGTAAATTATGAGTATAATTCACTATTGCTTTCATCTTTACTGAATTTAAATATTGTCAGGGCTGCTTCAGAGATATTTTAAGGAATAATAAATTCCAGTATGCTAACACTTACTGTGATAATGTTAACGCAGTCACATATCATGTATTTCGTTACATCAATTTGCCATAAAACCAGCTTCAAGTCACTGTCTATGACAATCATTGACACCTTATATTTGGCTATTCTGGGTTAATTGAGGTGTACAAATTATCAATTTTTTTCTCACTCGTGTCTTGCTGAAAAAGCAAAATATTTTAATTACGKAAAATAACCAATCTATTTTCTCAAGCAGTTTCATAATACTGTRATTACCAGTCTTAATACATTTTCAGAAAACTCGTTCAAAGGAAACAATCAAACAAAAAGAAGAAACAAAGGAAGCAAGCAAACAAACGCTAAAGACATTACATATATGCAAAAGCAGATTTCAAAAAATCAGAAAATCCCAAGTCTCCCAGAAATAGACCCAGTGCTAACATTTCTGTCCCAACTACTCTTTCTGAACTGATTGTTTCCTCCCTTGGACTTCTTTACTTTAGTTTTTCAGCTGAGAGCTTCTCCATGAAACTGAAGAAGAAGATTTTTTAAGTAGTATGTTTTTCCCTCTTTCTCTGATTCCTCTTGACATAAATGTTTCAAAATAATATTCCAGCCTAAGGCAAATACATTGGATGGAAAATTTCAGTACAAAGAAGAAAGATTAGCAAAATTAAAAATAACTGAAAGTAGATGTGTTGGCTAACTTTACTAATTATGAAAAGTACTGCCTTATCTATGTATTGATAATTACAATGATTTTTAGAAAAAACCAAAGCCAAAAAAAAATCTCCCATTTTTGAAGAAATTTCCTCTGAAATAGAAACATTCTAATATGAATAGTAGAATGTTATATTTTAAACTGAAATATAAACCTAAAAAGCACAGACACATCTTGTAATAATAAAATGCTTGCCTGAAAAAAWATAAGACAAAATATCCAAAATGCCAATCAAGCAAATGTATTGACTTCACACTGTAATGAACAAAGTTTATTAGATTGAACCTGAGGGCACTATCATGGATGAAACTTTCACAGAATCACATAAGGGTCAGACTGGAAGGGACCACAGGAGG